>JBAGKO010000001.1:15434422-15448332 GCA_037177275.1 Acacia concinna | reverse complement strand
CCACTATCAATGATCCAGGAATTTGAAGAATCAAACAATAAGGTAGTACAGATACCTGCATTATTAGCATTGGGCATCAAAGTGAGTGTCAACATTTGATTGACACAGGGAGGAGAAACAGAGCTCGAAATAGGAACAGGGGAAGAATATCTATTAGTAGCAACAGACTTAGATTACAATAGAGCAAGTAATTGAGCATATTGATCTTGACTAATATATGTATTAGTAGTAGATGGAGTTGAGGACAAAATACCGTCAGAATCACTAGGGATTGGTGTTACCAGACTATTGATTGAAGCCTTGTTGCGATGCTTAAATCCTGGAGGATACCCATTCTTCTTGTAACAGGTTTCGATGGTGTGTCTAGGCTTATTACAATATGTACAGAACTTCCCATTATTTGCATTAGTAACATTCGCTTTCCCTTGAGATGATGATTGGGAGTTAGTACGAGTAAAACACACAGAGGGAGAATCAGAAACACTGGTGAGCTCACGCTCTTATTGTATCATAAGAGAAAAAGCTTTATTGATAGATGGAAGAAGATCCATTAACGTAATTTGTGACCGGACATTTGCAAAATGTTCATTAAGTCCTTTAAGAAAACGAATCACGTAATCTTGGCGACTATACTCCTTCGCAAGACATGAACATTCAATAATAGGTCTAAAATTGTGCAATCCATCCCAAATTATTTTAATTCTAGTAAAGTATTCAGTTATCGAAAGTTCTCCTTGCTTGAATTGAAACAACTCTTCTTGAAGCTCAGCAACTTGAAACGCATCACTGTGACTGAATCTCTCCTTCATATCGTTCCAAACATCAACGGTACGGTTAAGCCAGATGACACTCTATCCAATAGATGGGGAAATCGAACGATTCAACCAAGTTAAGACCATCGTATTGCACCTCTGCCATGCTAGGAATAGAGGATCTTGTTTGTTCGGAATTGAAAGACTTCCATCAACGAATGGATGTTTGTTCTTGCTCATTAGGGCAATCATCATTGCACGAGCCAAGTGATGATAGTTGGCTCCGGTGAGAGGCGGCGACACAAGGATGAGTCCAGGGTTCTCATTTGGATGCAGATAATAACAGCTACTAGGATCTTGAAGAAGATCGGTGGTTATTTCAGATCCGCTATTCATCAGCAAAGGAGAAAACGAACCACTATCGAGGTGAATCACAACAGACTTGAGCACAATGAGCCAAGAAATAGAATCGGCAAAGGTAATAGCTAAGAATTTGCCAAGAGAAAACCAAACCACTGTTGGGGCGAATCTTAGCAAATTCGATCACAACAAACCAAGAAATAGAATTGACAAAGATGAAATTGCCAGAGGAAGTTATATCGAACCAAAATTTGTAGTCGGCAACAAAGAACTTGCCAAAAAATCAAGATCGATTGCAGAAGCTCACGGCAACCAGATAGTAGAATGAAAAGGGAAAGTGAACCAGAACCTGATTGAAGGCCTCAGCTGAAGAAAACCGAGCAGAGAGAAAACCTAATCGAAGACAGTTGTGCAAGAGGACAAAGCAAACAATAACAAGGCTTTGGAAAGAGAAAGAAAATTCAGAGATTAGCTCTGATACCATAATACGAAATTGAGAGTGAAAAACTGTAGAAATTATTTCATTGATTGTGTAAATGAATGATACAGGATATTTATATACATTCTAGCATAATGTGCTTTTATGATATGTACAACAGAATTAGTTACAAGCTATTAACAACTTAACAACTTTACATAAAGAGTAAATCTTTACAAAATAATGCTAACTAATTAATTAACTCCGTTAAGGGGTGTTTATAGGACAGGTATATTTCGTGTCCGCAAAAGGACTGATACAGTACAGTTGTCTCGAGTCTTGTCCCATTCCTGTTGGGATTAAGGACGGGATCGATATAGTAATGTGACATCTCATTTATATTTTTTAGGATATTTTTTCTTGCCAAAAATATTATATGAAGAAATTCTTTTATATAACTAATATTTATCTAAAAAATATATTAGTTATATTTAATGAAGTTTTTACGTTAAAAATAAACTCGATATATAATAATATATATCTATAAAAAATTATATGAGAACATCATTCTATATAAATAATACCTATCATCTCTATCTACAGCCTCTTCCTGTTGACAAGTAGAACTGACTACTTTCTCATTGTGCCAAATTCACTTTGTGTACCTAAGATTTATTCCGTCACACAGTAGATGATCTCTTATATCATCCACATTCCACTGAATTTCATTTAAACAGTTGACACAAGGACAAAAATACATGCCCTTCTTATCAGGCACATTCCTTTTAGCAAATTGAATAAACTCTTTTACAACTTTCTCATATTCCTCACTAGTTCTCAATGCCTTCATCCAACTATGACCCATTTTAATAACCCTAAGACATTTTGATCATCATTAAACTTTCAAACAATATAAAACCATCAAGAAATATTAATGTCTAACATAAAACGTAATTGCCACTTACACATATATTTCTAAAAAATTTGGCAGCATTTCGGCATATAATAAGACTTCCAAAAATTTAAACAACAATCATTTTAGTTCAATCGCAACAAAATTATATCTAAACAATGTACATTAAAAATTGTATAAACAACAATCTCCAATTTCAATCATACTCTAATAGAAATCAGTACAACTAAATAAAATTAACTTACTTATAATAACATTAATCATTTGGCCAAATTAATTTCTTTCCACAAACAATAATTTTCTACAGTCTTCTAAGCAATTATAGTCATGTCCAACAGCAACCAAATCTCAAATGTTTGTAAACAATGAAAATAAAAATATAGAGAAGCAAAGAAAAGGTACCTAAGTAGCGTAAAAAATCTGGGAAAATAGATTGTCTTGTTGAGGAAGGAGCAGTACCAAAAAGGGTAATGGGTTTGTGGTGGGGTGGGAGTAGTCAAGCAGGGGGCCGGGGTCGCGTAGGGGAGGCGGGCCGACGTCGAATTCTCGCAGGGGGAAGCAGACGGCGACGGGTCGGCTGGGCGGGGTCACTGGGTGCGAGGCGTGCGAGGGTGGGGGTTGCCTGGGATGGGTCCCGTGGGGTGGGGTCGCTAGGTCTAGTAGCGCGGGGTCGCCAGGTCTGGTCGCTGGGTCTGATTGCGCGTGGTGCTGGTTCGCCGGGGCGGAGCGTGACAGGGGTAGGGGCTTGCGGGGTCGAGCCAAGAAAGAGGGAATGGAGCTGGGGGTAGGCGAGTGGGTGAGGGGAGGCGAGCTAGGGAGGTTGGACGACAGTGCAGGGAGGAAGGAGTGTGTTGCTCAAATGAGAGTGAGTAGAGAAGGTGGATGGTCGTGGGTGTAAGGAAGAGGATGGTGGTAGTCAGAAGGATGAAGTTAAATTCAAATAAAAAATTATTTGGAACCTACGGCATCCCCAAGGCTCCTTGGGGACGCCATATGGTAGATATGGCGTCCCCAAGGCCGATGGGAATGCCGTAACTATGAGTTACGACATCCCCAAGGCACTAAGAGTTACGGTGTCCCCAGAGCATGGGGATACCGTATCTTTGAGATACAACGTCCCTAAGGTTGCTGGGGACACTGTATCTACCATATGGCGTCCCCAGGGAGCCTTGGGGACACCGTATCTCAAAGTTACGGTGCCCCAAGGCCTCTTGGGGATGCCGTAGGTCTCCAATTGGCGCTTTTTAGCGCTTAAAATTTCACGGTAAGTTTACGGCGTCTTTAATTGTAAAATGGGGACACCGTAACATGCTTATTATGTCTCCATATATAATTGTGGATGCCGTAATTGTTTCGAAACTCAATTTAATTACAAGATTGCCACCGCCTAATGTTTTTACTTCCTTATATTTGAAAAGGGACGTCTTTTTGGGACATAAAATCTAATTTTTTTATAGTGAAAGATTCATTTTGCAAATTTTGCATCATTACTGGCTTAAATTTCATATGGCTTCTTTATGTTTTTTATATGGCGGTAGTCAGTTCCATATAATAGCATATTTTAATCCTGTTTGTATCTGGGTTCTTGGGTTTGTTTAATTTATTTTAGGGAGAACGACACAAAAAATACAATTGAAACAAGTAAAAGATAAATAAGCTTTGCCATTGTTAATTAATATACTCAAGATGTTAATATATCCACTTTCACACTTTCAATATTTTAATTCAGAACTGCAAAACTTATATGTCTTTTACCTATTTCAATTGTATTTTTGTCTCTTTTCCCCTTTATTTTATTTTTGTGTCATTAATGCTATATATGGCCATATTTTATTTGTTTATAATTAAGGATGTAATAATTATTTCCCAAGTTTTTCAATATGATATTTACACTACTACATTTATAATATTGATATGGCCACATATAAAAATTTGAGAGGGTGTGTTAATACCAAGTTTCTAAAAGCCGGGCCAATCATTGAACCGGTTGAGGGACTAGATCAAGAGTTGGGTCACACCGGAGTCACACTAGAGCTAACCCGGGACTAGAACGGTGAAGTAAATTTGAACGCCATGAAAATAGAATATTAAGAGGTGAAATTTGAATGTTTGAATATTAAAAACACTAAAAGTAATTATACTTGCAAACTTTTCCAAAAATCTTTAGTAATTGAGAATTTTTTTTAGCAAATGATTATATTTTTTGGGTGATTCTTTTTGTAATATAAAGTACATATCTCAAGCTTTCCATATAGAGTCCAAATTTGTAATTTTTGAAGGTGTGTAGAATTAATTATGAACTTTTGAACTTAGGCATTTTTAAATAACCAGTGAACCGGTTCAACCTATCGGACCAAACCGGTTTCTCTAGCCAATTCACGGTTTTGTGAGTTAAGACACTTCATTTCACAGCATAACTTTTTTCATTTCATTCAAAACATGTATTTTGCGCCTCCATCCCCAAAATTCAATTTACTTTTTTATCTTCAAAATCTAAGTGGAACAAGCAAATAATGCCAATTGCTCTCTTATGCATTGCCAAGGTTGAAAGGAAAAATGAATCGAATTCAATGTATTTAAACCCTCTTTAACAGCATAAAGCAAAATGAACCAGATGATCGCGGAAGCTAATAAAACTAAATCTCAATTAAGAAAATTTGCAGGATAGACATATAAAATTTTTTATAGTAAAAAATGAATTTTAAAATTAACTAGGTAGGTTAAAGATCATACTGAAGCTTTTGGTAATTTAAAATTTAATACTTCAAAATTAGATATAAGAATAATTTGACGAGTAAAAAGTTATTTTAAGAAATAAAATTAAATAAACTACAATTAAAATTGAATTGAAATTGAAATAATTTTAAACAAATATGGGAGGCTAAAACAAATTATAACCTAGTTTGAGTTTGATTATAACCATGTTTAAATGTTTATCTAATAACAAAAATAATATTAACTTATATGAAAACATATTATAAACTATATAATGTTTTACCATGTTTAAACTATATAAATCAACTTGAAGTAACATAAAATAAATTTTTATTTCATGTAAAAGGTCCATCTTTATTTTTACTCACATCAATAGCCAGAAAAAATGTAATATATATGAAATCGTGTCAACAGAACTGAAGATTATATACCTAAGAAATTAAAGTACAATAACTAGAAATATTGAAAATTACAATAAATCATTTTGTTTAAAAATTATAAAGAGAAATTTACATTTATATCCCAACCAGA
Source organism: Acacia concinna (assembly GCA_037177275.1). Classification (NCBI taxonomy): domain Eukaryota; kingdom Viridiplantae; phylum Streptophyta; class Magnoliopsida; order Fabales; family Fabaceae; genus Acacia; species Acacia concinna. The sequence continues at coordinate 15,442,643 of JBAGKO010000001.1, read as the reverse complement.
GAAAATACAATCAAATGATTCTGTAAAATCTCGTAAATGCACTTAAATTTTATAGAGTTGTCAATGAAATCTCATGGAGTTATCAACTGGGACTTAAGTGCAACTACGAGATTTTATAGGACCACTTAATTGTTTTTTTCTCTTGGTTGAGACCTAATCACAATTTTACCAATTATAAATGAACCACAGTTATACACTTGATATATACAAAGATATTAAAGAATGATAAAACAAAAAGAAGACAGCAGAAGACCACTTCTTTGCAAAGCAAGTGCTACTTCACTGTTTTGGTCGCAGTGATTGAAATCGCGAATAGCAGCAATTGTTTCTTAACTACTCCATATATATTTGTCTATTTCTAACTAGTTTCACTGATGTGTAGTTGATTGACCCGTCATTCCCATTTTTGTGCTTTAATTCATTTAGAGATACCTCATCTTTTGAGAATTCTTTGGTCAATATTCATATGTTTGCTCTCCGTTGAGTTATTGAATCTTTCATTTTAATTGTATAATTTGTGTGACCCACATAACATTGTCAGTACTAAGATGACAGTTGTGTTAAAATTACCCTTGTTATATAAAGTTCATGCCCATTTTAACACCTAAAAAGGTTTTCTGTGCTAGATGCCCTTTTTAGAAAAGTTTATTATTAAGATTGCACATTCTCCCTTAAATTTTAAACAAATAAAAACCATAGGGGTAGGATGATTTTTGTTTTAAATATATTTCAGGGCAATAAGAAAGCAATCTTAACCACGATTAATTTTTATAAGCACAAACAACTGGTATGTAAGAAACAAATTTAATCAAAGCAAACTCAAGAGTCAAAACATTTCTTTTATTGCTTTCAGATAAGTACCAAGTTAAAAATACAAAGTTAAAAAAACAATAATAATGAAATAAAGCACAACACATCTCCAATCTGTTGCAGATTTTGAAGTTGTGATCAGTACATCGTTGGATATGATTTGAGTGAAATCCATTTATGCCAACTATGACGGTGCCTTATCAATTTAGTACCATCCTGTCAATTCAATATAGTAAATAATTTAATTTACGCAACCCATATAAGAGTGCATTGTTCGATTATAAATTCTACCATATAATATAACTTTACAAGGCTTATATATATACATAAACATCAATTCAAGCTCGGGCTAGAGAATTAAATTACCAAAATTTCTACCGCAAATGAAGTTCTAACAACATCCTCTATTACCTCAACATAAGTTGTCAATTCTCTCACCTATATAAATAAAATATTATATAATAAGTTGTTTCATAACATTACATTCAAATATAAATAGGTCTTGTTAAGTTTGAAACCTAGACGGCTACAAACTCTGAATCGGATACTATATGAAAATATTGAGATATATATATATATATATATATATATACATATCATGAGCTACTCACCTCAGGAAGGCTGGCTACTAATGGAAGGGGAACCCATCCTTGATAGTCCATGTGGTCTCGAAAGTTTATATCATGAATCAGATTATCAAAGCTACAAGTAACAAATAACATAATTTAAAACTGTTAAAATAAGAGAAAAGGGAAGACAAAAACAACATATACCAGAAACATGCTAAAATTGAAGACGTTACCTGAAATAGTACTCAATCTATTCTACAATCTTAACCAGATCTGGAGCTACATCATTCACCACTGGATAATATGGAATTGAATATATAGTTAGAATTAATAAGATCAAGTATTTGATGGATGCTAGTTAATTCAAATTCGTACACCAAGGCACACGTACCTCCATAAGATGGCCTAGTGATCGGAGACTGGTTGCAAAATCAACTTGAGATTCAAGTGGCATGAACAAGTATCTGTCCATGTATATATTTGCAATAGAACCTTGGATGCCTTAGCCAATATTGAGGGCCCCAAAGGTAGACGCATGGCCTTGGTTCCACAATAGTCTCTTGTCTGTTGTGTTTTAATGAGGGGTAGTTAGACTCTTTAGAGCCATGATGATATAAAGCTTTTTCATTAATAGTTTCAAAAGATGCATTTGAATCTGGATAATGGTTGGTCATTGATCTCCAGCCAACATCTGTTTTTGCATTATTAGTTAGGTTGGCTTTCAGCCATACCCTGTAATACAGAAAAAATGAGTATGAGAGAAGTCAAGTGTTGATGAATTATTCAAGAGATTAAGGGTATGTAATGTAAAGATGAACTTCTATATTAAACTTTTGGAGTTATTTTGAGAGAAAGACAATCTTAACACATACATATACTTGTATCTAAAATTCTAACTATGACCACTTTCATTATAGAATAATAAAAAAGCAGCGCGTTATATAATGTAAAAATAGCTTAAATTATTTTGATAGCAAAACAACCTTAACACATATATACTTGTACAGAACATGTCCCATTTGAAGTCTTGGGAAGGCGAACGAATAATGTCTTGCAAGAGTATATATACCACTCTCGACTTTTTTTTTTAAACTGTGAAGGGTAATATTGCCCAAAATGGATAATTTTGAAAGAAAACGAGATGTTATGTCTACCTTAATCAACCAAAGGAGAGATTAATTAATGTAAAAATGGAATTGTATATTAAATAGCTTAAATTATTTTGTTAAGAAGACATCTTTATCGCATATATAGTTGCACATAGAATTCTAATTGTGAGAATAATTTTCGTAGAAAGTTATTTTCTTAAAGAAGTTCTATGTGAAGTCTCACATAGCTTGGGAAGGAGAATAAAAGACACCTTATATTCTAGGGTGACTTATGGTATGCCTATATAAAGACTATTCTACTCTCGTTCTCATTATGATTTAATAATATTCAGAGTGCTCTGGTGAAGTGAAGAGACTTGACCAGGCTCAACATCACCAAAATTGTATAAGACAAAGTTGATCTCAATATCTAAAGAAAGCATTCGCATCTTCCTCAGACTTGTTGAAGACTAATAAAACTAAGAACACACAGGTCTATGACACCGTTTAAAACCATGAAAGGTCAAGAAAACAAAAGATGAGATATTTATAGCGCATGGTCTGGAACTAACTTGGAAAAGAAGAAAACAAATTCAAACTGAAAATATAAAATTAAAGTTTTCTCAAATAATTAAATTTATATGAATCTTTTGTAACTTTATCAAAGTAATTTAAATATGAATAAACACTTTATCAACTTTCTATTATATATACTATATTTTTAGGCTATCCACATGGTCAAAAATAGATAAAAGTAAAGGATTAAAGTTAAGCTGTCTTAATTAAATTCAGAAGAGCCTTCTTAACAATTTTATCAAACAATTTAAATTTAAATATGAATAAACAATTATCATAAATTCATGATATGATTTGAATTAAATGTGGTAAGAAATAATCATTCTAACCAGAGTTTTCGCATGATCAATTTAATTGATTAATTTTAAAAGAAAAAGACATGGATACGACGAGTTAACAAGACAATACCTGATTAACCGCCACTTTAAGGCTCTTCTTTTGTATATTTTTGGGAAAATATAATGCTATTTCCCCCAAAAGCGACCGTTTCAAGCCACCAACTGCAACTGTGCTTTCATGAGATCTTATTACTCCTCACTTTAGGGTTTGTTTGGTATAGGGGGAGGGGCAGGGAAATTTTTTTTATTTGCGTTTAAAAAAGAAAATAAAAGAAGTAGGGTTAAAGAGTTTTTAATCAATCTTTTATTACTTGTTATCTCACATATTCTCTTTATTAAAATTTTATAATTCCCGTTATTACAAAATTTTATACCAAACAGACCATAACATAGAATATTTCCCCATTTGAGCTTATGTTAGTATGATTATTTAACAAAGGTCTCAAACCATCCACTCCCAAATTCAGCCCTAAAATGAGGCAAAAAGGAAGAAGACATAGATCACTAAGATTTAAACAGAATTCTAAAGCCAACAATAATCAATTTAAGCCATAAATTAGCTGTTGTAAGCTTTGGGTTTGGGTATTGTAAGCAAGGCATTTCCCAAGGTTCAACGTTGGGTTCTGGGCGTGTGTCGTTGACGACCTCTTCATATTCAAAATTCCAGTCTTACTAGAACTCTCTGAAGCCACTGCAAAGACCAGTACAGTCATCTTCCCCCGCCAATGTAGAATTCTTTGAAGATATCCTGTTACCATTCGGTTCATAACGCCAATGATTAAGATTCAGATTCTCAATAAAAAGTGAGGAGGGTGATAAACTCACACAAGTGAAAATGCTCTGCATAACAAACAGGTTCTGGAAACTAATCAATTAACCAAGGTTAATGCCCCGGAATAAAAAATACAATGAAGACAATGTTCTGATTCCTAATTGTAAGTGAACGTTTAGATTGAAAGAAATTATTGGTATAGAATCTATAAGAAAAAGAAAAAGAAAGAAAATCATGGCCAGCAACAAAATAAAATTCTGGCAATTGTATATCAAGAAACTTGCTAAGACAATAGCATGCCAACGGAGATTCAAATTGCAAAACATTCATTCAGACATTCTAAAAAAACTGGATCGGACAATGTGAAAATGCTGACCATGAAAAAAAGGAAAAAAGAAGATAGCAATTGCCAGAGAAAAAAAGTAGAGGTTCCATAAAGTGTATAAGATGAGAAGACATCTTCATTTATTGAAATATGAGAGAATAAAACTTGTATTCTATATTTCTAACTCTATACAATGAAGTCTCCTTATATAGATTAGGAAAGGAGACAATCTAATTAATTACAATAAATGAAAATAATGGAAATTAATACAAGAATAGGAAATTTCTAATTATATACAATCAAATCAATCATAATTATAATTGATTTGATTCTCAATCACTAACACTCCCCCTCAAGTTGGATCGATTATATTAGTTATGCCCAACTTGTAACACTGATTATTAATTCGTATGCCGGTAAGGGGTTTTGTAAGAAGATCGCCCAACTCATCCGACCAAACAGGTCCTGTACAAATAGTCTTGTCTTTTATCTTTTCTTAGATAAAATGGTAGTAAACTTCAATATGTTTTGTTTGTTTGTGAAATACGGAGTTGGATGCTATATGTAGTGCTGCTTTATTGTCACAGAATAGCTTTATGGGCAATGATGTCGTAATACCCAATTCCTTCATTAACTGATAGATCCATATGATCTCTTGGATATACTGGGCCATAGCTTTGTAATCAGCTTCTGCACTGGATTTTGAAATTACTGCATGTTTCTTGCTCTTCTAGGATACCAAATTTCCACCCACAAAGACACAATATCTTGTGGTGGATCATCTTGTGGTCTTTGATCTAACATGATCAACATCATAGAAACACTCAATGTTTGTGTGGCCATTGTTTTTATATAGGATTCCTCGTCCTGGGGAACCCTTTAAATATTGTAGCAAGTGTTCTAAGGCCTCCCACTGGGCCACTATTGGTGCTGACATAAATTGGCTTAACATAATATGAACAAATTGAATGTCAGGTCTTATAATCATAAGGTAATTTAACCTACCAATCAACCTTATGTATCTTTCTAGATTCTCAAATGGTTTTATTATCTCAGGATCAACCTTCTTCCTAACATCGTCAGGGGAGATCCTCAAATGGTATACTGTTGTCAAGCTCAAAAAATGGATTGTAGATCATAGGGACACTTACTCCAAGCTTGCCAGTCTCTTTCAAAAGATCCAATACATACTTTCTCTGGGTCAAGAGTATACCATTTTTTACATCTCATAACTTCAATGCCAAGAAAATACTTCAACGGACCCAAATCTTTTGTCTGAAAATGAGAGTTGAGAAAGAGCTTAAGGTCTAAAATACATGTCATGTTACTTCCAATTATTACAATATCATCAACATACACAGCAAGAAATATTGTGTTAGCCTCCATGTGTTGATAAAACACAGTGTGATCACACTTGCTTTGGTTCAACCCAAATTTCTTAACAATTGCAAAGAATCTATCAAACCATGCACGGGGAATCTGCTTCAAACCATATAATGATTTGTGAAGATAACATACCTTTCCTATCTCCCCCTGAGCTGTAAAACTGGGTGGTTGCTTCATATATACTTCTTCTTATAAGTCACCATTCAAGAACGCATTCTTGACATCTAACTGATGAAGATTCCACCCATATGTTGCTACCAAAGAAATGAGCAAGTGGACAAATTTCAATTTGGCAACAGGAGAGAAGGTTTCTTCATAATCAACCCCATAAATTTGGGCATATCCCTTGGCCACTAAACGAGCTTTTAAGCATTCCAATGTGCCATCGGCTTTAGTCTTGACTGCATATACCCATTTACACTAATAGCTTTCTTCCTTGAAGGTAAGTTAACAAGAGTCTATGTACCGGCCTTTTTCAGAGTCATCATTTCTTCTTCCATTGTAGCATGCCATCTTGAGCTAATGCTTGGGAAACTGAAGTAGGTTTGGATATGGAATTTAAGGAGCCGATAAAAGCAGACAAATGTAGTGATAGGTGGTCATAAGATATATGATTAGAAATAGGGTAAGCACAATTTGCATATCTCTTAGGAGGGAAATGAGGATGTGTACTTTTTCAAAGGGCAATGGGTAAATCATCAGATGTTGTAGGAATAGGGGATTGATCTGGGATCTTAGGCACCACACTAGAAGGACCAATGGATTGATCTAATGAAGAGGCAACATTGGAAGGGGTATGATCAGGAGTGTCAACAGCATGATCAGGTAAGCCAGAGTCCAGACCAGTTGAGAGTGGTGGTAGGACAAACACGAGGTAGACTAGAGTTTTCTCAATTTCATCACTAACACGAGATGACTCAGATGACTCTAAAAACGGGAAAGGAGTAGACTTATGGAATGTGACATCAGTTGACACCAAATATTTCTAAAGATCGGGAGAAAAACAATGATAACCCTTATGGACATGAGAGTACCCAACAAATGCACATTTTAAAGACTTTGGATCGAGCTTACTAACTTGAGGGCAAATATCTTATACAAAATAGACGCAGCTAAAAGTTTTGAGCATGAGAAAAAACAATGGCTTGTCAAGAAACAAAACATGATATGGGGTTCCACCAATTACAGAGGATGGCATTCAATTTATTAAAAAACATGTCGTGGAGATTGCATCTGCCCAAAAATATTTTGGAACTTTCATGTGAAACATAAGAGCTCGGGCAACTTCAAGTAAGTGCCAATTCTTTCTTTTTGCAACACCATTTTGGGCAAGTGTATCTACACAAGAAGATTGATGAATGATGCCATTTGTTTGCATAAAATCTATAAATTGATTTGATAAATATTCTTTAGTGTTATCACTTCTTAAAATTTTCATAGGGCGATCCAATTGCATTTTGATTTTTACACAAAAATTTCAAAAATGCGTAAAAACTTTAGAATGATGTCACATCAAATATAACCATGTAGTTTGAGAAAAATCATCAACGAAGGAAACAAAATACTTAAATTTAGTTTTTGACTCAATAGGACAAGGGCCCCACACATCAGAATGGACCAGATCAAAAGGGGACGCAGCCAGTTTTTATCCCTAGGTGCCAGGTAGACACAACTATGTTTAACAAACTGGCATGACTCATACTCTAAAATGGAAACAGACAAAAATTTTGGAAATATTTTCTTCAAAGCTGACAAAGAAACATGACCAAACTGACAATGAGCATCTAAAACAAAAGAACCACCAACACAAGCAGCTAACTACAACATCAGATTCTCGAGATAGTAGTGGCCACTTAACTCATATCCCCAACTAATAATCTGCCTCGTCTAAGATCCTGAATTAAACAATGGTTAGGAAACAGTGAGATAAAACAATTCATCTAGCAGGTTAACTTACTAGGGGATAAGAGATTAAATGTAAGGTCAGGAACATTAAACATAAAGGATAGCAAAATGGTAGGGTAACACTAACAATGTCTGAGCCTAAGACGGGTGTGGATGAGCCATTAGCAATAACAATAGAAGTAGGTTTAGCATAGTGTACATACAATGAAAACAAATGATGATTACTTGTCATGTGATCAGTAGCACCAGAATTGATAACCCACTTCATAGAAGAAGTAGCTAAGCATGTATTGTAACATCCTAATTTTTTGGGATAAATTCTTCAAGTTATAGAAAGAGAAGATCTTATTATTTTGGGGTAAATTGCAAAATGAATTTATCTGAAAGTTATTCTAGATAAAATAGTAAACGATAGAATTTGTACATGAAAATTTACGGGGAATACTTTTGAA
>JBAGKO010000001.1:15324819-15334953 GCA_037177275.1 Acacia concinna | reverse complement strand
AAAGTGACTTATTGAAAAAAATGACTTTTTTTCATAAGTCGCTTCTCTCAGTTTATGGTTGTGTTTAGGGGGACTATTTGGAGGCACAGTCGTCAATTTTCTCCCCCAAAACATCCTATTTGAACTTTTGGTGAAAAAGGGTGTGTTTGTTTCAACAATTTGCCAATCTAATCTATGGACTATAAGTTATTTTTTGGGAAATTTACAATGAGGTCCCAAATAAGGGATTTTATATCAGTTAGGTCCCATGAAATCGCGTATTTACCATCAGGTCCCAGGTTTCAGGAATTTATTACTGTCAGGTCCCAATTAGCAACCCCGGGACCTGACCGTAAATAAGGGATTTCACGGGACCTAACTGATGTAAAGTCCCTTATTTGGGACCTCATTGTAAATTTCCCTATTTTTTTCTATAAGTAAGAATAAGTTACTTGTGCCAACTATACTTTTTCTTCTTCTTACTTGTTTGAAATTTTATTTTTCATTTTTCTATTATAACTTACTTTACTCCTAATTATAAGACTCAGCAAACTTTTTATTATTTCTTTCATTACTTTAAAGCATTAACAATATTATAAAACACAAGATATCATATAGCTAAGTATCCTATTTTATTTCTTTAACTTCTCTAAAAAAAGTGAATTGAATCTTCTAATTAGGACCGAATGTAGTGTAAATATCACAATATAGTTACATATAATATATACTCTCTTTGGTCCTAATTATATGACTAATTTAGGTTTTTTTTTGGAGAATTCCAATAAATCATTTAATCATATTATTAATTACTCCTCTGGTACTATATACAAGGCACTTTGAGCATTTTTTATTTTTCACACAAATCAATAAAAGCCTTAAACATCGTTAACTTTTTCACAAAATTCAATAATTTTCCAACTTTACTCTTATTTAATATACATTATACTAATGGGAAAAAAGTCAATATAAAAATAAATGAAGGGTGAATTTATACATTCATATAAAAATTTTCTCTCATGCCTTATAAATAGGATCAAAATTTTTGTTCTTTCTTTGCCCTGTATAGGACCAAAGGAGTATATGTTTTTTAGTTTTTTTTACTTTTTTAAAAATTTATTTTCCCTTTTCTATTATAATTTTTAAATATCAAAATAAATAACTAAGATTCATGTCCTTTTTCAATCATTTCCCATTAAAAGTTATTTTTGAACATTTCAACTAAACATATTTTATTTTTACATAAGTAACTTATACGTAAATTACGTAACTCTGTTATCGCTTTCAAACACGTTAAATGATCCAATCTTACTTTTATCCAATTTTATTTTTACGAAAGTACAATTACAAATAAGTTACTTTTTTCACTGTTGTTTCAAACATAACCTATATTTTTTAAACTACTTTTTCTATAACTTGTTTATTTCTTAAAGCTCATGCCAAACACTCAGATTTAAAAAGTGACTTACTTTTTTTATAAGAAGCTACCTTAAGCCACTTTAAGTGGCTACTAAATAGATCCTGAATTAGCAATTTCATTGAATTTTAAGGAAGAGTTTATGAGGTTAAAATTTTTTTTAACCTATATGACAAATGGTAGTAGTATCTATTAAATAATATCACAAAAGTGGTATTGAAAAAATACTTTGTATTGGCCAAAAAAAAAAATTAAAAGTGTTCTACCTTAAAATTAGTTTTAAATAATACTCCATAACCCATCTTTAATATATAACATATTTACTTATTTTAATTAAATAAAAAAAATTAGTCAATTTAGCTAATCTATATTAAAAAGTTAATTTTTTCAATGCATAAAGTTGACTTGTTTTATATAGATTAACAAAAAGAATATTTTTTGAGAAAATTTTATATAAACACGGTTGAATTATCTAGTTTTTAATTTGAGTCATAGAATTTAACAAATTATATATAAGGTTATACGTCCTAATTAGAGATTTAAAATTTCAGTCAAATTATATCCATATCTCATAATTATTAAAATAAAAAACTTGAAAACATAACTATGTTATTTTCTTTGTCAATTAATTCCTTAAGAAGTATTGTAGGATTTCCTTTATTCTTATTCTCATACTTCTTTCCAAACATTAATCATAGATAATATTCTTTTTATATATATAAAAAATATTTGAAAAAAATGGAATATATTATGATAGTTAATCTATGTGAAGATTTATTATAATATTTTCATATTTACATATATTTTTCAAAATTTTAGGACTCTCGATTAAAATTTTTACTTTAGTATATTGTATATATTTTGAATATAATCTATTATTATTATTTTACTAAAATGAAAAAGGGAAAATCCCAAAAAAAAGACAAGGAAAATATATGAAAGACAAATCAGAGTAACGAAATCTGAAAATTTCAAATAAGTAACTTTTGTACTTTTTCCTGAAATTACAAAAATGCCACTGAATTTTTACAACATGTATCTTAATTCACAACAACCTCAATTAATAAAAACAACACAACAACTCACAATCTAAATACATAGTACCTAAATTATTCTGTTGTTGTTAATTGAGATACTTGTATTGTTAAAATTCAGCGGCATTTTCATAATTTCAGAAAAAAAGGACAAGGTGACTGATTTGAAATTTCCATATTTCATTGTTCTGATATAAAATTTACCTATTTCCATTGTCTTTTTCTAGAATTCTCCCAAAGAAATATCTCATATAAAATATTTCTTAAATATTGAAGTACATAAGAATGCACCATTTTCATTCCTAATATAAAAAAATTATATATACTCCTACTTTTAAAGAATTAATTCATCATACTTTTCTCAACAGCAACAATAACAAAAAATCCTGCTTTTTAATGAAATTGAGGAATATGGCGTAATTAGACCAAAATTTTAAATCCCTGATTAGGATGCATAACCTGATATAATTTGTTAAATTCATTGACTCGAATTAGAATTTAAGTAATTCAACCGTCTTTATTCAGGATTTTTTTCTTTATTTTTTTTAAGCAAACATCTTAGTTAACTTAATTAATATGATACATTTAGAATATATCCTAATTATTTTTCTTGATCTCCTCAATCCCTTTTTTACTTAATTATTAATTTTTTCACATGATACTTAATTATTATTAAGAGAATATCAATAAACATAAATTAAACAATATAAATATGGAATATACGTTTTATATTTAGGATTAATATAAATTATCGCAATAATAAGTGCTATTCCTATATAAATATGGGACCAAGGCGCTTATTATGCCCAGAATTTTGTTTGGCAGTGGATGCTATTGTAAAAATATCTTGAGAATACTCCATCATTTCCTTCACTGTTCTCCAGTTCTCTCCCCCAGGCCCCAACTATGATTGCGAGTTCTGAATCCCCAATTCCCTCCGGCAAGCAGATGACAAGTGGAGACGACAAATTCTATCTGCAGTTCGAGATTATCTTCAACATTCTCACAAGGCTTCCGGTGAAATCCATTTCTCGATTTCAATGTGTGTGTAAGGAATGGAGAGATCTCTTCAAAACCCAATCTTTCATCGATGAACGGGTCCGTCACTCCGTTCATGAAGACCCTTCTCTCGTTCTCTATGCTTACGATTACAACTACATGCGCCCGTCCTTGCGTTTGCTTAATCAAAAGATGGAAACGGTTGAAGTTCTGACGGTACCCTCGAACAATTGCTTTAAAGATGGTTTGAGAATCATTGGTTCCTACAATGGTTGGCTTTGTGTCGAAAGCTGGGCTTTTCGTTTGCTTTGTTTGTGGAACCCTGTGCTTAGAAAGGTAAGAGAAATACCTAAATCAAAGAATCATGGCTCTTCTGTGTTTGGATTTGGGTTCAGCAGCAAGGTTAATGATTACAAGATTGTGAGAATTTCTTATCATTACCAGGATGAAGATGGTATAGAATATGGTATCCCCTTATTAGAAGTGTATTCATTAAGCACAGATTCATGGAAGGAACTAGAATTTGGACCTTTGCAGGATGTAAAAATTACATCAACAAATGGTGCCAATGATGATGGAACTATAGTATGGTTAGCAGTAATAGAAGTTGATTATACTTCTCCTGTGCTAATTTCTTTTGACATAGCCACGGAAGTGTTTACAATAACGCCAATACCATCATCTGTGAGTGGTGATTTACCAACTACTCTTGGCGTGTACCAAAACAAAATTGTTATATCTGGCCATCCAAGCGGATCCCATTCCATGGATATATGGGTGATGGAGCAGGTTGAAGATGAATCTGGCAAGTGTTTTAGTTGCACCCAAGCATATAGTACGGACGTATTTTCATATGCCTTAGATATCTGTTGCCTTTGGAGGAATAGACTAGTGTGCTTTGACAAAGAAAGAGAGGCTGGCGTGGAGGGTAAACCAAAGTACCATCTTAAGCTGTTCAATCTCACCGATAAAGAATGGAAAGAGTTCCCCAACATTTCATCTGCTCATGACTGCTGTGTTGGTTTCAGTTATGGAGGTAGCCTTATGTCTCTTTTCAACACCCAGGTTGAGTAGTCTTGCTCTGAAATATGATCATTCAGATATCTTTTGCCTCTGATCTGCAAATCCTTTGTTCTGTGATGTGGAATGGAGAAGTTATGTACTAGTTATTTCAAACCTTTTTTAGCTTTCTGTATCAACCTATGTTTAATTCTCATGGATGAACATCCTTCTTGGTTGCTAACTATATAAAACCTATTGACAAAGGCTACTGGCTTTTGTGCAGAGTCTAGATGTTTTACACTATGCTTTTACTGCAGTTTTAAATTTTAATGGTATACATTAATTCTGTATTTAAAGAGTATTAAGTTTGAACTTTGAACCATCAGATTTGAGCAGATGATCTACTACTATAGTGGTGCTCACCCTCATCTTGTTGGACCAGCTGGCGTATGAAGCATTGCATATAAGCAATGCTATTTTAAAGCCAATACAGCGAATAAAATAGATGTTCCCTGTCAATTTTCATTTCCTCAAACAGTCATACTCTGTCCGTTGCAAAATGTAGGAAACAAATAATTACTTTTTCAATATAAAAGAAGTTCGTTTTGTTAATCAAATGCTGTAAAACATGCCATATCTATAATCTTTTCTTTGTATTGCGGGTTTTAATTTTGTTCTTTTCATTCAGTACTAGTTGTTCCAAACTTTATTTTAGCTTTCTATATCATCATATGTTCAATGTTCATGTATAAATATATAGTTTAGTTGCTGCTATACAATCTTTTTTAGACTTTATTGGACACTTGATATGCTAAGAGGGAAGGAAAGGCTAACATGACTGATGAAAGCTTCTTGCTTTATATTTTTTGATCCAAATCATATGGGGTGATAAGTTCCATACAGAGCACAAGAGATGAAACTATTGAGTCATTGTTTTTGTGTTCAACCTAAACTGAAGTCTTTACTATGTGTTAAATCTAACTGCTTATCATTATATGTTTTAATTTCAATCACACAGAGAATCTTATGTCTGTTAATTGATACCCATTTATATCCCTTGTGGTCCTGAATTTGGCTTTAATATTTTGGTTGCTCCTATAATCTTGATGCCCATTTTATCTGTTGTTTTGTTGTTTTGTGTTCTACTCAAAGGTGCTGCTGCTGGATGATGTAGGATAAGTGATGGGAAGAGGAAGAGATGAGGAAAACAGGGGTGATTTTGAGGGAAGGGAGAGGAAGAAGATATATGTGTGTGTGTGTAGAGAGAGAGAGAGAGAGAGAGAGAGAGAGAGAGAGGAGATTCAACTCATTAGGTTCATCATCATCATAGCACACAGATTCTGACCCTGTCCCCTTAGTTATATATTACGCAGATTACCTTAGAATCTCAACCATCAAACTGGCACTTGACTATCTAACTGACCCTCACTTTTTATTATTAATTTACTTAACACTTGATCACAGCATTCTCTTTAATTGCGGAACTATTTGAGTTGTTGCTTGGTATTGTGCTTAAAGTGGTGAATAACATCACTATAGGTTTGCTGTGTAGCTTGAAGGCCTATATATGTCTGTTATATCTCAGTACTAACGAACTGAAGTATCAGAACTTGTTTATATGGATGTGATTTATCATTATATTTTTCATTATCAAAAAAAAAAAAAAAACGGCTCAAACATTTTGGTTGCTCCTATAATCTTGATGCCCTTTATATCTGCTGTCTATAATATGGAAATTCAGTATCTGATATTTCAAACATTGGATTTATTGTCTGTATGAGCATATAATGCGGTTTTATTATTATTATTTTTTTAACGGAAATGTGTGAATGTTCATTTATAAGGGAACAAGAACAATAGTACAATCAGAAGACAAATACAATAACCAAACAACCTTTAATGACTGCTGGAAGTTATAATACTTAATCACGACTATATTTGGATAGAAGAAGCTTCACCCAGAAAAGCTTGATTTCAATTTTCAACAACTAAGATGCTTGATTCCCATTCCTCAATTTTTTCTGATCATTCTGAACAAGTTTGAGAAAGTGTCAGCGACTAATACATGGACTAAGCATTTCAATTCTATTATTTTAATATTTTAAATTTAGATGCGGTTTCATTTTAGTCTTGTAATTTTAAAAACCGTGTTTTTTTTTTAAATTTTTTTAAGTTAACACTGCTAACTTTACTAATAACAAGTGTTGAGTTAGTAAATTTAAAATGGCAACCTAGCTAATTTGAAATGTTGTGTCTTTCCAGAAAATGTATTTTAAATTAAATAATTAAAATTAATTTGTCAGCATTTGAAGTGTGTGTTTGGGTGAACTTTTCTAATTTAGGTTTTAACCCAAACCCAAATATAGAAAGGAAGTAGCCAAACAATCAACAATTATCATAAACTATGGTTTTAACCTAGATATAAGTTTGGAAGTTCAAAACCTAGGTTTTGAATTTTTTTTTAGCTTTTGAATTTTTTTTAGCTTTTTTTCTCTCCTCTATCATTTTTTTCTCCTTCCTATTTTTTCTCTCTTCTCTTTTTTTTTTTTTTTTATGTAATTATCACAAAAGCTAATATATTTTTTAGTCATTTGACTATAAAAAAGTTATTTTGATAACATTTGTCTAAAAACTATTATTTTATTAAAATCACATTTTTTCATATAAATTATTATGCTCAAAAGTTATTCTCTAAAATTACTTTTATAACTTTTTTCTCTTAAGCTATTTTAAAAAAGATAATCCAAACCCACTCTAAATCTACTAACTCAGCTTTTTTTGTGAATGAATTTAATTGTGTTAACTTTAAAGAACTAAATTGAAGTATTTTGCAAATTTAAAGAATCGAAAGTATGCTTTAATATATATTAATATCATACAAAAAGAAAAAAACTAAAAGTATTTTAATGCAAATAGTTGTTTATGAAGTATTTTGAAATTTATGTTATGAATCAGTATTATTTTTAAAATTTTAAATTGCACCCTGATTAGATGTAAATTTGGTAAATATGCACACGTCTGAGTGCGATAAATTATAACATATGATCTACGGAACTTTAAAATCCTAATTCAATGATTCCCTATTATAATGATGAGTTGTGAATAATATACTTTTATATCTAATACTTATATTTTTATAGGCAACAAGATTGATATGAGATTTTGAAATTCAAATAGTATTTTTTTATATATGTATTTTTCTAAATAATATATTGTCATTCATTATATTTTAATTATTTAATTGTATATAAATAAATAATAATTATTTATCAACAAAAGTAATGTACTCTCAAGCTGCAATCCCTTTTTTATTTTTTGCCCCTTTTGTAGCTAGCTAGATTAAAAACTTTCATTAAACCAGGATACGTTCTCAATACAATACTAAGAGTGAAAACCAAACAATTAAAGCAAGTAAACAAACTAAACAAAAAAAAAAATGATCAGTATCAAAACTAATGGGTTGAAACTATTAAAATATAAGAACTAATGTTTTATATGAAAAAAAAAAATTAAGGTCATTTGTCTTGCTGAAATTGGAATACTATGTAAAGTAAAAATATTTTTTTTTGGCTCATTTGTAAAGTGAAAGCATTTATTCTTTATACTTTTAGACTGTAGGGCAATGTTTCTTTAATTTGTTACCATAGGACAAGGTCATTTTAATAAAAAAATTAATAGGATGAAATTATCTAACCAAAAAATTCTCAACATCCTTTCCCATCTCCAAATTACTTTTAAAGTAAAAAAAAAGCATAACATTTTCATCTGTATAGGGAAAAAAAGAAGAAAATAACATTTTCATTTAAATGTGAAGCAGTATATGAACTTGAAATCAATGTAAAAATCCAAATATGCAAAGTTTCACAGAAGATAAAAATTGAAAATAAGTAAACATTCATTTTGATCAATGTCGTGTGTGGATGTGGCAATAATTGATAAATGATGTACTAAAGTACATAATTATTTTTATTTTTGGTATACTACAATAATTAAGCATGAATGTGTGTATATATAATTATATATAATTCTTCTAAAAAGAAAGCATGATCTAGAATATATATCACTTTTAGTTTAATTAATGTTTTTTTTCTCTATTTTGTTCATATGATTAATCCTCTCTTTCCAACTTTACCCACTAATTATATCCCATTTATTTTTCTAAAATAACATTATTAATGCAATTAATTAAACATATTTCTCAAAAAGGTTAAAAGTGAAACAATTTACTGTTTAAGACATATTAAATGATTTAACTGTAATTTCCTTACTTTAATATTGTATGTATGTATATAAAAAAAAATTCCAATGTAAATGTATATGAATTTTTTTGTCAAAAATGGTTTTGGGCTCTTGAAAACTATGGGCCCAACTGGTAGGGGAAGATTTGAGGAGGGAAAGGAATTTTAGGGAAGGAAAGGAAGGGAAAGGAAAATTTTGTGAGGAGAGAGAAGATGGTTGTTTGGTAGAAGGAAAATTGAGGAGTGGTAGTTGAGAAAGAATTTGGAAATACCTATGTTACCCTTAAAAGCAATTCTTATTTTTTTTAACCATAAAAGATATAGATTATATAGTAGTCAAAATAAAGTTACAATATCTCAAACCTAGAAGTAAAAACAACTAACCAAACAAAGTAACGAGTTCAACATCATAGAAGCAGTGACTAAACTAGAATATGCAAACCATATCATACTATAAAAACCCAAGTCAAGATAAAAGCAAGTTCCTTGAACGCCATGCACCATCAACGCCAACAACTAAGACAAAGGTTTATATGCCCAATCAAAAGGGTAAGATACTTCCAGTGAAGTTTTGGCAATCCCTCTAGCTACCAAATATGATTCCATGGGAACGCATGTGTAAGGATGGTTCATGATCAAACATATTGAGAACAAATTATTCTCAACTAGAGCAACACTCCTCACCAAAACAGGAAAAACACAGTTAGTGTAATAATAAATGAAAGAATTACAACACCAGATTAAAAGATGAACATGAATGTGATACACACTGAACTGGAACATGTTAAACCCAAATGTGAATAGTGTGGACATAAACATTAGATAGGCACATGTCACGCCACTGAGAATAATGCATACCAGTCTCTTGAACTGGCACAAATTTTTTATTCTTACTTGATGAACAACTAACCATGCATTAGAGATTTTAACAACAATCAAACTCAGTTCCTTTCTATAGATGCATGCCTCAAACCAAGCAGGGCATTTCTTAGAAACTGTCTTTAGGACCCTTTTTGTATCACAATATTCATCCATCACAACTCTTCCCCCATTAAGAACCTTCAACACTAATTCTAGCAAGGCATTAGTAAATTGTTGAAACTATCAGTGTGTTTGGTTGCATGTTTAATGGCAGTAAACGTCCAATATTATGCCCATCAACCGATTTCTATTGAAAAAGAAAAAGTTTGTGTTTGTTATCCCAATTGCTATACCGTCTTATTATAGCAAAACATCCGAAATCAAATAAGCAGAAAATTGATGCTTAATGGGACGATATGGACTGCAAGGAATTTTTGTTTTTAAATTTTCTGTTACAGTTTATTCTATTTGATCTTAATTATAAGACTCAATTAATTTTTTTAGAGAATTATAAGAAAGATAATTATATTATTTTAAAGTATTAAACTTATCATTTTTCTTATGAACTATTTTATTTGATTTATAAACTAATATACTTTCTCTGGTC
>JBAGKO010000001.1:15272223-15283342 GCA_037177275.1 Acacia concinna | reverse complement strand
TTCATATTTATTAATATCAAAGATGCGAAAAGATTTTTAAGATCCTGAAAATTTTATATTACACCCAATTCACCCCCTCTTGGGTGAAAGCCTGCACTAACAAGTTTTTATGGATTGTTATTTGAGTATTATTGAACCCAATTAGTGGGTGTATCTTTCAAAGGTGTTTTATGTGTTTATATAAACCCAAAATCAAGACCCCATACTTGTTGATAGATAGTTAAATAAATTTGAAATAACATATTCTTACTATATTTACTCTTATTTGTGAGTTGATTTTTTTATCACTCTTTTCTATATATAGCTTGAAAAGACTTATAATTTTGCAGGAGAGTATTTATGATATGTTATTAAAAATAATTTTATTTACAAAAATTAAAAGTGATTTAAAGATTAGAGTCCACAAACTCTTTAAAAATGGAGGTCCACAAACTCTTCAACACATCATTGAAAATGCTTGGGAGTGCTCCCAAATTTGTAAGCTTGAAGGTGTCTTTTACTAGTTTAAACTTATTTATTTGTGTTTATAATAATAATAATTTCATCAAATAAAGTATTTTGTGTTATATAGACTATAGAGTATTTTAAAGTATTTTTAGGTGCGTCCAACACCCTACATTATTTTTTGGTTCATCCCAAACCCTAAAATATCTATCCAGGAGTAAAAAAATATGCTAAATTACCTAAATTATTAAGTACAAAATTACCCAAAAAGTACTTTAGGGTGATGTGAGTATCTTGAAAATGTTATGAGTATTATTTATATAGATATCCATTAATTTATGTCCTAGTCAACCCTAATACTCTCTTATATTTCCTTCACATGTCATTATCCTTGAGTTTACTCCACCAATTCAACCTCCTTGGCCACCAATTCAACATTATTGACTATCTAAATTGACAAACATGCTTGATCTTAATGGCAACATTTTCCTATAAATAGAGGATAGAAAAGAATTGGATATACGCAACATATGAATAAGAAAACTCTCTACTCTTCTCTCTTTTCCATTCTCTGATCTCATACTACTTTATCTCATATATATTTATTTTTCATAAAACGTTATCAACACGATAGTTCTAAAGATATACTTTTCTCTGAGTTACTTTTACAATTTGTTTTACTTTCTTTTACTTGATCTTAATTAATCCGAGATAATCCGAACCTCTATATGGTATTAATGAGATTCTTTTACTAAATTAATGAGATTCTTTTATTGATTGTTTTTAACATCGGATTCCATGGTTAAGATTTGAGATTATTATTGTTTTTATCTTATTTTAATTTCCTTTACAAGTTATTTATTATTGATATTGCTATACTCTCTAAATTTATATTCTGAAGTTATATGGCCAGAAAACATATTACTTTAATTTCTTATTATGAAAATATATGACCTGAAGTCATATTAATCTTGTTTCCTATTATATGGCCAGAAGCCGTATTTCTATTATTCTTATGATGAGATAATATGACAATGAGTCATATCATTTTAATCTCTTGTTTTGATATAATATGGCCAGAACTATATAACTTTGTATCTTATATCTTATTGTATGACCATAAGCTATATACAATTTTTATTTATTCTAAAGATAAATGGCCTGAAGCCATATAATTCTAATTTCTCATTATTGGCCTAAAGTCATGAGAACTAAATGGCCTAAAGCCATACAATTTTAATTTAATTTTAGTATTTTACCCTATAAATTATTTCTTGTCTTTATGAATTTTCTGTTACTATCTTTGATCTTACTATTTCATTTTTTAATAATTTCTATTTATTTCTTTAATTAGCCTGAACCATGTCAAATTTTGCAAAACTTGAATTTGTAGCTCTTGACATTACCGGAAATAACTATTTATCTTGGATGCTGGATGCAAAAATTCATTTAAATGCCCTTGGTCTGGAAGGCACGATTAAAGAAGGGAATCAAGCATCCAACCAAGAGAAAGCTAAATCCAGGATCTTTTTATGCCACCATTTGTATGAAGGTCTAAATATTGAATATTTGATAGTAAAAGACCCATTGTGATTTAGAATAATTTAAAAGAAAAGTATGACCACCAGAAGATGGCCATCCTCCTAAAAGTTCGTTATGACTTGATTCATTTGCGGTTGCAAGATTTTAAATATGTGAGTGAGTATAACTTTGTCATGTTTAGAATTTCTTCTCGATTAAAATTATGTGGGAGAATGTTATTGATGAAGATATGCTAGAAAAAACATTCTCCACATTTATTGCATCCAATTTGCTCCTGCAGAGCAATACCATGAGAAAAGTTTCAGGAAAAATGCTGAATTAATTTCTTGTTTCCTTGTAGCTGAACAAAATAATGAGCTTTTGTTGAAAAATCATGAATCTCGTTGATGAGACCACGTATGTCACCTTCTGGGCTATCAAGATGTGATTACACCAAATAATGTAGTATAGGGCATAACCAATCGTTCTTCTCGAGGTGCACTTATTGGTAAAATCCTATAAACTAGTTTTCAATAAAAACATAATGAATTGGATAAAGAAAATTGAGGGGTTTTCAAATGGGTTGTATTGGTACAATAAATGTAAAAGTGCAAAAGAGAATAAATGCTTTTGGTATTTTTAAATTATGACGGAGTGGTTTGGATAATAGGGAAAATGATGAGTTAGTCCCTTGGTGATAAAAACTTGGCTATCCTCGCTCTTAAAATATGATTGGGAGTTTAAAATCTCTAAGTCAAAGTAAAACCCCAAGTACTCACTTGGGTCCAATGCCTTAGTCAATGTTAAACTTCACTTTAATCAAAGTTAGTTTAACATTTCCTAATGCATTGTTAAAAACCACTTAGAGTGCAAATGGAATGGTTTATGCGAATACCTAGATTGTTAATCAACAAACTAAGGGTGCCAAGTGTACATACAACATTATCAATAACTACTGACAAGATTAAATGAACACGGGGCTTCAAGACATGGAAATATATATATATTCAAATCACTTAATGATAACAGCAGTCAATCCAGTTGCAATATATAGTCTAAGATTAGAATTTACAATCATAAACTAAGATTCCATAACAGTGCAAAAAATCCTAAATCTAGAAAATCCTAACACATAAGGGAAAATGATGACTTAAACTAGAAAACTACTCCCCTATTAAATCAAGTGAGCTCAAGCCTTGTTTTCTGTCACTAAGAGGCTAGGAAGTTAGCCTCTCATGTCTTCAAAATGGATGCAATCGCAATAATAGTGAGAGTCCATGATATCAGCTAAATCAAAATGGAAAGGTGAAGAAGAAGATGATGTGGATGATTTGATGGTCTCGGATGATGAAAACTGATAGAAAATGGAGGAAAGTGAAAGGTTTTGGTATGGAAACAAGGTGAGATTGAGAGGAGATTATGGTGGCTACTTTTCTGCAAATTTGCAGACTGTTAGCATCTTTCTCGTGTGGCTACGTCATGCTTATATGGGAGATTTGGAAATCCTACTTCAAAACGCACAGCTTCACTTTGGGAGGCCAAGTCGCAACTTCAAATGTGTCAAGTCATGACTTGGGAAGACAGAAGACACATTAGTCTTGACTTAGCTTCCAAAATGTAGGGCTCCACTAAAGGGCATCCAGGTTGTGACCACATCTCTCAAGTTGTGACCTGGGGAGGCAGAAACACTCTCATATGTGCTTTGGCTTTCATAAATTGTTGGCTCCATCAATGCTCCGTCTTGGGCCTCAAGTCCTTCTCCAATTTCCTGAAAGTTACATAAAAGAGCTTTGTGAAGAACAAATAAGCAATTACAAATAAGGAGAGGAAATTGACCCTTTTTACCCCTAAAACAACAAAATGCAATGCATGAATTGGTGTGATCCCAAAAGCTATAAGTGCATGCATAATGAGGGTAAAAGTGTTGTAAATCATTAGAAAACACTTAAGAAAACCATGTAAAGATAAAGTTATATCACTCGTCTAACATGTTCAACTCCATTTCCAAAAGTGAATACAGTAGCAAATGAATTTGTTTGTGGTCGTAGACGTGGGTGTAGAGGTGGCTATAGTTATGGTCGTGGCCATGGTCAAAATCGCGGTGGTTGAAATTCCCACCCAAAGTGAGGAAAGATTGATTAAAACCATAAGAGGGAAAGTAATGGACATAATAATTATGCTAGAAATCGCTATTATCGTTATAGTGGAAAGGGTCATTAGTCTTGTACATGTTGCACACTAAGACACCTTATTGATCTTTACTAAGAATCGCTTAAAAATAATAGTAAAGGATTAAAGGTTGAAGTAAATCATGTTGATAAGGTTGAGAATTTTGAGTATGAAGACATAGATATAACCTATTTAGATGTTACTAATTTCGCAGTTTAAATTATCTTTATCTATTTGAACTCCTATGTTTTAATGTATTTTAAGTTGCTCCTATCATATGTATTTCCCTTTAATTATGTCTTTATTTACTTTTATGTATCTTTTAATGAAGAATGAATTCTATTGTCATCAATCCTGAAGATTTATATCTCGTTGATAGTGCAATAACCCACACCATATTCAGAAATACTAATCACTTACTTGATAATGTAAGAAACCAAGGTTCAAACTATGTCTAATAGTATAAATATGATTGAAGGCTTTGGAAGAGCTAATATTTTGTTACCTGAAGGAACAAAATTATGTATTGATAATACATTTTATTCTACCAAG
The DNA here is from genome assembly GCA_037177275.1 of Acacia concinna. NCBI lineage: Eukaryota > Viridiplantae > Streptophyta > Magnoliopsida > Fabales > Fabaceae > Acacia > Acacia concinna. Next base: position 15,278,656 of record JBAGKO010000001.1, on the reverse strand, counting down.
TCCAAAAGAAACTTATTAAGTTTCAAAGATATCCGAAAAAATTGATATCACATAGAAACAAAAACTGAAAATAATAAGAAATATCTTAATTTCACAAATTTTGTTTATGGTAGAAAATGCATATTAGAAAGGTTTCCCACCTTTTCTTCTGGCTTGTATTATACAATTATAAGCACAATTGAAATACATGCTATTGTAAACCAGAAGTTTACAAATAATAATACAAGCCATAAGTCTGCCAAAGCAAACAAAAAGTCTAATAATGCAAATCAAAAGTTAGCCAATGTAAACTAGAAGTTTACTAATAAATTTAACGTTTGGCATGACTGGCTAGGCCTTCTTAGTTCAATTATGATGCAAAAAATAATTGGAAATTCTTGTGGGTATACCCTAAAGTGTAAGCAAATACCACAATCCCATGATTTCTCATGTACTGCATGTTCTAAGGGAAAGTTGATTATATGGCCCTCACCAAGCAAAATAGAAAGTAAATTACTCACATTTCTAGAATGGATATAGAGAGATATTTGTAGGCCAATACACCCACCATGCAGACCATTTAGGTACTATATAGTTTTAATTGATGCATCAACTAAATGGTCACATGTCTACTTATTATCTTCTCACAACCTAGTGTTTGTGAAATTACTTGCTTAATTGATTAGATTGAGAGCACATCACTCTGATTATCCTATAAAAAATATGTCTTGATAATGCTCGTGAATTTACTTCACAAAGTTTTAATGATATTGTATGTCCCTTGGAATTGATGTTAAACATCCTGTAGCTCATGTCCACATGTAAAATGGACTTGCAAAATCATTGATTAAACGGTTACAATTAATTTCAAGATCTTTACTCATGAGATCTAATCTCCTAGTTCCTGCCTAGGGTCATGCCATTTTACATACAACAATGTTAATTCATATTAGGCCACCAAGTTATTTAAATGTTTCCCCTTTACAAATGGTTTTTTGTCAAGAACCTAATATTTTCCATATAAGAATTTTTGGGTGTGCAATATACGTGCTAGTAGCACCACCACAATACACCAAAATGAGCCCTCAAAGAAGGATGTAAATATATGTTGGGTATGAATCTCCTTCAATTATAAAATATTTGGAACCATTTACAGGAGATTTGTTTATGGCACAATTTGCCGATTGTCATTTTGATGAATCACTTTTCCCTATATTAGGGAGAGAAAATAAGGAGTTGGGTAAAGAGATTAGCTGGAGTGAATTATCATTAGCTCATTTTGATCTTCATACAAAACAATATGAACTGGAAGTTTAAAAGATAATTCATTTACAGAGTTTAGCTAATCAAATGTCAGAGGCATTTAGTGACTCAAAGAAAGTAACAAAGTCACATATCCCAACTGCTAATGCTCCTATTAGAATTGATGTCCCTGAAGGACAACCAGTTATGAATGAATCAAAAGTACCTTGAAGTGTTGTAGGCCCATCGGTTCTAAAGATAAAAATCCTCTAAAGAGAAAAGGAGCTAACAATTCCAGGATAATCAAGAAAAAATAATAGCTCAAGAAGAGTCAACTCCTGAAGAGTTATTATTTTCAGAAGAGAATATAGTAGTCCCAGAATAGACTCAAGCACTTGAATTATGTGAAAATAATGAGATCTTAATAAATTATGTTATGAATGGAATTCAATGGGACCGAAATGAAGGTAACGTTGACAACATGTTTGCTTATAATATAGCACATGATATAATGAATGATAATGAGGATCATGAGCCAAAATCTATTAGTAAGTGCCAACAAAGGAAGGATTGGTCCCTATAGAAAGATGCCATTAATACAAAATTAATATCATTGGCCAAAAGAAAAGTTTTTGGATCTATAGTCCTTACACCTGAAGATGTAAGGTTAGTTGAATACAAATAGGTTTTTGTACGAAAGAGAAATGAAAAGGATGAAATTACAAGATATAAGGCACGTCTTGTAGCCCAAGGCTTTACACAAAGGCTCAGTATTGATTTTGAAGAAACGTATTCACTAGTAGTGGATGCAACTACTTTTCGTTATTGGATTACCCTAGCAGTAAAAGAAGGGCTTGATGGGCGTCTAATGGATGTTGTGACTGCATATTTATACGGCTCACTTGACAATGATATTTATATGAAAGTCCTTGAAGGACTCAAGGCACTAGAAGTATCCAATTCAAATTCTCAAGAACAATACTCAATTAAGTTAAATAAGTCCCTGTATGGTTTAAAGCAATCAGGGCGCATGTAGTACAATCATCTTAGTGAATATATGTTGAAAGAAGAATACAAAAATGATCCAATTTGCCCATGTATTTTTATAAACAGATCTAGAAGTGAGTTTGCTATAATTGATGTTTATGTTGATGATATTAACATTATTGGAACTCCTGAAAAGCTTTAAAAGGCAATTAATTGTTTAAAGAAAGAATTTGAAATGAAGGAATTGGGAAAAACAAAATTCTACCTTGGATTACAAATTGAGTATCTCAAAACTAGGATCTTTGTATATCAAGAAGCTTACACAAAGAAGGTCCTAGAGCGTTTTTATATGGATATGTCACATCCATTATGTACCCCAATAGTTGTAAGGCCTTTACAGGCTGATAAAAACCTATTTATACGTCGAGTCATTAGTGAAGAAGGTGATGAAGAATTACTTGATCCAAAAGTACCATACCTTATGATATTGGAGCACTAATGTATCTTGCTAATCACACACGTCCTAATATATCATTTGATGTTAATTTATTAGTAAGATATAGTTCTTCACCAACACGAAGACAATGGAATGGAGTGAAGCACATTCTTTGTTATCTCAGAGGCACTATGGACATAGGGTTATTCTACTTAAATGTATCGAAGCATGAATTTAATTGGTTATATAGATGCTGGATTTTTATCTTATCTTCATGATAGTAAATTACAAACGGGCTATATGTTTACATATGGAGGTACATCTATTTCATGGAGATCTATGTAACAAACTATATCAGCCACATCATCTAACCATGCAAAAATTTTAGCAATGCATGAGGCATCAAGAATGTGTGTGGTTGATATCAGTTATACATCACATACAAACTAGTTGTCACTTTTCTTTAGGAAAAATGAGTCCAACAGTCTTATATAAGGATAATACTGCACGTATTGCTAGCTGAAAGAAGGTTATATTAAGGGTGATAGAACATAACATATTCACCAAAATTCTTCTTCACCCACAGCCTTTAAAAGGGTGGTGAAATATATATTCAACAAATTCGTTCGAGTAAACATCTAGCAGATTTATTCACCAAGTCACTTACAGGCATAATCTTTAAAAAGCTTGACTATGACATCAGTCTTTGGAGGCTCAAAAATCTCAACTGAAGTCTTCAAGAGAGGGAGTAGATACACACTATACTCTTTTTCCCTTATCTAGGTTTCGTCCCACTAGGTTTTTTTAGAAAGGTTTTTAATGAGGCAGCACTTGATAGTGTATCAATGAATTATGTGCTCTTTTCTTTGGCTAGGTTTTTATCATATTAGGTTTTTCCTAGTTGAAGTTTTTAATGAGGCACATTTATTATGGATATTCAAGGGGGAATGTTATAAATATTATTTATGTGGATATCCATTGATCTATATCCTAATCAATCCTAATACTCTCTTATATTTCATTCACATGTCATTATCCTTGAGTTTACTCCACCAATTCAACCTCCTTGGCCACCAATGCAACATTATTGACTATCTAAATTGACAAAAGTGCTTGATCTTAATGGCAACATTTGCCTATAAATAGAGGATAGAAAAGCATTGGATATACGCAACATATGAATGAGAGAACTCTTTACTTTTCTCTATTTTCCATTCTCTGATCTCATACTACTTTATCTCATATATTTATTTTTCATAACAAAAAAGTACTTATTGGTATTGGATGGATCGTAAAATACTTTAGAACAATGCATGCATTTAAAAAATTAACTTCAACTTGTAAATTTTTATTAAGTAATTATCTAATTTGGCTTTAAAAATAACAACTTTTTTTTTATATTTATCCTTGTTTAATGTAGTCTCTCAATTATAAACATCTTATTAATTACATTACACTTGAGAGGCCAAAAATGCCTTATACTTTATTATTTTTAACATTATGCTTAAAATGCTATAGTTATTCACCACAAAGTTGTTAATGCTTAAGAAAATAGTGGGTAATAATTCATCTGGTATCCATATTGTCGTATTCAATATTAAAATAACTAAATCACTGCACATCTTGTTTAACTTGTTACAATTATGGAATTATTTGTGAGAATAGTGAGTCACAGCTTATTCTGCATCACTAACATGGTTTAAAAAAATTATTACTATACCCCTACTCCTTAATACAAGATTATTAATGTGCTCTTTTTCAATTTTTTTAACCATTAATATTAATTGAGATAATAGCTAATGCACAATTGCTCCAATTGTTAATTTATGGGGCGAAATTACCTCTTAGAAGCAAAATTGCTCCCTAACCCATAAATACTATCTAATTTTATTTTAATCCTAGTTATTAATACCCTAAATTTTGATCCAGTAATTCACCAGCCTCCTTCATTCCTCCTCCCCAATCCCCACAATATAATGGACCATCAATTGACAATCCTACTTCAAAGTGCAAACCGTATAGCTATCAAGTCTCAAACATACAATTCTACTCTCAACAGTCATAATTATAAACTCCAATTGACTTTCTTTTTTTTTAAGAATCCTAAGAAAGCTAATTACATTATCATATGTTGTGTTTTATTATATTATATATTAGTGCATAAGTCAAATAACATAATTTAAAGAAAATGATAAACTTTAATGTTTTAAAATAATGTAATTATTTTTTTTAGGATTTTTCAAAAGAAATCAACTAGACCTTACAATTAGGATTGAAGGGAGTATTCGCCACACAATTTACCTCTTTGGCCACACATGCATACTCAGTCACCATTTAACTATCCAAAACCATCTATTTTATCCTTTGAAAGCTTGTAGTAAATGTGTTTTTTTAGACAGATTCTGGTTTTTTTAAGCAAATTTTTTAAGTTATATGTTGAATTATGTGGGTTTATGTTAACACAAAGTTCGGTTTTTATAAATAGATTTTATTATTAATATGATCTAGCATTTAATATTTACCCTTAAAATCTATGTTTCTTCAGCTTCCAGGTTTACTTTTTTAAACGGATATTATTTTTGTTCATATGTTCAAGCATTTAACAAATCTATTTCTCTTCATCCTTATAGTCCGTTTTTTTAAAACATGCATTATTATTATTATTATTATTATTATTATTATTATTATTATTATTATTATATTCAAGCATTTAATATTTGTTCATGATTCCCATTGTTCTTCATCTTCCTTTTTTCCCCCATTTTAATCTCTTTATGCTTGACATTCTTTTAAATTTCTTTGGCGCTTGGTATTCCCTTTCCATAAATGAATAGGTCTCTATATCTCTCTCTCTCTCTCTCTCTCTCTGTGTGGACTATATTACTTATGTTTCTTCTTATTGGGTGAGATTTTCAAATTTGTAAATTTATTTTCTATCTCGGCTCTCAATTTTCCATTTTATAAATGTTGACCTTTTTTCCTAATCTATTTTGTATGTTAGCTTGAAGCAGAGAACAAATAGCTTGTAAGAAGCATCGGATTGATTAGTTTTATGTAACAATTATTTCCTTCTATTTGTTTTTCTTCACACTTATGTTCTCTCAATTTTGTAATTTGATTTTGTCTATTATACCTTTTCTAATTTTTGTGTGACATTTGATCATAATGTTATTATTCAAACTTGAGACCTCTTCCCTCTTCTTCATCTAAACCAAGTTTAGATATTTATGAAGTTGTATACTAATAAATAAATAGATGTGCACCAAACATTCTGAAATTTGTCTTATTTGAAATATGTATTATTTCAAATTGTGAATTCAATTATCAATTAGCATAACAACGAGGCACTATTTATAAAAGCTATGTTCCTTTGGCTTAATGGCGTGCTTATGTTACAAGCTATGTTCCTTCTGTATATTATATGAGTGGATGTTTACATATATATGTTCGGTGGATACAAAATATTTTGAAGAAAAAAATCTAGTTTAATTAAAATGGGAGGAGATAATGGTGTGGCTGCATGTGAGACTCTAATTTAATTAGAATTATTATTGATTATTTATTGATTAGGCATGAAAACAATTTCCTTACATAATTGAATAACTTAGAAGTGTGAACTTACCACCAATGATAACTATTAATTTATATTTAAAATTAGTATAATTAATTAGATTGGTTAAAATATGGTAAAGGGTATATTGATTATAATTGAAATTTAATTGTCATTAATTGACCAGTGTTAGTTACTAACTCTTCATTTCCAATTTCTAATAAAATTAAAGTCTCACA
>JBAGKO010000001.1:15227766-15241406 GCA_037177275.1 Acacia concinna | reverse complement strand
CAGTTAGACTCTTTGAAATACTCGCTAAGAGTGTTCTACGCGGTCCAGATACATCAAATTTTTGAAGCCTTTGCTATCAACCGGTATGAAGCCTTTTATATATTTTTTCCTTTATTGTTTAATTTTACATTAGTAGAAAAATGTAAATTTTACTGTTTCTTTAATTTTACATTAGCGGGACTACCGTAGCTAACTCCGCGGAGAGTGTTACATTACTTAGGCCTAATAACTCCATCTGTTTTGAGGTAAATAAATTTGGGCATCCATTCTTTAAAATAAAGGACACCCAAATTGGCGTCTTTTATATCAAATAAAGGACGCCAATTTAGACGTTCTTTATTTACCTTAAACCAAACGTCATAATGGCCGTCTTTCTTTTGAAAAATGACGCTAACTTTTTACATCTCCTGCATAGACGATTGCTTGAAAATAGATGTAGAAAGGGTTTTAAAACAGACGTTAAAAAGTCTTTTTTCTAGTAGTGTAGACACAAGGCTCTGTACATAATAGAAAATATTACCCAAACCGCAAGGAGGAAAAAAGATAGGGAACTTCTTCAACTCACTAGTATTGAGATTCAACAAATGAAAAGCTGTATCGTTATCCTTCAACTCTTTTTCAAGGTTTATGCAGACTATTTCATTCCTCCAAAAACATAACGGATATAAGGAATGTAAAATTGGTCCCTTGCTATATTTCTTAGTCCAACCCCAACTCTTCCCGTCTGCATCACTTACCTCTTCCAACACCCATAAATCAGTAAAACCAGTTTCACACCCACGGTGACCATAAAGCATAGCAACTTTGTTCTCATACACATCAAGCACCCATTTATCAAGAGTATGAGGAGAAGAAGTTGAAGGCATTGGTAACAACGTAAAAACTTCCATTGCTAGGTCAAATGAAACAATCACGCCACGATGATATTTAGTCTCAAATCCCAACCAAAATATAGCTCCATCAACAGTGACAGGTTTGGATTGAAGTTGTACACTCTATAACTCCAAATTCTACTTCTTTCCATGTCCCCGTTCTTAATGAATAGACTTCCACCACATCAATCGAGATATTGTTTAAATAGTTTTGACTATAAATCTTAGCACTATGAATTGTCACTATTTTGTAATCCCTAACCACAGGACAAAACCCAAATCCCCATCCAAATCTGCAAAAGTTGCCATCATCATTTGTAGATGTGGGTATTTGTCTTACCTCTCTAGTGGCTGGGTTCAACAAGGAAGGCGAGGGAGGAGACCCACTAACATTAGAACAGAGCATCACACAGAGCAAGCCGTAGCTAGAACCGATTATAGCCCAAACAAGCCAAGAATCCATTGCGGCTGTTCTCTCGAATTCCAAAGCTTCCTTCATAAAACGAAGCAAACATAAGGAGCGGCTGCCACTGGCAATATGGATGATAAGAAGAGGATTGTTGTGAGCAGAGTGGTGGTAGTGATCGGTGATTAAGTTTGGGGATTTCAAGAGATTTCTCCAATCTTTACACAGCTCGAAATCGAAATGATCTCCTGGGCCAGAAAGTGATTGTCTCCTCCAATCGCCATCTGCTTGCCGGACGGAATCGGGGATTAGAGTGAAGGGGACGATCGCCTTATATCTTCACTCTTGAGCTCCGCCCCACATGGATAATTACACTCATTTTTTAAATAATTTTTTTTAAATTAATTATATTATATATTAATTTATAAATCAAAATTGGAAGGAAAATAATAAATTTTAATATTTTGAAATAATATAATTATATTTTTAATTTTTTTTAAAAATAATTAAACCTTATAATTAAAATAAAATAGAGTAAAAGGCTTTTTTTTATTTGAATCGATAAAGTAAAAGATTTATTAAGAACTAAGGAATTAGGAATCAGAACCAAGGGAACTACCCCACACACGCACATACAGAGAGAGCAAAAAAAAAAAAATTTAAATTATTAATTTAAATCATAAGGCTTAGTTAATTTTTTTTATAGAAATTAAAAAAAAAAATAAATTATTTAAGTATATCATATTTTATTTTTTTATTATATTATTATTAATTTATAAATCAAATATAATGGTTTGAAAAAATAAAAATAATGGTTTGATAAAAAGGATAAATTTAAATTATTTAAACTAACGTAATTAATTTTTTTAAAATTCTCTTAAAAAGTTAACATGATTTTATAATTAAGATGGAGCTAACCCATTTTAGATTTGACCACAAAAGTTGGTTTCATACGCTTTGGAAGTACTGTTCACCTAGAATATGAGAATTGACTCTCTGAAATTATCATTTCTAACTCTTTAACTCAAATCCATGACAAATCACTCTTCAAAGTCATATTAGTTATAAACTATTTAAATTTGTGAATTCACCTGGAGGATACCATTTTTATGTTTATAACTTATAAAATTGTGTCAACTCATTGTTAAATTTGTATTAACAGTTGTCTTTGACAATGTTTAATGGCTTTATATATGAGTTTGATAGAAATTTCTTTCTTAATTATGATAAATTATGAATATTGATGTATTTAATTTAAGTTATTTGGTTTTAAAAAATATTCAAATCAAATTGTTGCCATTTTATATTATAATTATTTAATGAAATTACACCCTATCTATACCTATTATTGCTAAAAACAAACTCTTGCGTTCATGATTTACAAGTTTACGACCACTATTAAAGTGGTGAGATTGAAGACCTTGAATCACAATTGAAATAAAATAACTATATGCACATAATATGTATAATAGATAACTTTTTAATAAATTTAATTATTAAAATAATAGCACCACTTAATATGAAATTCTTAATAAGATAATACTATATAAATTCAGAATGATTTGAAAATATATTGAACTTGTCAGTTTAACTGAATTTCAACTTTAACACGATTTGACACGACATAATTTTATAAGTTAGAAACTTAAAAATAACAAATTTAAAGAGTAAATTTGTGAGTTTAACTATAATAACATCTAAGATTTTCCTTAGTTGCTAAATAATTATAAGGATATATTTAAATAACTAAAATTAAAACAAAATAATAAGAATCTTTTCTTAAAAAAGTTCGCTTGCATAATCTAATTTTATTAAATTCTTTATATTATGATTTGCACCATAACCCACAAAACTTAACCAAATTCATAAGTGTATTTTTTTTTCACCTGAATTTATAAGTAGTCATTACAATCTATTTTAAGAGTTTGTTAATAATGTTGGTCTAATGTTACTAATTTTTTGGGTTGGTTGTGGTAGGGCTAGGGTTGAATTTTCCATTATTTATTCGTAATACTTAACCCAAAATGTACATTTAGTTAATTAACTTTACACAATGTCTTATTTTAGTATACTAATTTTATAAAGTATTTATCAGTCATTTAGCCTTAACGTTATTAAAAAGGAATAATTCTATATAAATTCAGTTGAAATACTAAAATATAAATTCAAGTTTACATTTCAACAAATTATTAATTAGGCTAAGATGTCTCATTACATATTTTTAAATATTTTTAAAAAACCATAATACCCTATATAATTAAAAAAAGGAAAATTGAAATAACTTTATCTTTAATTATTTCAACTAGATTTAAGGCATGTGACCTACTCCATAATCCTACTAGTCTCAAAACGAGTCATCTAATTAGGCATTTATCACAAAATCATATTTGATTTGTTCCCCTTTTACTCAAACATTTTATTATGATTTACAGTTAATTATAGTTAGTAATTCCCCCTTTTAATCACATCTTTTAATAGAATTACTTTTAAAATGCATAATTAATAGAATTTGTGTTTTCTGCAACCCTTAGGATTAACACTAGTTATTTTTTAAAAAATTGTACTATTTATCCATATATAAAATTATTTAAGTATATATATAAATATAAAGTAAAATACTCTAACATCTCTTGTGTTTTGCCTTAATTATACAGACCTCTTAAGTCCAAGTTAACTTTGTTAAGAATTTTTACATTTTAATTAAAATTTACATTAAAATAAATTTTATTTACTAATTTACTCTTCATCACTACTAATTCTCTAATTTTAGCTAAAATTGTCTACATAATTTTTTCTTTTTATTAATTTATTTTTAAGTTTTGGAAATATCTAACTGTTAATTTTGTCCAAATTGAGATAAAGACTTAATTAATTCAATTAGTGTAGACATATAACATTTAATTTAAAATATGATTAAATATTTTGATAGTTTCATACTTAAATAAACGTGTTAATAATGTGCAAAAATATATTTTGTTAAAATTTAAAATGTAAATTATATAAGTCATATAATATCTCAAATTTACATTATTAATAACACATGGTGAATAAAAATATGCCTTTCAAGTTTCAAATATATTTTTAATCATGGTGTTTTAAAAAAAAAGAAAAAGAAAAATGTTTTTATTCATGTAAAAGAATACTTAACAAATAATTTTCAATAAGTATGATAAAAAATTTAAAATTTTTTAAAATAGTAAAAAGTAATAAATTTTATAATATAATGGAAATTTTGAACACACACATATTAATTATTTTTAAGAAAATATAAATGTTTATCTATTTACTGGAAGAGGCTTTTTTGGTAAAAACAAATGTTTAGTTGTCAAACTTAATAGTCAAATAATAATTGGGTGGATGGAAATGAAATATTAAATATGTAAGGGAGGTTTATGTAACATACATTTTAATTTGAAGGAAGATTATATACATTTTAAAATAGATGAAGGTTTATATAATTTAGGTAAAATAAACAGGTAGTCACTGTTTACTTATATGTGTATTTAGATATATATCATAATCACAATAGAGCAAATATATGGATTCTCATTGGCCATCGAGCTCCATTATAAAATATTAAATATAATGAGTATAATAATATAATGGTTGGATTCATCATTCATTTAGCCACTCCTATTATCTTACAAGTTATTTTCCCCACAAAATTTTTAGATTAACTTACAAAGCAAAAAGCCTTAATCTATCATGTTAGCCTTTTCTATACTCTTAGACTATTATGTGACCTATAGAAAAAAAAAATTATACAGCAGCAACTCAACTCTATATTTATCCATGAGAATTTAACATATGATGATAAAGAAAGCCAATATTAGCTTGGAAACTCAATTTATTAAAAAATGTGTGCAGTGATAAAAAATGAAACAAACGAGTAAGGAAACTCAACATATCATGAGATAGAAAGATGAAAAGTAACAATTGAATCTCTTTATTTGAGATAATATATCTAATTGGCATTAAGCTTATAGATACAACCAAAATGGAAATTTGAGAGATCTATGTTTCCCAAACAGACACGAGGCTTTCTACATAGTTGAAAATTCCATTCATATTTTTCAGATGTAGAAAGGTGCAGAACTTCTTCAATTCATTATTAGTTGTGAGATTGTATAGATTATAAGTTTGGTCATCCTCCCACCACATGTTGTTCCTGTCACTTCCAATGTTTTGACAGACGATTTCATTCCCCCAAAAACATAATGGATATAACCAACATGAAGTTGGTCCAATACAATATTTCTTACTCCAATACCAACTCTTGGTGTCTGCACCACTACCCTCTTCCAGCACCCATACATCGATAAAAGAATAATATATACGGGCAAAATAGCCATGAAGCATAGCAAGTTTGTTCTCGTACACGTCGAGCACAGTTGGTAAGAATGAGTATCAGGGGTTGAAGAAGGTAATGGTATCAATGTAAAAACCTCCATTGCTAGTTCAAATGGAACTATCTTAACACCGCGGTGAGCTTCACCTTCACTATCTAATCCCAACCAAAATTTAGTCCCATAAGCCGTGACAGGTTTATATTGGAGGCTTCCCACTTTATAAGATCAAAGTTTACTTCCTTCCAGGATCCTATTCACACTGAATACACTTCCACTCAATAAACCCAGAAATTCTCTAACTTGATTTGACCATTATTCATATTATTAAACTTAGGGGTATGAATTTTAACTATCTTGTAATCCCTAACTATCTTATTAAAAAACCATTAACTGTTGTTTTGGGTACTCGTCTTACCTCGCCAGTCGCTGGGTTCAACAACAAAAGCGAAGGAGGATAGTCACCATCATCATAATCGAGCATCACACAAAGCAAGCCGTTGCATGAACCAATGACATTGCTACAAGCACACCTTAAGGAAGACATGGCTGGTATTCTCTCAACTTCCAGGTATTTCATCTTATAACGAAGAAGCAAACACAAGGACGGGTATTTAGGGTTGAAAGCGAATGCAGAAGAGACAAGAAGAGGGTTTGTATGAGCAGACTGGTAATAGTGCTCGGCGATGAAATATGGGGTTTTCAAGGGATTTTTCCAATCTTTACCAGCACATTGAAATCCAAGGAGGGATTTGACAGGGAGCCTTTTAAGAATGTTGATGATAATCTTAGAGGGAAGAAAGGGATTGTCGCCTTCACTCGCCATCTGCTTAATGGGAAGATGGAGTGGTCGGCGCGGTGAAGGAGTGAAGGGTTTGGGTTTCTGGGAAGAGCTTTTACTTGAGACAAAATCAGGTGTTAAATATACGCACTACTCTCCACGGAAATTCAAAGCCTTCATTTATGGGGAATTAATTAAGCTAGATCAAACCCTTTTTTTTTTTTGATCGGCCTAGACCCAACCCTATTACTATTAGCATATGCGAAAGTTTAGTGTTTAATTGAAAAAAAAAACCTATTGGCCAAAAAAAATTAAAAAAAGATCTTACGCTGGTAAAAAAAACCAAAAAATGATCGAACTTGGTAATTTGCCCCCACTTTCTTAAAATACAAGCACGAGGAAATAATATAGGAATGCCTTCGGAAGGAAGATTAAAATATGGGGGAAAACGACTTAATTTGTTTTGAAAACTACAAATAAGAGCAAAAAATTACGTGGTACATTGTTTGAGTTTTACCATTGATTTGAATGTAACTTTTAGCATCCCCTAAAATAACAACTTCAGCACCTGATAGTAGAATATTGTGACCACTCAACCTGCCTCAAGCCCTCAACTATTCCACCAAAACATATAAATTTATTTGATACGAAATATGAAAATAAAAAATGAAATTTGTTGTACTGTTGCCAATTTAGTAAGAAAATAATAATCATATAATCCTATAAAAATTATATATATGCTAAAAATGGTTTATTGTGTTCAATCAGCCTAAAAATATGGGTATATCTTGTTTTGATTTACAAGTAAAACAAAAAATTTAAGATTCTATTTTAATTTACGTACAATAGCTATAAAATATCTTAAGATTTCTTTATATTGTGTGTGTTTGTGTGTTTCGTATATCTTCGAAGATATATATCTCTTTGATTTGATGTGAAGATAAATTCGTAAATCCCAACGGGGAGTAGAGTGAAGTAGTTATTAATGGAAGGAAGATAGAGAATCTTTTTTCCCCTATGATAACATAACTAAAAATAGTATGAATCATATTATATAGCTTACACACACATATCTAAATATTTTGTGATATTTATACTACCTCACCAAATACCTTTCGGTAAAAAAGGTTAGGACTATTGACTTAAAGTTTCCTAAAGAGAGTGAAGCCCTAGATAGAAGCAGAGAGAGCGACAGAGGGAGCGATAGAGGGGGAAGTCTGGCGACGGAGGCGGACATGAAGGCAAGAGTACGAAAGAAGGGTCGTATTGAGGGAGATGAGGAGGATGGAGGAGATGATATGGGAATGAAGAAGAGGAGTGAAGAGGGATCATATAGGGATAAAGTTCTGAATTTGGAGACAATGAATCATCAAGACTCTACTAAGGGTTCCCAGGCAATGTAATCCACGTGGAAAGATTATATTGATGGTTTGAATGGTTTCTTTGCCAAGAATGATGATTTGAGGTATACGTTTGTAGAGGTGGACGAAGATGGTAAAAGGAAGAACTTGTGCCCATCTATGAAGGTGACGAGGGAGGAGTATGAAGCATGGTGTGCACCATGGCGTAAATCCTTGGTTGTGAAGATTTTGGGTTTGAACATGTCAATCTATAAACTTCGTCCACATCCAGAAAAATTATGGAAGACGTATGCACCATTCAAAATACTTGATCTCAAGAATGGCTATTTCATTGTCTCTTTTGATACGAACAAGATTTGGAATATGTGTTGATGCAAGGGTCATAGATGATCACTGACAATTATGTTCTAGTTTAACATTGGCATCCAAACTTTGAGCTGTGGATAGCAAATTCCTAACAAAGAGTTGTTGTGCGTGGTTCGGTTTAGATTAGTTCTAGTATAATTTTACAACTATGAGTCTTTGTGGACATTGGGTGCGTTAATAAGAAGAATTTTGAAAGTTAATCATATTACTTCTATGTGTTTAAAAGGTCATTTCGCCAGAGTTTGTGTGGAAATAGACCTTGAAATACCTCTTTTGCTAGCAGTTAAACTTTTCGGGAGAACAATTCAACTGAGTATGAAGGTTTGCACTTAGTGTGTTTTCACTATGGAGTATTTGGGCATCGGAGGGAGGTATGCCCATGGGTTACCAAGGTGGAGAAGGAGGCAAAGGAGTTAAAGGAAAAAGAATTTAAAAAACAAGCAAGGAAAACAAAGTTCCTCATGAATTGTCTTTTTGGAACACAGGAGGCTCAGGATATAGTTCATTTACAGGTCTTGTTCAAGAGTTATCTGGTAGACACAAAGTTGAAATGGTAGTCGTTTTGGAAACTCATTCAAGTGGTGCAAAAGCAACGAATTTAGCTACAAGACTGGGTTTCAACATATAGAGATTGTGGATTCAAGCGGTTTTAGTGGTGGTTTATGGGTTCTTTGGAAGGATGGAAAAGAAAATTATGAAATTTTGGAAACAAATCACCAATTCATACATCTTCGTTTTTCTTTTAATTCTTTGGTGTTATATATTACTGTTGTATATGCTAGCCCAAATCCTATTACTAGAAGATTACTTTGGTCCACTTTGAAGAGAATTAGTGAATAAGTAGATAGGGCATGGTGTCTAAGAGGGGATTTTAATAGCACTCTCTATGAAAGAGACTGTTGTTTGGCTCTTTATGAACATAATAAAGTTGATCGGGATTTTAACAACTGGATGGAGGATCTCAATTTCTCATACTTGACTTGTAGAGGGCCTTACTTTACATGGAAGCGTGGAAATAGTGAAAGCCGTATTGATCGAGTTGTGATAAATAATGATTTCTCACCTATGTTTCCTGATTTTGAACTCTTACATTTGCCTTATTATAGATTAGATCACAGACCTTTACTATTGAAAATGAGAAATGAGGAGTCTTGCCAATTAAACTAGGTTCGACTATTTAGATTTATTGCTTTATAGATTTTACATGATGATTTTGATAATTTCATTAAAAATCTATAGAGGAATTAACGGAGCTTATTAGAGAATGTTACTTGTTTTACTAAGGAAATTCAACAGTGGAAATTAGAGTTGTATGGGCATCTTAGTAAACAGAAGCGTCACCTATTTAATCAACTTGATGGGTTGTCTCGCATGCCAGATCATTGTAGAAACAAACCTAAGTTGGAGCAACTCTAAAAGTGAATTTGGCAGGAACTAGAGGACATATTAATTCAAGAAGAACTTTTATGGGCTCAAAAGGAAAAGTGCGAATGGTTCTCCATAGGGGACAAAAACACAAAATACTTTCATGCTAAAGCTAATGGTCGAAGGAAAAGGAAGAGGATTGAAACTATAAAGAAGGATAATGGCGATTGGACTTATGATGTAAGTGAAATTAAAACTCTTGCTATGAATTTCTTTCACTCTTTATTTATGGAGGATGGAGGAACTAGCAGATTGGAAGATTGTTCAGTGACATATCCTACTACAAAGGAAAGTGATCTTAAGATGTTGGGGGCACATTTAAGTGATGAGGAAATAAAAGGTGCCATTAGTTCTATGAGTGCTTTAAAATCCGCAGGACCGGATGGGCTTTAATGCTTTATTCTTTCAAAGTCAATAGTCTCACATTGGTGAATCGATTTGCAGCTTTTTGAAAGAAGTTTATGAAGATCATGATAAAGTGAAAATCATGAATGGTACACTACTGGTCTTGATCCCAAAAGTTGACCATCTTGAGTCTATAAAGAAGTTCAGGCCTATTAACTTATGCAATGTTATCTATAAGATGACGAAAGTATTAACATTCAGAATAAAAAACTTTCTCCCTAATATTATTGCTCCAAATCAATGTAGTTTTGTGCCAGGACGTATCAACAATGATAATATCATTATTGCCTAGGAGGTTATTCATTCTATGAAAAATATGAAAGGGAAGAAAGGATTCATGGTGATTAAAGTAGATCTTGAGAAGGCTTATGACAAACTGAGGTGGGATTTTGTGCTTTCTTGTCTTGAGGAATTGAATTTTTCTCATCATATTGTTTCTCTTATAAAAACTTGTATTATGACTGTTAATATGCAAATCCTATAAGAAGGTAGTACCACTCAAGAATTTTTACCTTCTAGGGACATACGATAGGGTGATTCTCTTTCTCCATACTTGTTTATTATATATATGGAGAAACTTGCTCATATTATTTAGGAGGAGGTGTCTAGGGGAAATTGGAAGCCTATTAGACTTTGCAAAGATGGTCCTCCACTATCACATTTATTCTTTACAAATGATCTTGTATTATTGTCAGAAGCTTCAATGGATCGAGTAGAGATGATTCAAAGATGTATTAATAGAATTTGTCATGCTTCAAGATAAAAGGTAGTAATGCAAAAAATAGAATTTTCTTCTCTCAAAATGTTAATCATACCCGAGTCCAATAGTTATGTAAGCTTTTCGAATTTACTCCAACGACTGACTTAGGAAATATTCGGGGGTTCCCTCGTATCATCAAAAAGTTACTAATGTACATATCAATATGTTGTAGATAAGGTAAAAGTGAGACTCAGCAATTGGAAGACGAATTATTTGGCATTGACAAGTAGACATACTTTGGTGTCTCCAGTCATCAATGCTATACATGTTTACTCTATGCAAACTGCAATTTTGCAAACCATGATATGTGAAAAAGTTGAAAGTAAAGCCGTGCGCTTCTTGTGGGGCTCTATAGTGGAAAATAAGAAAACTCATCTTGTAGCTTGGGACGTAATCTATAAAGAGAAAAGAAAAAGTGGGCTAGGTTTGCGTCATATGAAAATACAAAAATTAGGCATTATGTTTAAAGGGTGGTTGGGGCCTTATAAAGAAGAAAGATGAGCTTTGGGCTAAGGTGATTAGAAGCAAGTATAAATATGGTGTTGATTTTATGCCTCAGATCAATAAATTAAAACTTGGATCCAGATTTTGGAACGGTATAAAAAACAACTAAAATTTATTAGATAAATGTATTAAGAAGAGTATACCTGAGGATGGGCGAGATGAAGTAGGATAAAAACTTGAGCCTCATGGGTGCTATTTGGTGAAATCAGCATACAACTTGATTCATAATGATAACTCTTTTTCCTCGTCAATTTGAAATAAGGTATGGAAATTAAAAGTTCTTTAACGATGTAAGACCTATTTATGAGCCATATTGCAGAACATGTTATTAACAAATGCATTAAGAGTACGTGCAATGGCAGAAGATGCTACTTGTTAGTGTGTGGAGAGGGTATGAAACACTTATTACATGTTTTAAGGGATTGTCCAAGAACTAAAAGTTTTTGGAAGAGCATAATTCATGGCAAGTGTAGGGTAAAATTCTTTAATACAGATTTATGGGAATTGTGTGCTTTAAACTTGTCTAAATCAGTTGATTCTTTAGAGGACGCTAAATGGGCAAAATTTTTTTGCCTTGTCATGCTTGCTGCTATGGAAATTTAGAAATGAAAAGATTTTTAAAGGGCTTAATGCAGATCTTAACTCTTTGAATATTTGTATAGCCACCATAATTGATTCCATACAAAGAAACAATAAGCAGTGTTGTAATGTGAACTTGTAGGGGAGTCATGAAATGTCTGAGGCTCACTTAGCAACAATCCCCTCAAGTTATTATAAACTCTTTGTGGATGGTGTATTCTCAGAACTTCTTTGCTCGGCAGCTTGTGGAGGAGGCATATGTGACCTACAAGGTAACTTCTTTAAATGTTGAGCTTTGGGGCTGCTTAATTGGTTTAAAGCAAGCTTGAGATGTGGGTATAAGGAATGTGGTTCTACTTACAAACTGTCTTAATACCTGGAGACTATGTCGAGAAGGATGTACTAAGATACACATGTAACGAAGCTCAGTGTTGGAGATTTAAAGCTTATTGGAGGGTAGTTGGCAAGTAGAGATTCATCACATCCCAAGAAACTCAAACATAGTTGCAGATAACCTTGTGAAACGTTCAATATGGAGCTAGGTTTTTACTTAGTAGATAGGCTTGACAATGACCTGGTTCACGTGGAATCTGGTTAGCAATAACATTTTTGTTTCTATTTGTTTCTTAGCTTTCATCATATATCGGAAATAAATATATATATTTATATTATAAATCTAAAAAAATGTTGACGGTGGGGGAGCACGTGGCTGTCCCCACCATCAACTTTAATATATATTGGGGAGGAGGGTCCTCCCCAATTAAAAAGAATAGAGGCGCTCCTATGTTATTCGTGTAGACTGACAAGGAGGGGGGAGAGTGTGTGTGTGTGTGTGGGGGTTTCTAAGGTAAGGAATTTATATTCCTTTTCTCTCATTTTTTATTTAGATTCAGATTATTGTTGTAGAGGAATTTTAGGGTTTGTAGTATTTTAACTCTTTTAAGAATTCTAATGTATTATTTAGCTTTTAGTGGCTCTTATAATGTTAGAATAATAATGGGTAAAGTACATCTGTGCCTAAATAGTTGATTTGAGGAAATAATGTTAGTGTTTAATTGAGAATTTGAAATATGTGACAATAACTCTTGTAAATTTGAATTCCCATAATTTATTTCAGCTTATTGAATGTTCTATTGAGGATTAAATATATTGTATTGGAGGTTTATAAGGAAAGATAATTATTTTGAATTTTGGGTTAAACTTTGATTTTAGAAGGTTTGATATTTTAGAATAAATTGAGGAGGTAATTGTATTTTGGTGGTTATAATAGGTGAGAAATAATTTATGAAAGTGAGAAATATTATTTGTAATGATGATTTGAGAAAGAGTTGATTTATGGTATTTGCACTAAGGATTAAACAGAGAAACTTTTTGGGAATTTTAATGTTATTGGAGGAAAATATTATTGTTGGAAATGTTAGTGAGTAAAATAGAGTAGAGTTGAAAAATTTTAGGATTCGTGATTTGAAAGGATAATTCGGGGAAGAAATAAATTGTTGTGATTTTTTTTTTTTATAAGGAGATCAAAGGGAGCCAATAAAATGAGTTTATGTACTTATTATTTATTATAGAGCAAACTTGAAATTCGGCTTGTTGGACTTGAATTCTCTCAAGTTTAGTTCTTGTGTCAAGAACATAAAGTGTACTTTCCAATTTACCTTATATACTTGCCGAGGTGATTATAAGTATATATTTGTATTTTCAAATGATATAAATACATACTATTATTTTACATATGAGAAATGTGTATATATGAAACATAGATTTGTGAGTAAACTTTTAGTTAAGTGGGCTTAAATTGTATTTCTTGTGATTTTAATGTTGTTGATTATTAG
>JBAGKO010000001.1:15199876-15215166 GCA_037177275.1 Acacia concinna | reverse complement strand
TAAATACATTATGCAAACTTTTTGTGTAATACTTGGCATCCATATTTGACATCATAAATACTTGGCAACATATTTGAAATCATCAAAACTAATCTTGTATCTAACAACTTTTACATACAATTATTCTTTAAACAAGATCCTCGAGTAAAGTCCTTATTATAAATTTTCACACTAACCTCGAGGGAGACCTAAAGCCACAAGGTTATTTCAAAACCCATAAGACTCAAAACAGAGCATCGTAAGCAACATTTAAATTGATTCTTATATAAAAAAACACACAAATAAAAAAAGATGAAATACTGATCTGTCACAAATTAAATTATAAAGAAATGAAGTAAAAATATACTTATAACAAACAAATAGAAAATAAAAAAATTAAATACTATACGACAAATTAAATTATAATGAAATGAAATAAAACTATAATTATAACAAAAATTTAAAACACATAACATAAAAAATGAAATACAATATAACAAATTAAATTATAATGAAATGAAATAAAAATATAATTATAAAAAAACAACAAATAAAAACAAGAAATGAAATAAAATAGATATAAAAATATGAAAAATAAATAGAAATACAATGCAAACTAAAAAATCAAAATAAAAATATAATCATAACAAAAATAAATAAAACATAACAAATTAAATTACAAAGACATGAAATAAAACTATAATTATAACATAAATTAAAAAATAACAAATAAAAAAGAAATAAAATATATAAAAATTGTAACAAATAAATACAAATAGAATACAAACTAAACAAATTAAATAAAAATATAATTATAACAAAATTAAAATTTATCATATCATATAAAAAAAGAAATAACAAATAACAAATAAACTTATAGATAAATAAATAGAAATAGAAAACAAACTCAAGAAATGAAACAACAAAACTAGCCTGAATGGATAAACTATAACTAGATATAGGCAGCACTTCATAACTGTAGAAAATCTCCAAACGTCACTCTCAATGCAAGAAATTGTTAAAACGGATAAATGAAAGGGTGGGTGCTATTTATAGGCGCTGAGGCGGTATATTTGTAGTGGTTTTGATATAAACCACTACAAAGTGCGAAGTAAACCTTGGCTTTCATGCAAACTTTATAGTGGTTCTAGAAACGGCAGCAAATGTGTGACCCTTCGCATTTTATAGTGGTTTTGAGGTTTATAACCTTTATGAAATGCACGCAGTCAACATTCGTAGCAGTTAGGTTCACCATAACTACTACACATTAATTGTGACAAATTTCGCGCCAACTTTGCACTACATGGTGCCAAATTGGCGTGTAAATTTGTAGCTATTTTTATCTGTAAACCGCTACAAATGTCGACCATACAACCCTCACGGCTTAAATGTCACAAATTTGTAGTGATTTTTGAGTAAACTGCCGCTATAAAATTTTTCATTTGTAGTGGGTTTATTTGACTGCTACAACTAAACCACTATGAAATTGCCATTTGTTTTGTAGTGTGCCTCCCCTCCCAGCATTTCACTTTATTCTCTTGTAGCCATGGTAAGACTCTTTTTCTATTTGTGTCCATTGAAGTCGACCTTGTTGTCCTCTAGCAGTTCATTTTTATAAATTATTTTTAATTTATATATTGAAACTAGAGGATGTTAGACGTTTGGTAGTCAAGAAATTTAGAAAATATTCATAGGGGTTTAACAACCTTTGGATAGTCTTTTATTAGTTTCTCTGTGGGTTTAACTTTTACAAGTTTCTCTAGTGATTGATCCAGTGGTTGTATGAACTATGAGCATTGAAATATGAACTGCCACAATGTAGTAGTACTTCCACTCCATCCAGGCAAGGTGAAGAAAAGTGGACCCTATTGTTCATAGTTGTTCAATGGCAGTGGAAGCTCAGCTTATTAGAACAAAGTTGGTTGCTCAAATGCAAAAACATGCCCAAGCTAACTGTGGTGCTACTTTAGCTCAAAAGTGAAATTATATTAGAGGGAGTTCATAACCCTGGTGATGGTTTCGTATATACCATTTTGATTCGATGAAAATGTCTTGGAAAGTTAAAAGGGTGTAATCTTCTGCTGCTTTTAATTGGCAAAAAAGAAGAAGCTTTTGCTGCTTTTTTTTTTTGGTACTTTTGCTTTCGGAATGAGATTAGACAAGATGTCAAACATGTTTGTGCTTGCTTCTTATTAATGCAATTTAATTGTGGCAAATTTGATTTGAGTGATTGTTACATTACACATTGTCATACTATGCACAAGTTAATAATCTACATGACATGTAAAGACGCCTTGAGTGATTCACTTTGTCTCCTTCCTCTCGTGAAATATTAAATTGAATTTTTTAGAATTTATGCTTTCTACAAATCTATATTTATATTGAGAGCTTAACATATGAATGTAATAGCTGAATTTTGCTTGTATTGTAGGCACATGAAAAAGAAAGAAAAATGTTCAGGAAGAATTTTTTTACTTTTTGTTTTTTGAGGGGGAGGGGAGGAGGTTGTCACTCATCCTAAGAATATATATGGTGACAAAGGTACGTCTTTAGTGCAAGGGAACAATCAAAGGAAGAGAACCAAATGGGCTTACAAGTTTGATTGTAACTACGATTAGTTATGAATGTTCATGAAATGTTTTTTGTAACTTAATTTTCAATCAACGCATGGACTCGTTGCATTGACTCGATATTTTTGGTTATGTAAGATTTATAGAATTTGTGTACATGACAAGTCTAGGTGCGTCCATTAATAAGTCCAAATAATATGTTCACTTAATTAATATTAAATTATAATAACAAAGTTATTCTATAAATATATTCACTTTGGGTAAACATAGCTAAACATAACTTAACAAGTATAGGAGATTGCACAGACAACTCCATAGGTGTCTATTGGCAAATCCGCTTGTGTTAACAAGTAAAGCAACTGACAATGACAACTCTTATGTTTGTCAAAATAACATTAGTTGAGACATTGTTCAAATAATATGTCCACCTAATTAATAATAAATATCGATAACAAAATTAATCTATAAACTTGTCCACACATCATATATATTAATACTTTTAGAGGAATGCACTAACAAACACATGGACATCTACTCACAAGTTCAAGAGCCTGTTTTGACAAGTTCCACTCCATTCACTGACAACTAAATTTACATTAGAATACAAATTTTCATAAATAGAAGTTGGGTGTAATACATCTTCAAATGCATCTACAATATAGTTACTAAATGTTCCAATATAGTTATTATTAGCAAGTTTACCACTCGTTGCCCTTTTCAACAACACGTTTTGACTTCATAAACAATTATCATTAACAAGTTAACCACCAATATTAACAACTATCACTCCCCAATTAACAACACATTCTAACTTCACACACCAAGTTACAACTACAAAACTTTCACACCATGTCGATTGATTCCCACTTTTAATGCATAAACAGATGTAAAGTACTCTAACGATTTTTTGTTTTTTCTATATTAAAATCATTTCTATGACTTTGGGCACCTATAAGGAGAAAATAAATACATGAAAAATAGTGATAGATTAGTGTAAAGAAACTAAATAATATATTGAAATCTCCAAGGGCAAAAATTCAAATTTAACTTATATGCCATTAAATCTAAGTTGAAATGAATATAGAAAACCACTAAAAAGATTACAAGGCTATCTATTAATAAAAGTAGAGATGGTCATTTTCTCCTTTATTCAAAATGAATAATAATAAGCACGCAAGTCATGAAATTGATAAAAATTGGAAAGGCAAGTGTCTACAGGTTTACTACTGTAGCACAAAATAAAGGGGAGGTGTGTGCACACCAACAAATTAATGGAGAAGGAGATAGACAAAATTGCAAAAAATCAAGGTATCCAGGGTTTTGACTTGGAACAAATACCATACAATGACCTGAGGGCCTAGCAGAATAGCAACAACGATAAGGGGTGACGGCAACAAGTGGCAATGACGTATCGCTATCAATCAGAGAAAAAGATTTGGGCTCTCGGGGAGAGAGAATGCAAATTAGGGTTTTAAATTTTTATGTGTTTTTTCATTGAGGGAATTTGTAGACTTTACATAATTGGAATTTATTATTCAAATGTCCCACAGGGCTTCAGTACAAATTAGACATTTTACAAGAACTTTTTGTCATATTTTCTCTTCCTTAAAGCTTAGTGTAATTTTCCCTATAGAAAAAATGAAACGCATATGGTTCGAAAATGCATCATGTGGGGGTATTATAATAGGAGACTAACTTATTCACCGTTTAGCTTACCCTAAGTGTATAGGTCACAAGTAGTATAAAAATTATCGTTCTTATGAGGACTAAGGCAAAAGTAGAGTAATTTTCACAATTGTGCTATCAATTAGGTTGAGTGGAAAGACATTTTGAGTTTTCCAATTGTTGAAAATAACTTTGGTTCAAAACAAATTAAATTAAAAGAAGAACAATAAAATGGGTTCTAACTTCAAGAAATTTGAGACTCTAGATCATTTCTCCTCTCTATACTTCATGAGACTAATTAATTCCTTTTTAACTAGATTTAAGATTTACAAATATTGGAAATGTTTTCTCAAGTCAAAATCAACATTTATTTTTAAAAAACCTATTCAATTTCTTGCAATAAGTTAGTGAAAATAATTATTAAGACCCAATTTTATAATAACAATATTATGTCAATAGGTAAATCGCTTTTCTACTAACAAACTCTATTCAAATGTGCATTTCAAGATTAGCATGATTGTACAAAGTTTTTCAAATAAGATAATCTCTCTCAAAGTTGTCACACCTTCCTTTTATACCCTTTACATTGCCATATTAGAGCTATTAGAATCAATATTTATGACTTAAAGTTGGAAAAAAAAGGGATAAAATTTTCCTTTCCTCGGGTTACTATTCATCCAACTCTTAATTTTGACCAACTTTAAAAAATCATAACTAATTCTAGAAAAAATGAAATAAGGTGATTCCAAACTCATTAGAAAGCTCTTTCATTGCTCTTCAAGGAAATAATAATCTCGTACATTGATTGCATGGAAGTAAATGTGCACAGGACCTCAAAGTTGCATTGTTCATATGGTCATTTTGGCATTATTTATTTGGTCATTTTTCTATTTTCCATGATTTTTAGCCCAATTTTGGGAAGGCATAACTTTCTCTACAAAATTCCAAATGATATTATCTATCATTCCATTTGTAGCTAAAATACCCTTTATTAGCATACAAAAGCTCGTGATCAGATTTAATCATTTGCTCAAACTGTAACCAACTTAATTTTAAACCTGAAATAGCTAAAAACCAAGTGGCAGAAGACCATAAACACAATGCCATGCTATTTACCCTTTCCTCACAGCGTTCATGCACCTTGGGCAACATAACGACTATATAGAAGCATTACCTCATAATTACAACACAGTATAGTAGCGTACAGTCCCAACCCAGAATTCTAGTATCACAACAAATATACAATCATCCAGAAGCATTACAAGGAACAATCTAAATATGTTCAATCTTTTTCTTTTCCTTGCTTCCTGATGTTCCTTCACCTACATTGTAGAAAGGGTAGAAACCTTAGTAGCATAACTATAACCAATAACAATATAATGCAATACAAGTCGTACAATATGCAATGCCTGTATTACTCATCTAATGCCCTTTCTATCGGCACTCACCTTGTATAGGGAGCATGCACATGACTCTACCTCTATCACATAGCCAAGGAATATAAACAAGGAGTCATATATCACATACATGCTAGCTCAACCACAACACATTAAAACAAGTAATAGCACAGAGCAGACAAGCAAAGAAATTATAAGTTAATGTTAGAATTTCTAGCTACCAGTTTCTTCTAGATAATATAGGTGCTTTCCTCCCCTTCTGGAGATATCGGGAGACTCCTCTGAAAGGCCTAAACATAACACAATGCAAATGCATTAATGTATGCTGCTGCTACTACTAGACTGGAGACCATTTCCCCTTACATATAGGGTCTGAGCTATACTTATCCTTTAACCAATTTTAGAGACCAATCCTATGCAATTTTTGCTTTTGAATCCATTTACGATATCCATATTACCAAAATCACACCCTACCCCTATCCACCCTCTTGGCTGAACACCCTTCCGTAAGGAGTCCTTAGTGACTTCATCGGTTCGGCGTTTCACATGTGTTCTTACAACCTTTCCTCAAGTAAAACAATGTCCTAAAAACAATAGAACTATCAAACTAATGAAAATCAAACCACATCACCACCCTAGGGGCTTGGCCAAAACACACACATATTTCTCAAGGCAAGAATTCAATCCAAATCAATCTCACACACCACATTCTAGAATTTTCTAACCTTTTAGAACATGAAACAAAACCAAATATGTAACATCCCAAAAAATTTTAGGCCTCAATAGAGAATTTTGGGTAGACCGAGGGTCGTACCCTGATAATTTTTTAGGCCTAGATGAAATATTTGGGATGAATAAATGACCATAATCAATAGAGGAGAGAGAGAGAGAGATCTCCTGACTTTTGAATTGAAATATGAGGAAGGAACTATGTGCAAAAAGTAAAAATTCAATAAAGTTAGAGGTTGAATTTTAGACAAGTCTTGAAGCCTCGAAAATTCCTATAAAATCTCAAAAATTATTCTAGAGCATCCAGAACATCATGAGATAGTTAGAATGATTTTTTGAGGCCATATGAATTTTTATTGATTTTTTTATTATTTTTGGCCGGACCGGGTTTTTGGCCAGAAATTAATTATATCATATATTTAGAGGCCTTGTTGTTCTGGACTGGGGTTGGGAGAAATTAGTATAATATTTTAGAGGAATTATAAATTTATTTTGAGGTTGAGAAGAAGTCTGGAGGAATTATTAAAAATTGTTGAATATTGATTTATCGCCGGTATAAAGGACTTCTTCAGAGAAAAATTAATTTTGAGAGTTCCAGATGTCAAAAAATTCTGAAATTTGTATGGTAGCTCCTGGGCTATTTATATATTTTTGGGTAAATGTGGGAATTTTTCGATGAGAAATGAAGTTTTTGGAATTTTTGGATTAATTAAGGCAGTATAGGAGAAATTGTTGCAATATACTGGATTGGGTAGGCCTTATAGGACCAAGGGCACCCTGCGCCAACTTTAGCTAGAAGGAAAAGCCAAGAAGTCTCAAGAAAAAGGGCACTTGGCGCAAGGAGAGAAAGGGGGAATAAAATAATATTTTTTAAAGTTGCTCCTAATTACAAGATTGCCATTACAAAATGTCTATAAATAGGAGGCAACCCCCTCTCATTTTGGCACATAAGAAGAGAACCCTAGAAAAGCTCTGGCCATCTGGAAACTCGACCTTCCTTCATAAAATTTTGAGGCAAATTAAGCTACACCAATCGATATTCCAATCAAGGTATGTTCTAGCATATATCCTCTTTCATTCTCCTCCTCTTCTCCATGGTTCTAGAGGCATTTTCAAGGGGGGAAATGCCGTCCATGGATTTGGTCAAGCAATGGGAGGGAGAGTTTGAAGTTGCTTGAGGTTTAAAGGAATTAGAAAAGGCTAGAAATTGGTGTATAAGCTTGATTTAAGTTGAGTTCTTCCCTTGTGCAGGGTATGTGGGTTTTGGCCAAGCCTCCTAAGGTAGTGTATGATTTGATTTTCATGGGTTGGATGGTTCCAATGTGTTCAGGTTAGTGTTTTACCTAAGAAAAGGTTGAAAGAACATGTGTGGAAAACCGAACTGATGAAATCACCAAAGACCCCTAAAAGGGGCTAGTGTTTGGCCAAGAAGGGAATGATAGTGAGAAGTTTGATTTTGATAAAATGAATATCATAAATGGATTCAGAGGCAAAAATTGTGTAGTATAGGCCTATGAAATCAGTTAAATGACAAAATATAGTCTGAGCCCTTTATGTAAGGATGAAGGGTCTTCGGTCCAAGATAATAGCATACATTAATTCCTGAATGTTGTGTTATGTTTAGGCATAGCAGAGGAGTCATCCAGTATCCTAGAAGCAAAGAAAGGCACTTGCATTATCCCAAGTAACTGGTAGCTAGAACTTTTAACCTTAACTTATAATTGCTTTGCTTGTCTGCTTTGTGCTATTGCTTGTTTTACTGTGTTGTGGTTGAACAGTCATGTATGAGATGTATGAGCTATATGACTCTCTGTTTATATGTCTTGTCTATGTGATAGAGGTAGAGTCATGTGCATGCTCCCTATACACAGTGAATATAGAGAGAGAGGGCACTAGAGAGTAAGTTACGAGCATTACATATTGCATGACTTGCATTGCATTATAATGTTACTGGTTATTGTTTTGCTACTAAGGTTTCTCCAGACACCTTACCATCTTCACAATGCAGGTGAAGGGTACATCAGGAAGCAAGGAGAAAAGATAGATAGAGCATGTATAATTTGTTTCCCTATACTGTTTCTGGATTACTGTATATGATTGTATATACTAGATACTTGATATTCTGGATTGGTTATGTATGCTACTAATTATGTTGTAATGATGAGGATAGGCCTTTACCTAGCCATTATTCTGTCTGAGTGACATGAGAATGGTGAGAAAAAGGGAGAATAGCATGACAGTGTGATTATAGTTAAATTGAAACTTTGTTTTTGGCTATTTTGAGCTTAGAATTGGGTTGGCTATAGTTTGAGCAAATGAATGAATTTGTCCATGAGCCTTTGCATACTAATAGAGGGTATTTTTAGCTACAAATTCAGTGGTAGATCATGTCATTTGGAATTTTGTAGTGAAAGTTATGCCTTCCCAAAGTTGGGCAAAAAATCATAAAAAATTGGAAAATGACCAAATGAATAGTGCCAAATTGACCATACGAATAGTGAAATTTTAAAGGGTTGCACACGTATGATGCTATGCTATCAATGTATGTGATTATTTTTCCCTTAAAAAGGAATGAAATAGCTTTCTAATGAGTTTAGAATCACATCATTATGATTTTTATAGAATTACTTATGATTTTTTAAAGTTGGTCGAAATCAAGGGTCAGGTGAATAGTAACTCGAGAAGAAGAAAAATTTTCCCATTATTTTTCCAACTTAAAGTCATAAATAGTTATTCCAATAGCTCTAATATGGTAAGGTAAAGGCTATAAAAGGAAGGTGTGAACACTAAGGGAATTGTTAGACTTGTTTCAAGTGTGGAAAGTCAGGTCATATCTTCAGGTTATGTGAGGAAAGCTCGCAGGGAGCCAATATTGCTAGAGCTGTAGTTCCAAGCAAAGTGTTAGCATTATCACACCAGGAGGCTAGCGTTATACCCAATCTGATTAATGGTACTTTCAAATTCCAAGGCCATGAAATTGAAGTTTTATTTGATTATGGTGTAACACACCCTTTTATATCGTATGCTTGTGAGCCTCGATTGAATTTGCATGTGTAAATTGCCTTTTGATTTGATTGTTTCTACACCGGCTGAAGCCTCAGTGAAAACTTTTAATGCTTGCTTGAATTGTGTGATTGAGTTTGATGGTAGGACCTCAACTATAGACCTTGTTTGTCTACCCATAAAGGGTATTGATATGATAGTGAGAATGAATTGGTTTTGGGACAACGGGATTTGCATTGGAGCTAGGGACATGGGACAACTCCTTAGTTTTGTTGTTTTTAAGGAAGGGAGCCATAATCCAAACTTGAGCTCTATACCTTTGGCCGGGTGTATCTTAAGAAACTGGTGAGCTTAGGACAATCCAATTAAATGGATGAGTTCCTTTTTAACTATGTGTTAGCCTATGGCTCCAGTTCGTGGAATAAGGATGGATGGTAATATAAGGGAGGTTGCTTATTACATAATTATAATTGTTTGTTGTGATGAAAAAAGAGATTTGAAATTGATAATTTGATTCGAAATTGTGTTATGTGAAGTTCATGATACATGTAAATATATGTGTAATCAGTTCCTTATTTTGTCATATGTGATTTACTTGTGTGTGGTAGAAACTTTCAGTAGTTACTGAAACCGTAGCATCTCATCCCTTAATATTAATACTTTTCAGGTGATTGACCTAGTAGGAACCAAGGAAAGGTGCCTATGGAGTTAGCCGCGATGGCTCTTTTGTACTACTAGAACATATGTTATGTTGTTTTATTTGCTATGACCCTAAGACTTCCGCGTTTTATTTTTATCCACTAAACTATTTTGAGGATTTCATTTAAAACCTTGTGTGAGATATATTTGAACTAATAATGTATTTTGATTATTTGGATGTTTAACATCCTTACTGGTTATATTAGAGATATTTCTGTTAATATTTGATCTATTAAAATTTAGGTGTTACAGAGGCGACAAGTGGCAGCATAAGGAGGCGACACGTGGTAGCCCACTTCAACTAAAAAATTTAAGAAAAAAAATATTTCCCACGGAATTTGCAACGAAATTCAGATCCGTCGAAAATTCCGTGGGAAATAGATTTGCAACGGTGTTATTACCAACGGAATGGATTCTGTGGGAAATTGATTTCAGTCGCAAATCCATGGGAAATTCTGTGGCAAATTCCGTCAGAAATTTAATGTTTTTTTTAGTGTAACCAGGCAAGAAATTATATACTAAATTTATCAAAATTAACTGCTATGATATCTAAGTTAGTAGGAGAAAAAAGTAAATATGTATGCAATAATGAGATTGAAAAAATAATAAACCAAATAAAACATTTATGTCAAAATTTAATGAAAGTAACTATTTCTATAGATAATAATGTAAAATGGATTATATATACATATGCATTTGAAAATTATTGGAGAGTAGCTCTGTATCATGAAAATAATGAAGGAAAAGAATTACTAACAAGATGTACAAGTGGAAAATTTAATGAAGGCCAAAGTAAATATCACTCAATTGGAAAGAATTTTTAGCAATAGGAAAAAAAGCAGTAGAGAAGTTCAAATTGTTTACTGTAAATACAAAATTTATAAGTAAGACTGATAATACTCAATTAAAACATTGGATTGATAAAGGAATAAGCAAATAAGTTATGTAATAAAATGCTAATTAAGTGGCAAAGTGATATGTCATATTATGATTATGAAATTGAAAGGCTAGAATAATTTAATTGCTGAATTTTTAAGTAGATGGAATTAGATAGACCTATAACTCAGACATTCAATGATTCTACCAAAGAATCAAATTCATTCATAGAACAAGTTTATCTTAAGATTGGAATTCTCTAAATGAATGAATCTTTTAGTAGCTCAAGTAAATGGTGGTCTCTCCAAGATCTCTAACTAGGTGAAAGAACTACATCATAGGTGGGAAAAAGCCCTAAAATGAAGTAGCTGATATTGTAGTTCAGACCTCTGTGAACCATGTAACTGGAAATGTAAATGAGCAAAGGACTATTCCTTTACTTGAAATTATCAAAATCAACAAACTCAAAAAGCTCTTCTCCCACGACATCTAACCCAAAAAATCCTATAAACCCAGCATCCTTCAAGTTGATAGACAATTAGCGATATTTTAAGAAGCTGATTTATAACCTAAACCATTTTACCCTTAAAACCCAATATGTGAGATATGCTTCTCATTATGCCTTTAACAGAGCCATTATCCATCCTGGAACTCCACCTAACTTTGTAAAAGCTATGTACCATCATGGTTCAATTCAATCTATTTATCCATCCCCATCCTTAAAAGAAATCTCACAATTACCTAAACCAATAAGGATATTTGTTAGGCAATACTTTGGGATTGTAACTCAACATACAGTTTTTATAAAGTGTCACTCTACAATTGTTAAGTTAACTCCTGATAAATTTTATCACCAAATAAATTTAATTATACTTGGAACAACAAGAAAACCATTGGAACACAATGCAAAGTGTAAAGACCACATTGAAGATGATGAGGACTTTATGCATGATGTTTCAAGAATAAGAGCACGGAATTATCATAAAATGTTTTAAGAAATGAATAGAATTTTGCATCAGACGAGGAAGCAGCATGGGTCTACTTTTTAGGCCCAACAACTTTAATCTACTCAGCAAGAAGGATATAAAAAAACCCCATTATTTTAATCAATTTTAAGATAAATTAAAGTTGCATAGATTTGAGAACTTGCAAGAAACTAAGAGAAGGATTTGTCAACTTTCATTAGAGTATACCATGCACTAGTGTAAATATTGTGATGAAAAAAGTCCTTTGATAAAAGATTTTGAAGATCCTATAATAGATATGAGTATAATCTAAGTAGCAGCCCAGCATGTAACCAACAAATAAATTATTACCGTTAACTGCCAACAGTAGAAGACAAGGAAGGAAGATGACAAAAAGGGAAAGAAGACAAGAAGAAGGAAACATGTGTAATTTATATGCAATTATGTGTAATAGTACATGTGTGTAGTAGTGTAATAGGTGTCATAAGTGTATAAAAAGTCAAGAGTGAATAGGAAATAGCAAGTATGTCAAAAGTGAATAGGAAATGTAATAATGTATTAGAAAATATAGGAGACTACGTGTAATAATAAAAAATCTAAGTGTAATGAAGAGAAGGGAATACCCTCTCTATATGAAGCCTTGTAAAATATAATAAGGAGGTATCTTTGGTTCACATATCACCTACTACGAATCAAAAGCCCTCTTGAAAATTTCTCTAATAAAATCCATATTTCTAGTATCCTCTCTCAAATTTTAGCTTTGAGAAATGTCAAAGACTTGTTGGATTAGTGTTTTGAGGTATGTTTAACTAAACCTTTTGTAGGGATTAGGGTAGTAATATTATTTTGTCTATAAAGTAATGATCCTATAAAGGAACTACTGGCTATGTGTTCATAAAGATAGAAACCCAGTTACGCCTCTAGTAGGAAACGAAGGAAGGATGTGCTGAGGTTGTTTGATGGAGGAAGGTCTGAACCCCAAGTAGGAGGTGTGCTGTAACAATATTCTTGTATGAATAAGGACAGTGATCCTTCCATAACCTAGACCATCTTTAGTCACCCTTGTGTAACTATATAAAGTTGGCATATAGCAAGTGTGGCCAATCATGGTATGAGAGCTGGAGGATAGAAATAATATAAAACTTTGGTCCCTAGCTATTTTATCTTGCATATTGTCTATTGTTTGCTTGTTTATGGTTAGAACACTGATAATTCCTATTTTAATTAATTAATTCTATGACATTTTATATGTTTTTAATTGATATTCATGATTAATTGGTCTTAATTGTCATAAATGGAATTAATTGGTTTCAATTAGGGAATTAGTCAATTAAGGCTAAAAATTGGAAATTTTATGTGTATTAATTGGGTTGCATTATTTTATACGCATGTGATATTACATTTTATAAAATTTCTTTGTAGGTAATTGGAGAAGCAAGGGGGAAGGATTAAATTGCAAAGAGAGAAAGTATTTGGGCACAAAACAAATTAGTTCATTTAAAGCCTTCTTTCAAGATAATTACCTAAATTGGAAATATTGAGCGGCTAAGTTGGAGACTTTCCTCCAATCTCTCTTGACTGAAATGAGTCCCATTTTGCAATTGAAACAACACACACACAAAGGAGAAATTGCTCTCGGCTGGCCAAAAATTGGAGTAGCTCGGAAGGAGCAATTAGGCAGGAAAATGGTGGAATTATTGGAGGCAAAATGAAGGAGGAAGCGGGATAGAATTGAAGACACATTCAGCACCTCTTGAGACTATTGACCACCATCATTCATTCTTCCCATTTTTCTTACTCTCGATTGACCATCAATTCTTTATTATTGGCTAGGCAATTTTTCTAACAATTATCTGCTTTCATTTCCTTACGCTTTCCACGAGTTGTGGCAGAGAATTGGAGCTCTTCATCTCTTCATTAATCATCCATAATTCCTACACAAAATCAAGTCCATTCTTCCTCAATTTCCAAGAGAAATTCTTGTGTAAAAATGGTTCACCATGCTATTTGTAGTCTGACTAGTTAAAATATAACAACTCAACAAACATTAATCCTAGTTGATTACTTGTGATTTTCATATTTTTATTTTTCTCAAAATAAATGAATCAATTAGTTAAGATTTCACAAATAATGAAAAGATAAATCTTGTGAAACCTTTTAATTTTTTTAAATATGTCAATTAATATTTAGAAGGTGCCAAATCATCTATTGAGTTGTTATATTTTAATTTGTTAGCCTACAAATGACATGGCAAATCAAGTTCACACAAGAATTTCTCCAATTTCCATAGTCTTTTCTCTTAATTTCTATCACTACCATCTTCCATTTTCCATATATATGTTTTCCTAGTTTGTGTCATCTTCTTTTTCCCTTCCAAGCCACGAGTTGTGGCTAGAAAATATCCATCATTTATGTCCCAATGTTTTGCCCAAATTCATTTGTTTAATTCTCCACCTACTTCCTTTTATTTTAGTCGAGAGACATCATGGAATTGTGGACTACAATGGTTTTCACTCTTCAAGAAAGTAATTGAGGCTACAATGGAGAGGAGAGGCTAGAGGATTGGAGCAAAGTCTTCTTGTAGAGATGAGCACATAAGCCATGGATTCAAAGGGAGCAAGAAGCAATGAACAAGATAGAAGATTTGATTTGCATTCTCTTTCTTTTCTAGTTGCAAGAGAGAGCGAATTGTGAATTAAATTTTGTAATAGCCTATATAAATGTTAAATCAACTTGTATAATTGTCTTGTAATTGCAATGATTCTTGAACAATTGTAAAGTGTATTGGTGTAGCTAGTGGTGAAATCAATTGTGATTACATTGATGTATGGATTATTTTGTTCTATCTTGATTAGTTTATTGCAATTGTGGTTAATTTCTCTTGGTAATTTTAATTGAATTGCCTAGTGCGTTAATTTGTATGCCATTTTAGTACTCTTGAATGGGAATGAAATGCATGCTTGGCCAAGTTGGCAGAGTATGCGTTTAATTGCCTATTTGAATATTAGTTAGCCTAGTTAGTTGGTTAGGGAGAGAGTTATCACGATTGCATGTAGCTAGCCAAAGTCAAGTGTGCATACTTAGCGTAGTCCAAGTTGGGTAGGTTAGTGTGCAAAATAGGGAACCAAGTTGGGGAACTTGTATTAGGAATTGACATTACATTGCTTGCTTGCATAAATCATTTTATGGATATGATTGAGTTCACTGACACAAGAAGAATGCTCCACATTTATTATTGAGTAACGCCATATTCATTTAGCTAGAGTTTTGCATTAGTGTTATTGTCAGTTGTATTGCATTGAGTTAAAAATTCAAACTAAACAAACATGACATTTTGCATAGTCTTAGGTAGCTAGGGGTAATTAGTGTAGCCTAGGATAATTCACATCATTAAACCCTATCTAATT
>JBAGKO010000001.1:15134248-15146292 GCA_037177275.1 Acacia concinna | reverse complement strand
CTGTGGTAAAGGAGTTCCCGGAAGTGTTTCTGGAAGATCTCAGTGGTTTACCCCCATAGAGGCAAGTGGAGTTCACGATTGATATTATGCTTGTAGCAGGACTTGTATCGAAAGCACCATATAGAATGGCTCCAAATGAGATGGCAGAACTAAAGAAGCAGATTGAGGAACTACTTGATAAAGGGTTTATATGACCAAGTATATCACCTTGGGGAGCACCAGTGCTCTTTATGACAGATTGAGGAACTACTTGAGAAAGGTTTTATACGACCAAGTATATCACCTTGGGAAGCATCAGTGCTCTTTGTGAAAAAGAAAGATAAAGGCCTTCAGTTGTGCATTGACTATTGAGAGCTAAACAAAGTGACTGTCAAAAATAAGTATCCACTGCCAAGGATAGATTATTTACTTGATCAATTGTCTGGTTCTTGTGTGTTCTCAAAGATTGATTTGAGATCAGGATATCATCAGTTGTGAGTGAGAGTCAAGGATGTGCCAAAGACTACTTTCAGAACTCAGTATGGGCACTATGAATTTCTCATGATGCCCTTTAGATTGACGAATACCCCTGCAGTGTTTATGGCCTACATGAATCGGATCTTTCAACAGTATATGGATCAATTCATGGTAGTCTTCATTGACGACATTATGATTTATTCCTCAAGCAGGGAAGAACATTAGGAGCACCTGAGATTGGTGCTGGGAATTTTGAAAGAAAACCAACTCTAAGCTAAGTTGAGCAAATGTGAGTTCTGGCTTTCAGAAGTTACATTATTAGGCCATTGTTATCTCACGAGATGGGGTCTAGGTGGATCCCAATAAAGTGAAAGCAGTGCTAGATTGGAAGAGACTAGAAACTGTGGCTGAAGTACGCAGTTTCCTGTGTTTTGCCGGATATTATAGACGATTTATCGAGAATTTTTCTTGTATCACCTTGCTATTGACGAGACTGACAAGAAAGACTCAAGCATTTGTATGGGATGAAAGTCATGAGAAGAAATTCCCTTAAGTTAAAAGAGAGACTGGCGATAACACCAATGTTGATTATCCCAGATCCGCATAAACCCTATACAGTTTATAGTAACACCAGTAGGCATGGATTAGGATTTGTCCTGATGCAGCAGGGCAAAGTTGTGGCTTATGCCTCATATCAGCTGAAGCATCACAAGATAAATTACCATACTTATGATCTTGAGTTGGCGGCGATCGTGTTTGCTTTGAAAATTTGGAGGCATTATCTTTATGGTGCAACTGTAGAGTTGTACTAAGACCACAAGAGTTTGAAATACTTGTATGACTAGAAATAATTGAACATGAGGCAGCATAGATGGATGGAGTTGCTGAAAGATTATAGTTTGGAGATTAAATATCATCTCGGTAAGGCAAATGTCATTGCTGATGCATTAAGTCGGAAGGTGGTGTAAGTGGCAGTAATGATCATAGAGAACAGAAATTGATTGAAGATTTTTGTGATGTGTTTGACACACCTGAATATGTTTATTAGCGGTAGCATTAGCCAAGCTAAGAATGATTTGAGAACGAAAATTGAAGAGGCTCAAATACATACGGCCGAGCAAAGACTATCAGCAAACCCCTCTTCTAGTTCCATTTAATTTACTTAATTTACAAGGGATATTTGGTCAACTTTCTTGTACCAAATGCACCATTTTATTCCATTTAATTTACTTTATTTACAAGGGATATTTGGTGCCTAAATTTGGTATGTTAAAAGTAAGGTCCTAAGGACCAAACATATATATAAAAAAGTCCCACCAATTCTTTCCCTAACCAAGAGGTCCCAATAGACATTTTTTATAATAAGTTCATATGTACACTTACTTGCATGCCCCCAAATCAGAGACCCTCTCTTCCCTCTTTACTTCATCTTGTCCGTCTTTGCTCTTCCTCTATTGTGTCACTTTATATTTATCACTCAGTAGATTGGAGCATAACAAAACAACAGACGAAACCTAGATCAGTCTCTACGACTCCATCTCTTCTCATAGAAATGACGGCAAAGAGAATAAGGTTAAAGTGGCCGGAGAAGAGCACAATGAAGGCACGACAAAGGACCCAGATCAAAGAGGTTGAAATGGCTATTGAGGGTGAAAGTCGCTGATGGATTCCACATCATTAAAAGGATCTGGGTGATCAAGGTGATATTCTTCATATTACCTAAAATCATGTGCACTGTTCCTGAGTTTATTTCTACATTGAAATCGTGTGAATGAACCATTTTGCTATTATTCTTTCATTGTACGTTGAAGTTGAGAAGTAGAAGTTGTAAGAGAGGGATATTGCTGCTAAATTGATATGAGGAAAAATACATGTTGTTAAAACCAACAGTTGTAGTTCTTAATAAGACTGTTATAGTTGTCAATACATATTTGGGTAGAGTTTTGACAACTTGTGCTCTATTTTTTGTATGGGAATAAAGGGAATGTTGTGTTATTAAGTGACAATGAATAAATGTGATGACTGCATGTTTACTTTAAATTGCTGATATGATGTAAAAAAGTTGTTGTTAAAACCAACAGTTGTTGTTGTTAATAAGGCTTTTACAGTTGTTAATACATATTTGGGTAGGCTTTGACAATTTGTGTTGTGTTTTTTGGTATGGTAACAGAGGCAATGCTTTGTTTTTAAGTGGCAAGGAATGAATGTGATGAATGTATGTATATTTTAAATTGCTGATACAATTTGAAAAACATGTTATTAAAACCAGCAGCTGTAATTGTTAATCAGCATGTTACATATGGATTTGTTGAGAAAAACTTCCTTTTCATTTCATGTGTGCCTTAAATATTTGCTGATATGATTGACAATTTGTAAGGGCCCTTATATTGATGGGGATAAGATCAATGTTGTTGATTTGAGCTTGGTACCAAAACTTTACCATCTTATTTGTTGCTTGCTTTGTTCTCTTCAATAAGGTCATTACTGTCTAAATTTTTTTTGTATGGGTAAAAATATTTAAATAAAATATGTGTTGCAAAATATTTGGACAAAAAAGGATGGTTGTCAGTTTATGACAAAGCTGAAAAGATTAGTCTTTTGGTTAAGAAACTAGAAAAAGAGCAGGAAACTTCTTAATTTGTTATTATCTAAACATGTTTGATTAAATTTCCTTGTTCTTGCTAATTTGAATAGAGAATATATATTATAAAAAATTCAATCATATAAATCCCTATCAGTAATATGAACAAAATGTTATTTTTGTAGATATTTTTCTTTTCATCTAGTATGCTTAAGGGAAGATTTCTTATTAACTATTAGTGGTAGAGATATTATTTTTGGAGGCTTTTAATATTCAAATAAGTTATGATGCCTGAGCTAATCAAAGCAAGAAGAAAGTTTTACTTTTTAAGGGCAAATTTCTCACTATAATTTGTTCTTGACAGTGATTGCCATTCAAATTCAAAGTGAATATACAAGTGTCCTCTAATTTTAAGAAGTCATGCTTTTTCCTAAAATATGTTTAAGCTCTAGTATTATGTTTCCTTTCCTCCTTTGCTCAAGCACCATTTGTATTATTTTTAGGATGTATGAGACCCAAAAAAAAAAAAAAGAACCATAAAGAGGGAGAAATGCATCCAAAGTTGTTTGGCTACATATTGTTCACAAAATACTATTACAAAAAGAAGAAGAATGAAGCATTCAAGCCTTTTACAGAGGAGATTTAGGAGTAGTCATGTTATGTATCTATGCAATTATCTTCAATATGTATTAATGGAGATTTAGGTTGTAAGAAGTGTATAACTTAATTTTGATAAGATAGGATAACTATCATGATAAATGTATGCCTTAATTTTAGCAAGCAATTAACAACTTCACAGTAGATTTTAACATCTTGTTATGCATGTTTTGACAAGTGCATAATGGACCCTTTGACAACTTGTTAGGGTATGATGACAAGCACATGTGCATCCATTTATAACTTAGCAGTGTGTGATTACAAGAACATGTGCGGTCATTTTGACAATTTGTGAGTCATGTGGTCACAAGTGGTAATGTTCATTTTAATAACTTATTAAGCCAATTTGACAACTTATTAGGCCGTTTTAACAACTGGGTGAGTGAGTTTTGATAACTCCGTATGAGCATTTTGACAACTTGTGGGCTATCTTGTCACAAGTGGTAATGTTTGTTTTAATAGCTTATTAAGTTGATTTGACAACTTATTAGGCCATTTTAACAACTAGGTCAGTGCGTTTTCACAACTCCATATGAGCATTTTGACAACTTGTAGGCCATGTGGTAACAAGTGCACCTGAGCATTTTAACAACTTATTAGGCTGATTTGACAATGTACTAGGCCGTTTTGACAATTCCGTATGCATGTTTTCACAACTTCGTATGAACGTTTTGACGACTTGTGAGTTATGGTAACAAGTGCACTTGGGCATTTTAACAACTTATTAGGGTGATTTGACAACTTACTAGGTCATTTTGACAATTAGGTCAGCGCGTTTTCACAACTAACAAATAATTAGCAACAATTTATCCTTGTTCTGCCAATGTATACAATAACAGCTGCAGGTGCGTGCTTTGACAAATATTTGCCAATTTTGACAACATAAAAAATATGGACTGACATAAGATGATAACGTAAAACTAACAAATATTAGTGGTCACATATTCATATACATATCTATGTGATGATCACACCAACTTTCCAACCCACCAAAAAAATTCCAAACACTTTCATTACTGTCTTTCCCAATTATAGACGATATAATTCTACAAAACTTCTTGTAGCTTACACCTTCCTTCATGCATCATTTTCTCACAAAACCACCTATTGACTTCTATCTTCTCCACCATTAAAAGACTTTCCTCCTACATGGAAGAAACAAAATAAATTCTTCGTTAATGTACTAGCCATATTAATGACAATCCACAACATCCAATGTAATTAACAACTGTAACAGTTGTATTAACAATTACACATACTGGTTTTAATAACATATTTTCCACGACATATCAGCAATTAGTGGTAAACATGCATTCACTACATTCAATCATTTACACTCAACAAGATAGCCTTCCCTTTATTACCATACAAAAAAGCCACAAATTGTCATAACCTTATCCAAATATGTTTTAACAACTGTAACAGAATTTTTAACAACTTTAAATGTTGGTTTTAACAACACATTTTTTTCTCATTTCTGAACTTACTTAAGTAAACATGACTTCATCACATTCATTCATTTTTGCTTAACAAGACAAACTTTCCATGTGTTACCATACAAAAAATAGAGTACAAAGTGTCACAACCCTACACAAATAGGTATTGACAACTGCAACAACTTTAATTTAACAACTCAAACTGTTGTTTTAACAACACATTTTTTTACTTGTATCAACAACTTAAAGTTAACATATTTTCATCATATTTATTCCTTCCCACTTAAAAATAGATAATTTCCTCTACTATTATAACAAAAAATAGAGCATCTTTTATCACAACACTACTCAAATACAATAAAACCCCACTTCCTCAAGATTTTGCCTTTCAACACAAATTTGTATTTCTTACTTGGGTTAAAGTGCATAGTTCAAAAATGATCCCACGATGAAACCTTTGTTAAACTCTTCATCCTTAATCCCCCACACCCAAATAAGAAAATAAAATATGAAATTAGCTCCTAAACCCTAACAATAAAGATGAAAGTTGCAAACTTTGAAGTTTCTACATGAGATTATAAGGTGAGAAGCTTTCCTTTGGACACCTCTTGCTTTTCTTGTTCAATTTTCCTCTTTCCTTCTGTGGCTGAGTGCAGAGATCATACGTGAGCTAGGCGCAAAAATTCCTCTTCTTTCTTCTATCATATGTTTTAATAACCATGGGTAGGAGGTGATTTCTCTTTTAAAGATATTATCCTAAAAGTCCTTTTTTACCTCTTGGTTAGGGACAAAATTGGTGGGATTTTTGTGTGAATATGTTTTATCCTTGGGACCTTATTGCCATTTTTCTTGAACAAAAGCTCCTTAAAAATAAGCCGCTTGAAAATATAATATTGCTGCAACTTCTTGATAACCGTTTGTCAGATCATATCTTTAACCTATGGGTAACCATAATATCTAGTCCTAACCATAGTTATAACCTATGAACACTAATAAGTTTTTAATATTGGGTACTCTTAAAAATTATTTTATAGAACACACACAAAATTATTTTAGGGGTTAAAATATAATTTACACCAACGTTTCCAAGGATGAGCAATTTTAGTCCTAACCATAGTTATAAGACTCAGATTGGACCGGCCATGTCAACCCGAGAACCGATGACCTGACATGAAACCAGTCCTAGTTGGTCAACTAACCTGGTGAATAGGTCAACCTGGACGAGTTGCTAGGTTAACCCGGTTTGGATTTTTTCCTTAATAAATATTTATTTTATGTGGTAGATAACAATATTAGTTAAAGTTAATAATAATTTTTGTTTTAATGATTAAAGAATTGTGGGTAGGATTTTTTTTATTGTCTATCTATTTTGATAATTTGTTAAAATAGTAACAAGAATACTTATGATTATTGATTATAGTATTATTGGATGATCAATTTATATTATATTATATTGATATATCAAAGAAAATATAAAGAATGGTTGTGTTGTGTATATAATTGTTTGTTACTTATTCAATGTATTAAATTGATTTTAGATAATATGACATTATGATGAGAATTGAAGTTAATTTTTTTATTCGCACCGGTCTGGCACTAAGCTGACTCCAGTCTAACCTACTAATCCTTGACCTAGTACCCCAACCGGTTCAATGTCTAGTCTGGGTTTCAGAACCTTGGTCCTAACAATTTTTTTAACCCAATTTCAGTCCCAACATTATTTATTTAGGGCAATTCATGTCATCACTAACAGATATGTCAAGTTGACTGTTAAGTGAAGTGTGTTGACCAATAAAAAGGTCATGTGGTTGATGAGGAGGATTAAATAATATAGTATGACTAAATTAAGTGCTTTCGACAATCGATAGGGTGGGTTTCATTTTTTTCAAAAAAAAAACTTAATTTCAGTCAAATCACATGCCACATCATATTATTTAATCCACCTCATCAACCACATGATTTTATCATTTGTCAACACACCTCACTTAATAGTCAACTTAGTATATTTGTTAGTAAGAATATGAATTACCCCAAATAAATAACGTTGGGATTGAAATTGGACAAAAAACGTTAGGACAAAAATTGTTCTTCTCTAAAAATGTTGGGGGTAAATTGCACTTTAACCATTATTTTAGCACACAAAATTATTTTAAAATATTCGGTGCTACTTAAAAATTATTTTATAGAATGCACACAAAATTATTTTAGTACAAAAAATCATTTTAAAATATTGGGTGCTACTAAAAAAACTATTTCAAAGCTTCAATATTATTTTACCAAAAAAAATGGGAACCCTCCTTAAAAAAGGAATAGTTTTACAGCATAGGAGTGGTGGGAAGCAACCGGT
Source organism: Acacia concinna (assembly GCA_037177275.1). Classification (NCBI taxonomy): domain Eukaryota; kingdom Viridiplantae; phylum Streptophyta; class Magnoliopsida; order Fabales; family Fabaceae; genus Acacia; species Acacia concinna. The sequence continues at coordinate 15,138,815 of JBAGKO010000001.1, read as the reverse complement.
TCACGCACATGCTTGATGGAAGGAGAAGCTGACATACAAGAAAATAAGAAAGTTTGAAATTTGAAATCATCTTAATAAGAAAAGGTGGGCACAAAGCCACATGCAAGTAGGACACTGTTGACATAGTCAGTACTATTCATATGAACAAGAAAAACAAAGAGAAGCTGCATAGAATGTGTTGTTGGCATGGTTAAAAGTGATTGAGATTTATTATTATACATAGATATATATGTTTAGGGTTTGTTTATTTAAGGTAGGGGGCTTATTAGCAGCACAACATCACGGGAGACTGGTAATAAATGTTCTCCTCCATCTTCCATGTTGAGCACTATGGTGCAAATAGAAACAGACAATGGCAACCCAATTCTTCCCAGATATGTCATTAGAAGCATCCTCATATGGCTTCCAGAAAGATCCCTAATATGATTTCAATGCGTGTGCAAAGAATGGAAAAATCTATTAAAAAACCCCATCTTTCATCATAGAACACCTTCAACACTCGGCACATCAAAACCCTTTTCTTTCTTTCTTTCTTTCTTTTTTTTTTTTGAAGATTTTGGCATGCCTGATCTTTATTGTGCCTGTTTGCTCAATCGTGAGATGTGGCTGCTTGAAGTTTCAAGCGATCCTCTTATTAATTCTACACGGTGTGTTTGGACCATCAATTCCTGTAATGGCTTGATCTGTCTTGCACTCTCTACTGTTCTCACATCTCTTTCCCTTTTAGTGTGGAATCCAACGATTAGGGAGATGAGACTAGTGTCTGGTGGAGCTGTTGATTATTGTGAATATTTGACTTTCCACGTAGGATTCAAATTCTATCTGATGGCTAATGATTATATGATGTGAAAACTCATGAATTTGTTAATAGGAATGGGTATCTAGTTAATCAAGTGGAAGTGTATTAATTCAATATAGGTACATGGAAGGAAGTAGAATCTGGGAAGCTAGATTGGGTATCTATTTCTTCTAACAGTTTCAACTTTAATTGATCTATCTTTTGGATAGGATTAAAGCTAGATGAAGATTATATTGACATCATAGCCTCATTTGATATAGAAACAGAATTGTTTACATTGATATCAATGCCTCCTTTACCTTGTACTCATATTAGTCCATTTAGAAAATATCTTACAGTATATGAGAACAAACTTGCCATGCTGTCTTAGAGTTTGAGTGAAGACTTCAAATTATCTTTCATTCATTTGTGGGTGATAGAGGTGGGTGTACGTACATCTAGGGAGAAATGGTGTTAGACTAAGGGCCCATTTCACTGTGACTTATCAGAAATGACTTATTTTTATAAGTGGCTTATAATAAGGAATTTATAAAAATAAGTAACTTATGAAAAGTTAATTGTGTTTGGATTAAGAGTAAAAACAAGTGACTTATTAGAGATAGAAAAAGTGACTTATAAAAATAAGCCACTTTTTTCTAACTTATCAAAATAAGTAACTTATCTCAATAAGTTACTTATTTGGATAAGCTCCTACCAAACACACAACATCCTATAAGTAACTTATTTTTTTCCGCAACGCTTCCAACCACCCAGCAACGCCCTAGTCAGACAGGCCCTAAGAAATTTACTAGTAGTCCTTATGGTTATAGCATGTTAGGTCACATGTTAATTTCGGTTCCAATGACTATTTGAAGGAATAAAATTGTTTGCATTGTTTATAAACTGCCTATTTTCAAATTGAAGATGAAGATGAACCGAACGGTGAAAGAGAAATGGTTATGTTCAATTACACAACTAATGAATTTAAGAAAATTGACATTGGCAAATTTGCCCTTGATTATGGTATTTTGTATTATGCAGAAAGCCTTGTACCGGTGGGCACATTATACGTTGATAGCTTATTATATTTGCAATTATGCAGTTTTGATCATTCTGTAAGTGTAAGGCTACATGTCCTTTAGTGATTTTATCAAGACTGACAACTGCATAATAACTAATTTTGTAGGTTTATTTGACTTGTATGTGATATTAGGTTATTCAGTTTTCTTTATGTATTATGAGCTGGTGTGTGTATTATTTTGGGCTTTTGTTCCGGCTAACAAATTTACCTATCGTTCTAGTGGATACAACAACAATAATAAAGTTTTAATTCTATTAGTTGGGGTCAACTACATGAATCACACTACGCCATTGTGATATGTCAAAAACAAAATCTTTAGATAGGTTATTGACCAAAAGGTCTCTCTCTATAACCTCACTGAGTGCTTGCTTCGGTTTCCCTTGGCCTCTTTTTATAGGGCTCCATATTGTTTGATCAACCCTCCTTACCAGCGCATCCAATAGCCTTCTTTATAGGTGACCAATCCACTTCAAACGATTTTCTACCATTTTATCTTCAATGGAAGCCACTCCAACTCATTTACGTATGTGATCATTACGAATCTTATCTATTCTTGTATGGCTATACATTCATCTCAATATTCTCATCTCGACTACTCCCATTTTATGTTCATGTTGTTCTTTTAATGCCCAACACTTACTACCATATAGCATTATTGGTTTTATAGCAGTGTGACAAAACTTTCCATTTACTCTGTTAGGTACCTTTTTTATCACAAATAACTCTAGTAACTTTTCTCCATTTACACCATCTCACTTCAATTTTATAATTAACATCTCTATCAATTTCACCATCTTATTGAATAATTAATCCCAAATATCTAAATTTTATCACTTGCGGGATAACATATCCCCTAAATTTAACTTCCACTTCACTTCTAGCATGTCGCTTGTCAAAATTGCAATGCATATATTATGTTTTACTCTTGCTCAAACGAAGGCCTTTCCTCTCTAAAGTCTGTCTCCATGTTTCAAGTGAATAATTACCCTAGAATAAGCCAACAAAACAATATCATTCGTAAAAAGCATGCATTTAGGAATATCATCTTTTATAGGCTCAGTTAGAACATCTACCACCGGGTTAAACAAATAAGAGCTCAAAGCTAATTCTTGGTATAGGCAAATTATTATAAGAAAATCCTTTGTCTCTCCTCCAAATTTTTATTACTAGTTGTTACCCTCTCATACATGTCCTGAATGACCTTGATATATGTAACACGTATCCCCTTCCTTTCCGAGTCTTTCCAAAGTACATCTCTTGGCACTCGAGAATACGCTTTTTCCAAATGAATGAAAACTATATGCAAATTGTTTCTTTTACCTCGATACTTTTCCATTAGCCCCAGAAAAGTATATCTACTTAATTTTTTTCTTGTACTATGAGAATGTAGTACAAGTGACTTATATTGTAAAACTTAAGATATATTTTAGTGCTTATAATCACTCATCACTTCTTGGAAGTTAATATTTCATGATAATTCAAAACTAATAAGTTGTATAAGGATAATAGTCATAGTATATAGAGCTGGGAAAATGCTTGGCCCTTTTAAGCCCATCTAAGTTGAGGGTCGAGCTTGTGTTTTAGAGACTGAAAATGGAATTGGGCCAGCCCTGTAGGGCCTCGGGCTTAAAAGGGCCAACGCCAACCCTGCGCCCTTTTAAGCCCTTTTAATTTCTAAAATTACCTTACATAATTTAACTAATTTCCTTTTGACAAAAACCCTAATCCAATAAGGCAACAATGCGCGCGTGCACACACGCACGCACACAAACTATGTCATTTTGCTTATGTTTCTTATTGTTTAACTCTTTATATTTTGTGTGCATTATTTGTATTTTTAGTCAGTTGACATTTGACAATGTGTACCTTGGACTATGTCATTTGTTTATTTGTATATTGTATGTTGTATGTTGTGTACCATTTAAACTTTATGTTAACACAATTTATATGTTAAGTTAGAATTTTAATTGTTGCATATCTTAGACTATGTAGTTTGTTCTCTTACTTTGTCCATTATGCTCTCACAGGGCTTATACACCTAACACAACTCTTACGTACTAAAAAAAGGGGATTCAAAACACAACTCTTACGTGCTAAAAAAAGGGGATTCTAACAGGCTAAAGTTAAGCGTGAGGTTCTTGCCAAATTCATTGGTAAATTTAAACCTCATAGAGTATAAACATAGCAAGTCTTTCTTTCATATTAATGCGCATACAAAAATGGCACACACTATTATAGCCCGTTTGGTTCGATTACATGGGATAGGATTACACGTAATCTTATGTAATTAGGCTGATTACGGCGTTTGGTTGACCTTATTGTAACGTAAAGAGGATTACATTTGTAATCCAGATTACATCTTTTAATGTAATCACGATTACACAGCTTATACTCATTAATTAAGATGCAGGGATCTTGTAATCCAGAGAAAAAGACTATATAACCATTATCTTTTTAATTTACCATATTGCCCATAAATAAACCCTACTTTTATATCCTCAAATAACATTGCCTCACCTCCCACTCTTGCTTCTATTGGTGCACGTCATCTTCTGTGTTCGCGCCATCTTCTTTTTCTTCCTCCTCTCTCGCCCAGCCCCTTCTTTTTCATCAGATCATCGTTCTTATTTTCAGTTTGAATTGGTTCTTATTTTTAATTTGGATTGGCTCTTTTGTTCAAAAGGAAGGTTAATTCACTTTCCTGCTAA
>JBAGKO010000001.1:15097197-15112173 GCA_037177275.1 Acacia concinna | reverse complement strand
ATTATGTTGTTTGACTTATAAACTAATATATAATGTAATAAAATATGATATATGATATAATTAAGTAATGTAATTAGTTTTCTTAAAATTCTTTTAGAATTTTTCAAAAAAATCAACGGTGTCTTATAAATAAAAACGGAGAAAGTAATATTTATGCTTATTCTATTTTCTGACTATGGGTTAATATTTCAAAAAAATTTGCACACTACAGAACCTTTTTTCCTTTTAAATAAAAGTTTGCCCTTCCAAAATTAATTATTTTAAACACTTGCTTACCTTATTTTCCATAATTTTGCTGATATATGTGTGTATGCTGCTTCATCTTATAGTAAAATAAAAGTGTGGTCAGTAATGTAGCTGACCAAATGAAAATGTTTGAGGCAACAGGCTTTCTGTGTGTGTATAAATCACTATAACTAATTTATAAGCATTTAAAATTAGTTAAATTAATTATTTTGTAATAAATGTGTATTGGTTTTTCTAAAATATCTCATTTAATTATTATATACTCTCACTGGTCTTTATTATAAAGCACCAACTAACAATTGTATTTAGTCCTTTTTATAAGGCACTTGTAAGTTTCTAAGATGCATTAAATTTAATTTTTCATGTGTGTCCATATTTAATAAGGGTAATAGGATAGATTGATAATTAATATGGTATTTGAGTTTGATGTAGTTAGTAAGGGTGGAAATCACTTGAATTTTATGACAATTTAAATGCTTTTAACTAGTTTTATTAGTTTGTGATAATTGATAGTTGGTGCCTTATAATAAAAATTACATGTAACTGCAATTAGTGTTATATTGAGAACTACAGTAAGCTACCCAACCAATTTTCACATTTTATCCCGTAGAGAGTAATATTAACGGTATTGTAAGTTTCAAAAACGCTATCAAGAGGAAAACACAACTTAGACAAATGTTGTGAAGAAAAAGATAAATCTAGGCATCGAGCTGGTTCACGCCTCTCTAATGTCAAGTAAATACTAATATTTTAGGTTAACGCCCATTTATTTTCAAATGTATTTATTGGTAAACAGTACCATTTGAATAATAACAGATGCATTTGTTGATAATAAGTGAATTTACCAATAAATATTAGTTCAATTGATAAGGAGTTGACTTATAATTTATAAGATTGTGAATTCAAATCTTGCGTTGATGTGAGTGCCTTATCAATAGACGATCTGTAAATTTTATGTAAGCGTTTTTTGAACTCGAGGGTATACTTCAATGGCTTAATCCTCATTAGCCTTAAAACCCAACTCACCAAAACTTTTGGGAGATGGAGAATTCCATTAAAATATCTTTTGAAATTTAAAATGCTAAATCAGTGATTTTTTATAAAATTGAGTTGTGAATTTCATTATTCTTATGGGTAACAAGACTGATTTGAGATTTTGAATTTCAAAAGGTATTTAAATAAAATTCTCCCAAAACTTTTTTATACTTACAAAAAGAAGAAGCAATTTTACCATGTGAAAAGAGTTGTACCCATAATCCTTGGTATCCTCGAAAGTAAATATTGTAATGAGAATTTTTCAATAATTATATCTAAAAATAATTATCCCCTCCATCCCTTTTTGTGAGAGATAATTTGTGGATATAACATGACTCCTTCTATAAGATATATATGGAGGTTGTCTCATTTTTTTTTATTAATGTTCTATTTTACCCCGTTTAATAATTCTTACTACCCATATCCTTGTATTTAACCACCATATACTCTGCTACCACACATAAAAGGAGGATATTTTAGGTACAAAAGTTACATTTTTTTTTACCGTGTTTTCCTCATATTTTATCCAATTTTCTGAATATAGTAATTCAGTTAATTATTTTTTATTAAAAAACAACTAACATTATTTGAGTTGTATCAGGTCAACATGAAAAAAAAAAATAAAGGAACTAAGTCTAGAGCTGAATAGCCCATTAACAAACCCAAAAGGCCCAGAAATATTCTCGTGGCCATAATAGGTGCGTTGTGTCTCATCCTCCTCCGGCATCACTAGGTTCTCGCTGCTGCTCATCCTCCGAATTCTTCCTCTTTTCGTTCTTCATTGATCTCAGACCAGCCTTTGTTCCTTTGACCACGAGAGCTCAATTAAGCTTCATCTTCGGATTTATCGCCTTACTTTTGGTGAGTCTTTTCTTCATTCCCTTCTCTTCCATTTCCACACATCCTCGGATCTATGAAGTGCCTTGGAATTCTGTGTTCTCCGATTTTTCATAATTTATATCGTAAATGTATATGATTGAGCTATGAATCAGTGCGCATCTATCTCTATTCGTACCTCTCCCCGTGAGCTTAATCCTTTTGCTTAATCCCAAGTTTCTGCTTTTCTAATTTATGTTAGCCAGATTTGTGGAACTGAAATGCCTGAAACCCCTTATATTGTGCCTGTGCCTAGATGTAGGATGCCATTTTATTTTAAAATTATTTTACCAGTGGTCGTATTTTATTTGAATTGTATGTTATGGCGCGGTGATGAACATGGGCTTGTTCATCTAGATGGTCATTTGCATAAGGAGCTCTGAAAAATTTTGGACAGTGATACTATTAGGGCATAGAATTGTGTATATTTGGAAGTATTTTTGTGAACAATAAAGTATATTCCTTTCTACCGGTTTTCCCCCTGCTCGAATAGGAAATTGTTCTTTTGATGTCGAGGGTAAACTTGATGAAATTTATTACTACTAGTGTTCTTCCTCTTCAGCATGAACTATGTGAAAACGTGAAGTCTGCTGTAAAGTTAGTTGAGTTATCTGCTTATGCTTTAGGAAAAATATGTTTTGAATCTTATGTTCTCACCTGATTAGGATTTTGATGTGACTCGTGTGTAATGGGTGAAGGCTACTGCCAATTATTGTGTAATCTACATTTGGACCAATGCTTTAATAAATTTGAATTACACTGGATAATATCACCTATGATCTAGTTATTTATAAACTATTTGTATGTTTTTATGAATATTTTACAGTGTGGACTGAGATGGCTGGAGGCGTTATTCAGCAATTATTGAGGAGAAAACTTCAGTCTCAACATACTGTAAGCTTTGGCCTTTCTTTTTCTTACCGCTTTTATGTTTTTTTTAGGGAGAATTTAGTAAATGGACTTTTCTGTCTTTTGAATGAGCTCTTAGAATAACAGTTGGGTTAGAAAGGAAAACCCAGCGTTCAGTTGTTATACATATTTGGAGAATATGCATTATAGACTGGATTGCTTGCAGATAAGGGAGCCACAGTGTTTTGCATTTTTCATTTTGTCTAGAATTTTATGTTTGCTCTGAAGTGGTATTATTACTGCTAATTTGTGAAAGAATTCATCAAGCCAGTCTTTAGGGGTCATAAAATTAGGAGAAGTATCTCTATGATTGAACATTTTTTGGTAAAAATCTCCATAATTGAACTTTATTTTACAATCAATGATTTGGGAACAGCTAGTTCTTCTGTTAGAACTGAAGTGTTCTTAGTGGACAAACTAATAGATATTTATACACTAGAGTTAAAATTTGTATATTGATGAGAGGGAAATTTCTTGCAATTTACAAAATACAAAATTTAAGCAAATACTTACTCTTTTTACAATTATTTTAAGTTTTTTTCTGTCTCATTTCTTATGTCAATATGTCTTTACTGCAGATGACACTTTCTTCAAATGAATGCCTTATAGCATAGTGTTTATGTTACCCAAGCTGTTTCTAACTCGCTAACTGTTATTGAATCTTTTAGGTCTTATTCTTTTTTATGGATGTTGAGCTACTATTAAACTCTGCTTTGTTGGGATTCAGTAAATCTATTTATGCTCCATGTCCTAAGGGTTTATGTTGAAAGTAGTAATATTTAAGCTTTTTTAGTCCATTTCAGACAAATTGTTTCTTCTCTTTGTTTTCCACAGAATCCAACCCTTTTGTCATCTGTCATCACGAGAAAAGATGATGCTGGCTCTACTGGCAGCAGGTCCTTGAGAGTGCTTGCATTAATTGGAGCCAGCGTCTCAGGGTTTTTGAGTTTTGCTACAACAGCTTCAGCTGATGAGGCTGAGCATGGCCTTGAATCTCCAAGCTATCCATGGCCTCACAAGGGCATCCTCAGTTCATATGATCATGCTTCGTGAGTCTTTCTTGAATATACTTATATACCCTATATTTTCCTTTTTTTATTAAACAATGCCTTATAGCAAGTTCTCGACAATGTACACTGAATATTGTTACATGATTTCATGGGACAGAAATTGAATTCTTTTTTACTTATTCCTGTGCTACATTTTGAAGTCATAAATGTAGTTGGTACTTGGTAGCAATAGGCAGTTGCTATATTTTAATTCGATTGCCCTTCTACAAGGTGAGCATTATTTGATTTGTCTCAGCCTTTTGTTTATAATTTTGGGAAGGTTAGGATGTGCATTGTTCTTCATGCGGGTATCCTTGTTGTGAGCAAATTTCACATGAACAATATAGTAATCGTTTCCATTGTATACTGTTGGTCTTAATGCTTTGAACAAATTTTTTATGAGCAGGATTCGCCGTGGCCATCAAGTTTATACACAAGTCTGTGCTTCATGCCATTCTATGTCTTTGATATCGTACCGTGATTTGGTTGGTGTTGCTTATACAGAAGACGAGGTAAAGGCTATGGCAGCTGAGATTGAGGTGGTTGATGGCCCTAATGATGAGGGTGAGATGTTTACCCGCCCTGGTAAACTCAGTGATCGCTTTCCTCAGCCATATGCGAATGAAGCAGCAGCTAGGTTTGCTAATGGAGGAGCTTATCCTCCAGATCTAAGTCTGATTACCAAAGTAATTCCAATACTTTGTTTGTGATGTCATTAGAATTTTTTTGTGTATATATGCAAAATATTAATTTCTTTTCTTTTCAGGCCCGTCACAATGGTCAAAACTATGTATTTGCCCTTCTTACTGGTTATCGTGATCCCCCTGCTGGTGTTTCGGTAAATTCTAATCTGAGATTGTTTGAATTTTTATGATGCTTGCTGAAGTTGCTTTGCTTGTTAAGCAGAATTTTCAGGATGCAAGAATATTTAAGGCTTTTGGAACATAAATGTTTGCCTGCATCTGGATGCATGCTTTGTACTGGCGGTGGGCAGTTGTTCAAGAGCCCTTGCTCTGGCATTTCTTTTCTTTACGGCACCTTAATAGCTCATTCTTTAAACTACATTTACAAATTATTTTGCTGGGGATGTTTATATTTGCCAGTTTTTGGAGCTGCAGTATTTTTTCAAAGCATGTATTGGTTAATAGGTAAACTCTGTTTTTCATATTCTGGAGCATGATGGTATTGGGTGGAAAATGAACCAGTTATCCGTCATTTTTATATATTGACAAACCGTGGAAGCTGAATCAAATATCTATTTCTTTTTTAATCCAATTGTCTTTATAAGTTCATGAATGCCTGTCACTACACCAACCTGAAATATTGTGCTTCAACTCTTAACCATGATTTTCTATCTTAATAAATTTGTAGATTAGAGATGGATTGCACTATAATCCTTATTTTCCTGGTGGAGCAATTGCCATGCCTAAAATGCTGAATGATGGTGCTGTTGAATATGAAGATGGCGTCCCTGCTACAGAAGCTCAGGTACATGATTACCCCTTAACAACATATATAAGCTTGAATGGCTTTAGAAAATCTTCTCAGAATGCAATATCCATGGGTGATTAAGAAGCTCCTTTTTTTTCCCCCCTTTTTTTGCCGTGGGCAGATGGGAAAAGATGTCGTGACATTCTTGTCTTGGGCCGCTGAACCGGAGATGGAAGAGAGAAAACTGGTCTTGTTTCCTTCTATACATTTGTTTCTTCATCAGATGGATTTAGAATGTCATTTTTTTCCTGACCAGAACTTGCTAAATGCAGATGGGTTTCAAATGGATTTTTGTACTATCGCTGGCTCTTCTTCAAGCCGCCTATTTCCGCCGATTGAGATGGTCTGTTCTGAAGTCTCGCAAGCTGGTTCTTGATGTTGTCAACTAGCTTCTTTAACATCCTTCATTTTCTCTTCGGAAAGTCTTGTTCCCCGGTGGCTGTAACATATGCTCCGAACATGTTCAGCTCCGGAGTATTTCATGAAGAGACTAGGAGCTTGTTAAATTTTTGTTTAAAACAGAAATAAGATGTCCCAAATATGTGAGACATTATTTACTGTTGTCTTAAAAATCTCTCCTCAGGCCTGTGATTTTTAAACTATACACAAGTCCCTATATTGACATGATTTTTTGAAAACGGCTTGCTTGTTGGGTTTAATGTTGACTATCATCTTAGAAGAAACAAAACTAAGTCGGTGAGACAGTTTATTTTAATTTAGCCTTGTGCTCTCCCTCTTCAGTTGCCAAAAGCAGTCATGCGTTATAAATACGTTGTGTCAATTTAAAAATCCATTGCCGGCAATTCCAATTTCCCGGAGAATTGGAATTTAATAGGTAGTATCACAAAGATGTGCACCTCTAACATTATTCTTTTCCATAACATGTGTCATGCTTTATGAAAACATAATTTTTAAGGAAAATTCTAGAAAAATGCCAACAAATTTATAAAAAGACAATTCAATATGATTAAATTTGAAAATCTTAAATTGGTTTTTAGTAGGAATTTAGAATTTTTAAAATCTTAAAAATTTTGTAAAATTACCTAAATGCTTTTGCATTTTAATAATTTAAATATCTATATTAACAATTTGAGTATACATTATTTAAATGCCACAAGGGTTGTTAATATAGATTCTCAAGTTATTAATATAGATTCTCAAATTGTTAAAATCCAAGGGTATTTAGGTAATTTTAAAAACTTTTTAAGATTTTGAAAATTCCAAATTGCTACAAAGGACTTATTTGAAATTTTCATATTTCAACACACTGAATTGTCTTTTTTTACATTTCCATTTCTTTTTTGGATTTTTCCCTAATTTCAATCATGAGGCCTAGCACAATTGGCACTTAGTTAAATTCTTTAAACATTAAGTTAGGAATTTGATCTTTGGTGGTGTGTATATGGAAAGTCTTATGACAAGCACTAAAACCCTTTTAAGAAATGTACAATAATTTGTGTTATTAAAATGACTGAGAGGGAGTATTAAAAGAAAATTATCCTTTGTTTTTTTATCCAAAACATAAATTTGCAAATTAAGAGCTTTCTTCTTAATTCCACGCATATCATAAGCATGGAGTTAACTTGCAAGTGGACTACTACAATTCAAGTGAATAAGATATTAAACCATATATAAAAGAGGATATCCTCCTTACTTGATACAAGAGATTTGAAGGAGAAGGGAAAGGAGAAACTTTTTTTATAGGTTAAATTTTAAAAAAAATAGAGAAGTGGGGTTAAAAGTTTTAAATTCTTTTTCATACTTTTTTTTATCACATTTTTACTTTATTAAAATTTTATAACCCCCACTTCTTCAATTTTTTTAAATTTAACTCATAAAATTTTCATTTTCTCTCCCCTCCCGTCGTACCAAATAGCCCCTTAATTGCCTTTATCACAAAGTTTAGGGTTTGGTTTTCTTGCTAAACACACTACATTCTAAGACTTGGTTTCACTGCCTAGTAAAGTGCTTCGCAAGGAGCGCTAATCACCCAAGCAAAGTCAGATCTAGCATGTTGCTATTCTTTAAAAGAAGAAAAAAAAAATAGTTTTAGAATATTCAAATCATATTCCAAAAAAAAAAAAGCTAAAAGCCAAACACCATAAATAGAATAAAAAGTTACTTCAATTTTAACATGTCTTTTGACAAAATAGTCATTTACCTTTAAAGTCATCTCAAACATTAGTTTAGGTTATTGGCAAAGAAAAAAAAAACATTAGTTAAGGTTTAAATTGGTTTTTTGAGTTTAAAACGTCAGTTCTGGAGGGTCGAAAGCCATGTCAAAGATAGCACAGATTCCACAATGCAAAAGAAGATGCAAGCTTCTGGTGCCATTTTCCAGATGTGTATGCAAAGAGGTCATCCCACTTTCCAAAACCTACTTGATCAACAGTCGTTTTTTTTCTTCTTCACTTCTTGTTCCTCCCCTCTCATGATTTTCCTTCTTACAGTAGGTCCAGCAATAGCAGAAAGGCAACACTTTTTTGATTGTTTGGCAGATAAATGTTACTTTCTATGTTCCTATTTATAAGACCATTTAAGAGAATCTTAAGAAAATCTTAAAAAAGCTAATTACATTACTTAATAATATCATATGTTGTGTTTTATTACCTTATATGGGAATTCATAAGTCAAACAACATAATTTAAAGAAAAACGACAAACTTTAATGTCTTAAAGTAATGTAATTATCTTTCTTACGATTTATTTAGGATTATCTAAAAAAGCCTTATAAATAGGAACAGAGGGAGTATTAAGATAATAGGATTAGAAAACCAGAATGTCAACCTATAGTTTTATGCCAGAGGTCAATCAGCCGAAATAGCTTATAATGAAAATATCATTTATCTCTTGTAGCAAGAATTCTTTCCTAGGGAACTGCTGTCATGGATTTAGCAGATTATGGTATGAGCAAAGAGACGTTGAGCATTAGTGCTCCATTGAACTGCAACAGTCAAAGCTTGCAACAGTCAAAGCTAGAGGGTAGCAAAAGCACATCTTATGTGCTATTTATCACCTAACACTCCTTAACTCTACTTTTGGATGGAAAGAAATCTAGAGAGATAAAATAACAAGGGAAGATAGAGAAGAGAAAGGATAGAAGAGAGAAAATGAACTCTTTATTTAGTTAATAAATCAACACTGAATACAACTGAGAACCTAAGCTCTGTTTATAGAGTTTGCCTTGTAAATTGCAGCCTGCAAATCCATTTAATTCTCCAAAGTGGATAGTGGCATGGGTTGAAATATCCACTTTAAATATATAATGTTATTCTCTGTCTTTGCACTATACATTTTATGGTCTCTTTGATATGAGGGGAGGGGAGGGAAATTGGAGGGATTTTGCTCCTTTCCCCTTATTTTTAGATAACAAAAACTTTTAGAAGGGGAGGGAAAATTTTCTAAGATTTTTCCTCCCTTACAAAATTAGGGAAATTTAGAGGAAAAATGTTATATTCTGACTTCTATTAATTAACATATACATGATTTTTACTCTTTTTTCATATGTCTATGTTGTCTCCCTTTTAGATTTGTGTTATACATTGTTAGTATCATACTGTGTTATATTTTTTTTATCGCTCTATACATAATTTTTAATAAAAAAACAAATTAATACATACATTTTGAAAGTTATAGATAATTTTTTTTTATTACATAGACAAATATTAATTTTCCTTTATATACTACACTTAAAAAACTTTTACAAATATTAATTCTCTTTTATATACTACACTTCAAAAACTTTTACATTGACTAGTGTCTGTTTTATTTTCAATTGATTATATTCTTATGTTATTAATTACCTTTTTTACATTATTAAAATCCCTCTTCTCCTCTCCCTTTTTATCTATCTAAATAAGGAAAAGCAAGATCCTTTACAAACCCCCCTTTCCCCCTTCACTAAAATGCCTCCCCCCCTCCCCCCATTAAGCCAAACATACCCTTAATCTTCGCCAAGATAAAGCTATATATTTAAGTGGGATTTGACACGTCCTTCCCTTTCCCTTTGCTTCAGTTTAGCAACAAGATATTCCCACTGTCCCCCTAGTCCGATAACTCTTAATTTACAAATAAAAGGACAGACAAGTTCCAGTTAAAAGTTGGAACAAGAAGCTGAACAAAGCTATAATAATAAGATAAACATATACTACTTTCAGTTCTAGTTATAAGGCCCCCTTTTGTGATATCCCCCTAACTTTATTTGGTTACAACCTCATTCCGGCATCAGTTAAACAAGTACATTACTTGCTTTATTGTCCTGAATTTGAACTCTAGTTTCTACTTCTTAAAAAGAATATTAATCCCTTCTACCTCTACCCTATCTAAACTCTATAGAGACAAGAAAAAAACCAACATTTACAACTCCGCATCTATTATTGCAGTCTGACACTGCATTTACTTATGGATCCAAATGCTGATTCCGGGATTTAATAATCTGTTTTGTTGAAGCAAGATATGGACCAGTTGAATCCCAGGTTTTGTCCCTCCTATAATCTTGAGATTCTGACGTGGACTCTGATTTCTGGTCTGCATCTGCTGTAGCCTGCACTTGAGCTGCATACTGTAAGTTCCACAAGACATCCTCAAAGGAGGGGCGAGCGGAAAGTTCTGGAGATATGCATTTGGTTGTTATAGCTATCGCAATTGATAATGACTCCTGAGAGCCAGATGTCAACACTATGGGGTCCACAATTTTTCTTCTACCATCTTGACTTCCAAAGGATTCCTATGGTTCACATAAACAAATCAGTATCCCAATCTTTTGCATTTTGTCATTCATTCAAGAAGTTTAAAATTCATGACTTCTTAGGAATTTGACCACAATTGAATGTTACAGGCAGGGATGAAAATGTAGAAAGCATAGGAAGCCTCCTTAGAGTGAAGATTGAAGAATAAGAAAAAAATTTACACACTAAAAGATTACACAGACATTGAGGTTTTCTTGTTACCTTCTCATTCAGGAAAAACGTTTCCCCTTGTCCGCTTGATCTGGGTCCAACAAGTGATTCAAGCAATATGAATCCAAAGTTATAAACATCATCCCCAAATGCTGCCCTTTGGCTGCAAGAACAATTGGGTGGAATGATTTGTGTGTCATTGGTCAACAATGCAAATAGAACCAAAGTAGCAAACAATATATCATTGGAGTAAGGATGAAAATGTAGAAGGAAAGGAGGATATGAGTATCAAAAAGGGTTGAAGAAAGATCATTAAGAGTAGAACTGCCAAGATGTCAAATAAAACAGAAACAGTTATGGTTGTGGCTGAGAGAGCAGGATATAAGTTCAACATATAAAGAGGGAAATAAGTGAGTGTAACTGAACCAGACCATAAAGATAATCTTAAAATCCAGTTATAAGCTGTAAAAGTGGAGTAAAATAAGCTACTATTAGCATCCATACCATGTTTTGGAGTCATGTCCCTTTGCCTGTCCCATAATTAGAAAGAAAGTAGTCACTAAATAATCATTCACATTGGCATATGGGTTAAATAGCTGAGTTGAATAGTTAACAAACATACCTCAAACCTTTCAATCTCTTCTCCGAGGATGGACATTCCATAGTCGCTTAATTTGGGAAAGTGATGCTCATCAAGCAAAATATTGTCTGACTTCAATCGGTTGTTAAAACAGCCTGGAATAACCCCAGAATGTAAAAAATCCACAGCCTTGCCAACCCCAATTAAAATTGCCAATCTATCAGACCACTTGAGTGGCTTCTCTAGAGAAAATTCTGCATGAATAAATAAAGCTAGATTAGTGGGTCAAGAACTTCAAGATTAAAGCTAGGTCATATAAAGAGAGGCTATGAAAATTGGACATTACTTCTATGTACTGAGTTTGATAGAGTAGGGAGTTCTATATAATTGTAGTGCCAGATTAAAGAAACAAGATGTGATGTTTCCAAGAGAGCCGCAAATAGTAATATTTTATGCTTTTAACCATAAACGATGATGCCACACCAACCTGACAGATAGGCGTGGTAACTCCCACTGGGCACATACTCATACACAAGATGGAGTTTGTTGGTTGAATCATCTTGTTCCCTACTATCAATACAGTAACCCAAGAGGCTGACCAAATTTGGATGCTGAAGCTTTGAGAGTAAATCCAACCGAGCTTTCAGATTTTGAGTTGAGCATTTCTTTGACAGAGCTAAAGATCGTATTGCCACGTAGGATCCATTCTCTAGTTTACCTTTGAACAGCTGAAATGGGGAAATCACGGAATTGAAAACCAGAAAAAACAAAAAAGAACAGTCTTTTAAAGTAACGTATTAAGTGCTTGAAGGGTACCTTTCCCAGAAAGCCTTCACCAATAAACGCTGACAAGTCAAAGTTTCTTGTGGCATCCTTCAACTCTTCAATTGAAATTGGTCGACAGATTGATGTAGTTTGTGCCCCTAGCTTCACTGCCTGAGAAATGAACCCTTGAAGAAATTGAAAACAGACCATTAACAATTTCAGATACGCATATCCAATAAAAAAAACTACAGACTTGAAGACTCTCTTGAGTCTGCTCTTAGATTGAACAATATAAACTTATTTTTTAACAAGCATACTTACTGGCATTTGCTAGGAGTTGAGGTGAAAACCCTGAAGTGGAATTATCTTTCACATTCTTTGGCAACAAATGATGCTTAGATCTCTTTCTCTTCAGACATTTTCTGCAAAAGAAAATTCCTAATACTGAAATCCCAAGGACGAGAACAAGTCCAGTAATAATGGCCCCTGCTACAATTTTTTTCCATGTCATTGATTTATTGGATTCTTCACAATAGGAGCCTGGCTGCTGATCTTGAGAATTGAGAGTTAAACCATTTCCATCATATTTGAAAACCCTTTTATCAGAGGTATTGGCCAAGCAAGAAGGAAGTCCACCAATTAATTTGTTACTAGAAATATCCACAAAACCAAGTTTACTGCCACAACTAAGTTGATCTGGAAGTGACCCGCTCAGCACGTTGCTACCTAAATTCAAATAACTGATACTTGGCAATGAGAACAAGGATAGTGGAGGCATTCCGCTTAGATGATTTGCAGAGAGATCTAGATGTTGAAGCTGACCCAATTTACCAAACTGCTTCGGTATCTTGCCAGAAAATGTGTTATTGCTTAACAGAACTGTGACCACTCCTGAGGGCATCCATGGCAATTCAGAATCTAAACGGTTTTCTCTCAAATTCAGTACATGTAGGCTAGAAAGAACTCTCAAGTCAGGTAATTTACCGGATAGCTCATTACCAGAGAGAGAAATATCAGTGAGGGTCTTGATTTTGCACAACGACGAGGGGAATGAACCCCACAATGTGTTGGTTTTCAAACTCAAGACATTTAAATTAGACAATAAATCAAACCAGTCGGGCATTGTGTCGTTGAAATAATTGTCATCGAGTTTCAGTGTTTTGAGCTTTACCATTGACGAGATTTTCGGTGGGATAGAGCCAAATAAGAAATTTGAGCTTAAGTCCAGAACTTCAAGCTGAGATAATCGATGAATCTTTACCGGAAGAGGACCCCAAATTCCCAAGGACACCAAGCTAAGAACCCTTAAGCTGGTCAACCTCGTTAATGCAGTAACAAAAGAATCAATAGAGAAGTTCGTCGACAACGTTTGATTGGGAATTGCAAATCCATTGAACTCGTCAAACTTCACAGTTTTCTCTCCCCTAATTTTAAGCTCGGATACAGAGTTACCATGACATTTGATGCGCATATGTGCAGAAGAAGAAAGGTTACAGAAATCACCATAATAATTCCCCCAACTTTGCAGCGAAGCAGGGTACTCTAAATACATCCTCACCTGTAACAAGACTTGAGTCTGGGCAACTCGTAGTTCATAGGTACTTGGGATAGACAAAATCCACCAAAGAACCAGAAGAAAAAGATACAAATGTCTCATTGGACCAGCTTGGGGAATCATCAGGCACCAAATTTCACGAAGTTGAACGTAAAAATTAGCCGAGGTTTTGAGCTACTAATAGTTCAACGGAAGGGGGAGAAAAAACTCACATGAATGTGTAAAGAGACTCCAATGAATCGGGAAGCCTCAAAGAACACAAGAAAAAGCTTTTCCAGACTCCAATGACTGCTTCGGATAGTGCGCATCACCTGTGCTCGTTGCTCCTCATACGCTTCTCGTCCTTTCAGAAGCCTCGTAGAATGTAGACCAGAGATTAAACAGGGCCAAATTTCCCCAAAATGGCAAAAACACCAGGAAATTTATTTCACAGAGGACCTGAATGGTGCCTTGTGCTCGTACAAACAATTAATCCTAAACTCATAAAGAAGAACACGGTAGCGTGAACACAACAAGCAATTAATCTAATATCTATATATAGGAGACAAATCCTTGGGATGTGCGACTTGGCATCAGATGCTATAGCATTGCTTTGATGAGGAAGGTAAAAGTTTACTTGTGAAATAAATGAAAGAGAGGTGATGAATGTGGTGCTTTAAAATGTCGTACTAAGAAGAGTTACGAGGAATTAAATGTGAGAGAGAGAGAGAGATGAAATGGCGTGGTTGCCATTAATGGCTTCGGTTAGTCTCAGTCTCACAGAATACGAGTGCAAGTTGGGTGGAGGTGGACCACGAACATGGGAGACGAAGATGAGAATGTCGTTTGATGGGGCCAAATTGTGAAGGAGAAGAGCTGGGTCGCCGAAGAAAATGACTCTGAAGATATAACAAATCTGTGTGAAGAACAGCGAACGAAGGAGACAGGGTGTCACGCAGAGGAAGGTGGCTATGGAGAGAGTGAGCAACGAGACACAACAAAAAATATATTAATAATATTTGTTTGTTTCCTAATCCTTTTAGTATCCAATGATTTTGCACGAAATTGCATGAATGCCATCACATCCCCAATGAGTGGTCAATTTGTGTTTTGCATTTGGTCTTATTTTACAATCATTGTCTCCCCACCGAATTATTAAGTCTCCTCTTAAAAGAATCTTTTCATCCATACATAATATTTTCCTTTTATTTTTTTCAAAGCATATGTATCATTATATTATAAGACATTTTATTTGATTCATTGGGTGTGTTTGGAATAACGGTGAGATAACGGACTTATTTGTAATTGGACTTATGGATAAGTCAGATTAGAGATAAGTCAAATTATGTATGTTTGGATTGCAGATAGAATAAGTGACTTATAAGTTATTTATTTAGAAGTAAAATATATTTGGCTGATATGTTAAAAAGTAACTTATTGTGGCAAATAACTAAAAGGAACATAAATATTCATAAATATTATATATATTGTAAAACTTAAAAATTATACTAGAAAAAAAAAATTAATTTTAACAAAAGTTAAGAATAAAACCTTAAAATATGTAATTAATAACAAGATTAAATGATTAAAAATG
>JBAGKO010000001.1:15086267-15097097 GCA_037177275.1 Acacia concinna | reverse complement strand
TTTCAAGCTGCCAAGATTAGGCTTCTGAGAAGTTTGAGCATTGAAACCGAGACAATGCAGGTATTTCATTCCTATTTTGTTAGGAAATGGCACGTTTTATCTTTGATTTTAAAGTGCTACATGATACTTCATAACTTCTGGATTCTTCTAGGGATACATTTTGTACTTTTAACTTTTACTAATTCATTGAAACTTTTATTTAATTTGATGGAGCATATAGGATTGATTTTCACTACCATCTAACTAGTGCTTTTGTACTGGCTGTTAATTTATTATAGTTATAATGATTGATTAACACTCAATATTTTTTTGGGTGATAGAATTACCTCAATATTTATTTAAACACCTTGTTGTCAATCGTTGCTTACCCTTGTATCCTCCTTATTCATGAATTAATGAATGCTGAGTTTGTTTAGAAGTTCATAGAAAACAATGCAAAGAAACCAGGTCCAGAATACCTATTAAATCTTTGATAAATTCTCATTGAGGAATGACAGAACACTATGATTCTCAAAATCAAAGATAACAACGTTCTCAGCAAAACTATCTCTGCTTCCTGTGCATATGAGAGGCATAGTCCCAAAACCATCCTCAAATCTTCCATTGCTTTCACCTAACTCCATCACTGGCAAAAGAATGCTAATGATATTTGAAGTAGGAGAGCCTGCCACTGCCTTGCTTCTATTGTCATCACTAGGACCATTTCTCACCTCTTTTAGAATAGTTGCTAATAAATAATCCACTGTATCCATTCTACTCTCTTAGTGTTCTATTCTCTGCTCTATTTTTGGCAGTGTAGCCTCCAATCCCTTCACTTGTTGCTCCAGTTTAGTAATCACCATCGCCCAACTGTCTCAACATAACCATCTTCTTAACTTCCTATGCATTTGAAAGGCATAGGCCCTCCCAAAATCTTCCTTGCCATTCTCTCTCCTCAAACGACATATGTGCAAACCTATTCTTCTCTCATGTGTAATGGCCAAGACAAGAAATCCCCCAACTGCCCTTGTATAAATCTTGGGCTTGGGCTTTCTCCTTGACTAAGTGAATTGAGGTCCATTTCCATCATAATCTTTTAGACAGATCTTCTAAACTTGTCTTTCTACATGTTTATTATTGCAATATCTCTTTACACTCCACAGGGTGTAAAAGTCAGACAGCTCCTAAGTCAGTAGTAATTAGCAACCAACATATTAGGTCCAATTTAGTTCTTTTTTCAATGTTTTTTGCCCGTCTTGAGACACTCTTTTTTTGTATTTGGTCTATTGTCCCTTTTTCCTACCAAAAAAAGCAATAAACTCTGTAGCAAAGTCTTGCTCTCAATATGCATGCTGATTGCAATACTTCAAGCTTCATCTGTAGTTCTCTCAAAAAGTCCTGACTTTCTATTATTGTCTTGGCATACTTTCTCAATTGTAACAATTCCAATTGCTAGATTTGACAGTGATGCATCTTGCTTGGTTTGATTTTCCAAAAGACCTAATTGTGAGGAATCCATTTTGATTGAATATGCGTTTGGCAAATAGAACTACAGATGCCTACAGTATCACGTTGATTTGTTATTTTTCCTGATTGTACTTTTTTGTACAAAGCATCACATTTCATCCTTCTTACTGTTATTATCCTCTACTCTCTTTCCACTTCTATTTCTAATTTTAATCACAAAGATTGCCTTGCATACATATATATGTATGTAAAATGAAAACAGAATAGAATTATTTACAGTGTGGAAATCTTTAATATTTTATTTTGACAAATTGAACCCATAAGATGAGAAGAGCATAAATTCTCCAGATTTTCTCACCTCCATATGAAGTAGGACCAATTTTCAACGTCTGAGTGAATGAAATAAAAATAAATATAAGTCCTTGTTTAAGTGCTCTGAGTATGCTTTCCTGTGGGTTGAGGTGGTAATTATTTATGCATGATACTTGCTGTTTCTTTTCTTAGTAACCCAATAACTTTGTCGTGAACCCTTTTCTGCAGGTTCTGGACTTCACTGTCTTTCCGAATGTAGAATATGATGTGCCCATATTTTGTGCTAACTTTTTCACAAATGGCCGGTCAAACATCATTGTGTTGTGAGTTAGCATATTCTCTGTTAGCTAAGTGTGCTTTTTTCTAGCTGCAAAACTTTCCTCCAACTTGCTAAGCTATAATGAAATTTGTTCTATTTTTATGATTGCTGAATTTGATCCTATGCTAATGGAGCTTCAATTCAATGCAATATTTCCTGTTGCATAGTTCACTAACTTGTAAAATTCCCCTGGGTTGAATATTCAAGTTTCAATTGTAAAATTCCCCATAGTCAATGAAATTTGTTCTATTTTTATTCATATTTAAGTTTCTATTGGCACACAACACCTGACCTATAAGAATATTCTGCTATTGGATATATAGCATGCAACTTTACATCCTTATTTGGGTGTATTATCATGTCAATGTATTTCAGGGGGAATGACAATTAGATCTCAAAAGACTAATTTAGTGACTGTTAGGTCTTAAAACATTGTTGCGGAAGATAGATGGGTTGCAAATGGCATATTAATAGATTTAAATACGAGCCTTAGTTGTAAATTGCTAGAATTGAGGCATTTAAGTCCCTTAAGACACTCAGTGCTTGTTTGGAATGACTTATTTAGGGGTAATAAGATCTTATTTACAGAGTACGAAGTAAGTATGTGAGAGGGGTCTTTTTCGTATTTTGTGCGTAAGATCTTATTTGACACAAATAAGTGGCGCATTGTTGGATATTAAATGTAGGTATATATTTCAATGAGGATTTAAACATTTGTTCATCACATTATGAAAGATTAACCCTTTCTGTTAGACCAATCTAATTGACTTGAAACTAATATTTATGTGTCAAATTTAACCATGTAATAAATAATGTTTAAATGTGGCTCCTTATATATTTCACTCACCTTCAGAATTTAAATTACATTCTAGTATTACTTTAAAGGATTAAAATGCAAATCCATCCATGATGTACTTTGTCATGGGCATGAATAATCATAAACTTTTTTCTTGGGTGCAATTGCAAAAGCATACATCAAGTTTTTAAAATAATAATAGCATAGTCATTAAAGTCACTTAACATAGATTATCTTGTAAACATATAGGTCAAGAACATTGACCAAAAATATATGATGTTTCTAAAATTGTGCTAAAATGCCACAAATGTCAGAAACTTTATGTATTTTTACAGCATTTTAAAATGTTCATTTTTTGTTCTGCATCATTTTCTCACATGACATATTTGCTAAAGTTAGTTGACTTAAAGGTTTTTACTTCTTTACACTATTTTAAAAACTTCATGTATACTTTGCTATAAAAAAAAAGTTTAGTGTTAGATACCCCTAGGCATTGGGTAGAATACTTCATAGGTAGACTTGCCCCTACATCCTGAAGGCAAAAAGATTACAAAAGTGAAATGATATGTTAGACCCCACATTTATATAGGATAGGAGGAACTAACATTGAAATTATAGCATATACATATTGGCGGGAGAGAGAGGGAAGCATAGAAGACAACAAGTGAAATATTCCCAGTGTTGACTAACTTAATCATAATACTCACCAAATTAAATAGCAAAGAGATTAAGTGATCCAAAAACCACTCCAATGAAGCAGATGGCACAATGGTGACAAGAGAGCAGACATGCCATAACGAAACATGGATGACAAATCCAACTTCAAGACGTCTACAATTAAGAAAGGTTTTTGAGAAGAAAAGTGTTGTTTGATCGAGAAAGAAACCAAAAGAGCCCATAAGTAGAGAATGGAAGAGCTGAAGCCATCTAAAATCTGCTTGCAGACACGACCTGTTGGAGAGAGAAATAGCAGAACAAAGAAAGATTAAGCTAAAAGGTATGTTAGTGAAAAAGGGTGGTGCATAAAAGGTACGGAAAGGATTGCACCACCACCCTTCATAGCTCATGATGGGGAGCCTTGGGTTTTTGTGGCAAAAAACCCAGATAAAACCAGAGGAGAAGTATCAGGAGAATTGCCATTAGTATCAACCTCAAATATTGCACGAGAGAGACGTCGAGAAGGAGAAGCATGACCATTGACCTGGGGGTAAAAAGGACGTGCGTTAGGATTTAAAGAAGGCTCATTCAAGGACCGAAGCGTGGCTTCTGGAGTTGAGAATGCTTATCCTCTCATGTAGGAGAGAGTACACCTGTTGTGAAAAACTAACGGCGCCTCTAGAGAGTTAAGATAGGAAATCATGATGTCAGGAAGGATATTATGCAGATGAGGCCAGATGGAATGAAGAGGAAGGACAATGTCATATCCAATTCGATTCCATGTCTGTCTCCCAATGATAGTCAAACTATCCATGCAGAAGGAAAAATGCATAGATCCAACAAAACCAAAAGTACCTAGGCTAATACCAACGCACCAAAGTAGGACAAATATTAGGACATTCCATTGCAACAGGCATAAAGGACTGAGTGAGAAGGTCGAATAATTTTGAGGTGAAAGAGAGATCCCCAATAGAGATGGACACGACCCTCCTTATGCCATTGATTCAGGAAACGAACAAATTGCCATTCAAAAAATGAAAAGAAAAGACTATGCTCTATGGGGAAGGCAACGGGGGAGGTAAGGAAGGTTGGGGGAAAAAAGGAAGGTGAAGAACTGAATGGACGAGCATGCATTTTATAGTGGGTAGTAGTAAAACAATAACAATGACAGCAAGGATGAGATATGATGAACCAACGTGGCAAAATGGCATGATAATTGATAGGAGGGTCTGGAGAAGGACAGGCGGAGGGGAAAAAGAAACACAAACGCAAACGAAAATGGAAATGGAAAACTGCCTTCCAACATCTAGAGTGATGTCCAATGATAACGGAGCTACAAAAGGAAAAAGGGTTGTGTAGGATTTCATGCGTTTAGCTGGACGAAAGTCGAGGGATGAGGAGGGACGGCGTTGGTGAAACATGGAGGAAGGACAAAGGAGGCGCAACCTACAACATTTGGTAAAGGAATATAAGCGACAAAAACAAAGTGCTGGTTTGGTTTTTAAAGTGGAAGGTAATGTAATGGAATGTAATACAATGTAATGTAATATAATATAATATAATGATAATTCCATAAATTTGTTTGGTTCGTCATTATGGAAAAATGATGCATATACATAAAAAGGTTTGGTTGGATTACATCTCACATGATAATATATGAGAATAATACAGTCAAAGACAAAATTTGTAACATCTCACTTTTTGGGACCCTTACCTTCCCTCACAGTGGCCTTTGGAATCACTGACGTGTCCGTATGTCAAAACAAAGAAATTAAAAATTTTGACACAGACAAACAGAGAAACAACTTCTTTCATTAACAGAGGCACAAAACCAGAATCCATATGATACACTAATCATATTACACATGATTACATGCCAAGAAACAGAAAAATATAACTCTAGCTCTAAGCCCGTTCCCTTGTTCGGCCTCTTTCCATACTTCCACCTGCATTTTGGAGAGGGTAAAACTTCTTGGGAAACTTCAGTAGTAGAATCATAACCAGAAACCACGTAATGCAATGCATGTCATGCTATAAGTCATGCTCATACTTTACCTCTAGTGCCCTCTCTCTCGGCACATACTGTGTACCGAGAGCCTGCACGTGACTCAACCCAAACTCAAACAAATTGTCAAGGCCTAAACAGGAAGTCAAACTTCTCATGCATACAGGCTAACCAACCATAACAGAGCATACAAGCATACAACAAACAGCAGATAACATAAAGCACTACAGGTTAAGGGTAAAGATTCTTGCTATCGTATACTCCTCGCATAGTGTACAGGCTCTGTTCCGCTGTTTCTGGCACTGCTAGATTACTAGTATGCCTCTCTGTTACACCCATATGGACCACAATAATTCATGTTACTGTATGCCCCTACAGGTATATCACCGTCCTTCCTTCCTTGTATCCCCTAGGGTCCCAGTTCTCTACTATCTGGACCGGGTCTATCCCTTTTCTGTACCGCATCCATCATCTACTGGTACCCCTCTGCTAACCACTATGTGCTCATGTACTATGTCAATCCCCTATTGGTACCCCTCTACTTACCACCCTATGCAACCTAGGTCCCCCGCTGCTGACCGGTCCCCACTGCCCTGGCCGAGATAGTTGGGCAGCATCTCTCCTTAGATGTGTCAACCGGACCTCCCGATTACTGGGCAGCACCTCCCCTAAGAATTCCCACTTCTGTCCAGGACCGCCGAACAGCACCTCTCCCTAGGAAATGCTATCTTAGTTTGAAACCATTGGACAACACCTCCCCCTAGGAAAGGTTATCTTAGTCCGGGACAGTCAGACAGCACCTCCCCCTAGGAAATACTATCTTAGTCTAGGATCATTGGACAGCACCTTCCCCTAGGAAATGCTATCTTAGTCCGGGTCATTTAGATAGCACCTCCCCCTAGGGAAGGCTGTCCTGATTCAGAACAATTGGGCAACACTTCCCCTTAGGAAGGCTTGCTTTGGCCTAGATAGTTGGATAGAACCTCCCCTTAGGTTCATTATCTAGGCCTTCCCAATTGGATAGAACCTTCCCCTAACTACTATAAATAATTGCTGGAAAATAAAGGAATTCACAAGAGGGAGGGATCCAGAACTTACTTGGACCAAAGACGAGGCAAGGACTGTCAGAATTTCTACCGAAAGAGGCTTATTTAGGAGAAGGTGGGAAAGCACCTTATGAGAGGAGGGCAGCATGTTGTGGATGAAGGGAAATGAAGGAAATGTGAGGTCTATTTATAGGGAAGGAAGAGGGGTCAAAGAGCAATTATTTATTAGGTCTTTAAGTATAATTTTCTCAAAAAGATTTTAACTTTTTTTGACATGTGTCCCCCTTCCACAATGTTCTTCATTTTTCTCCATAAAAATATGTTTTCTTGGCTAAGGAAAAGCTTGGCCACGTTCAGGTGGGCTCCACGGGGTCTATCAATCTCAATTTATACCGATAATTCCGTCTGATATGCTCGAAAAGTTGGAAAATTCTAGAAAATTATGTAGTCATCCAAAAATTCTGAAAAATTCTGTAAAAATCAATAAAACTATAAGGAGACTCCCATTAAAATTTCGTAATTTTTGGATGTCTAAAACTCCTAAAATAAATTCCTCAAAAAGCCCATTTTTCGACAATTAGCCGATTTCAACAATCTCAGCTGATATTTTTGGACATTTTCTTGGCCTCTAACCAAATTTATAATTCTTCCAAAATAACATATTAATTCTCCCAAGTCCCTTTTCAGAACATTGAGGTCCCAAATATCTGCTATGGTCTCAAACCCGGTCCAGCCAAAATATTTACAGATCCTGAAAATTTTCCTCAGACCTCCAAAAATTATTTTGATCACTCTAAATTGTTATGGACATTATATACTATATGCAGGACCATTATGAGAGCTTTTGGGGACCTCGAACCTGTCCGCATTTTGACTCAAAACTTTATAGAACTTTTTCTCTTTGCACATAGGTCCTTCCCAGGGTTTCCCCTCAATTGTAGTGAAATATTTCAGTCCTCTATAGATTAAAACCCTTGGCTTATCCGGAGTACCTCATCTAGGCCTCCAAAAATATGTACCCTTGGTCTGACCCAAAAATACTGTTTTGGTATCCCTTTTCAACCTACAAAAATTTCGGGATGTTACAAAATTACTCCTATCTACATATATGTGTGTATGTATAATGTACACCTTAGGTTTATAGTAATTTTTTCAATTATATGTGCGGTGTACACACCAAGTTTATAATAATTTTTTAATATTTAATGATGAAAATATTATGCCGGATACAAGTTGGATTCATGATAATTTTTTAATATTTAATTGTGAGAATATTATTCAATGGGATATTTTAATATTTTTAATAGTGGAATATATTTTTTAAAATTTTTTTGTTGGGGAGATATTTTTAAGAATATTATATAATTACTTAATATTTTTAATATTTAATGATAATAACTATTTAATATTGAAAAATATTTATAGATGGCATTGGTTAAATTAAAAAATCATAATGACAATATGGTCTTTTTTTACTTGATTACAGGATGTCTGCATTTCTATTAATGACTCCTAATAATATAATCTTCATTACATTATATGATATAATCAGGATTACATTTTGTAATCTAATTTACATTACATAAACTCAACCAAACGCTGTAATCACATATTGTATCAGGATTACATATAATCGTCTCAGATATAATTAAACGAAACAGACTAAAAATAGGCCCCGCAAAAGCCAAACACCATGAGCGAGAATAAAAGCCCAATCTTGTGAATCATAGAAGAAGAGGAGATAGTGATCTAGGAATTGCTCTTCAACAGAAATGGAACCACGGAGCTGCCAATGAATGTTAAGCAGAGCTTGTATTTTTTAGGCATGAACGGCTTTAAATATAAAACTCAAAATATATCTTGAATTCAAAGGTTTTTTCCATTTGAGGCCTAGTTGAATATAATTTAAATCTGACATGATTTCTTCAACGCCCAATGATATATATGAACAATAAAATATCGTACAATTATTTATATACGTACAAGGATTACAGTCAACATTCTAGGTGGAATTTTAGTCAGCCTTTCATTTCATGTTAAATTTAATTTGTTTGGAAATGGGATTCATATGCTTGCTTTATTGACTTGTGGCTTGCTTCACATGCTTGCTTTGTTGACTGAAAGTCAACATTCTGAGGTGGGGGTTTAGTCAACCTTCCATTTCATGTTAAATTTAATTTGTTTGGGAATGGGATTCATATGCTTGCTTTATTGACTCATGGCTTGCTGGTGAGGGTACTATGTTCTTAATCCTGTTATGAAGTTGGAATCAATAACACGATCCATGTGGCTTTTTATGATTAAAAATATATAACAGTTGAGATTTTATATTTTATATTTGAGATCTAAAATAATGTTTTGTGTTAGGGGTATCTAACACCTTTAATTTTTTTTTTTGGCAATCAAAAACAATATTCATTTCATTCTTTCATAAAATTTCCATCAACACCTTTAAAATTTAAAAAGGTACTAAAGTACATAATAAAAATTTACTACAAACGGTACATATATCTAATTTTTTTAGGGTGAAGGTGTAATTTTAATAATAATGTTTTGTGCTGAGGGTATCTAACATCTTTAAAATTTAAAAAGGTACTAAAGTACACAATAACATTTATAAATAATGGCAATTTTAACAATGACATTAACTCTATGCAATATATTATTTTTAGTGATTGTGGATCCTCATGGAACTCTTTTTTTATTTGAGATAATGTGGATCCTACAAGCTATAAGTAACTTCTATTAGAATGAGGTTTTTTTTTTTTTACAAGAGACAACTAAATGCCGTTAAAGACTATGAAGTTAAACTAGATGGGGAAAAAATCTCATGAACTTGTTTTCAGCTATGGTCCTTCGGTGAGAAGGACAAGTATCCAAGAAGGATGAGTGAGACATCCTTCCTTTATTAGTGCATCAGCAAGTTTGTTCCTATTCCTGGAAATATAATAGAGCTGGATGTCCCAGTTGAACCTCAACATGTTTTGGATTTAAAAGAACACCAAGCTACAATCTGAAGTGCCTTGGTTGAGTATCAGCATGTTCACTATATTCTTAGCATCCGATTCAAGCATAACTTTCCTGAATCCTAAGTCCCAAACTAGTTTGGGACCTTTCAATATTGCCCAGTCTTTGGCCTCACAAGCACTACAATTGCCCAAAATATAGTAAAACCTGCTATCCAATTCCCATGATGATCTCTAATTATCTCTCCACAGTCAGCTTTGCTATGGGAAGAAGTCATAACACCATCAACATTAATCTTGACCCACTGATATGGAGGTGGATCTCATTCTGAAGAATTGCAATCCCAAGTAATTGGACTAATAAAATCTATATCTTGTGAAATAACAAAGTTTCTCCAAGAATATATAATGACAATAGTAGAGTTTGTTGGATGAAGTTGACACAATTGTTTAAGTGTGTGCTTGGTAGAACGTATGGGGTCCAAATCGAAAGTTTGAAGCTTCAAGACTCAGTTTGGGTGGCTTCTAAAAAAAATGGTACATTTGTTTCAACTTTTTTCTAATTATGTTTTTAAGGGGAAAAAGTTACTTTTTCTTTCCTAATTTATGACCTATGACTCATGACGATCGAGGGAGAAGAGAAATAAGGTGGGCCACAAAGGGAGGGAGGGGTGGAAAGAGTGATGTCTAAGTTTTTGCGGTTTTTTTTTTTGTTGGGGCTGGGGCTAGGACTGGGGGTGATGTCAAAGAGAGAGGATAGAGTGATACAGTAAATGCTATTTTCGGTTTTAAATATAAAATTTATTTAATTTTTTATAGAATTTTAAGAAAGTTAATTATATTACTTTAAAAAATTAAAATTTATTATTTTTCTTTAAACTATTTATTTGACCCACTCCTTTGTTTCTATATTTATAAGCCATTTCATTAAAGCTTTAATATGAATATACAATTTTACCCTTCATTTATTATTATGTTGACTTTGTTTTTATTTGGTATTATACATATTAAATAAGGGTAAAGTTGGAAAATTGTGGAATTCTATGATAGAGTTAATGATATTTAAGATTTTTCCTGATTTATGTGAAAAATATTAGAAGTGCCTTATATATAAGATCATAGGAGTATTAACTAATATATAATATAATAAAATATATAACATTATTCATGTCTTTTTATAATTATTTATTATCCTTATTTATATAACTCATTCACTTGTTTATGAGTTGCGATGATATTAATTCTCAACTGCGGTCCCTTATTGAAATTCCCCTAATTAAATT
>JBAGKO010000001.1:15037399-15051685 GCA_037177275.1 Acacia concinna | reverse complement strand
ACTGATATTTTTCCTTTATATTTTTCAGGGCCTATTAACTTCACCTATTATCTCCTTATTTGATCTTAAAAAAGTATGATCTCCTTATTTCATCTCTTTATACTCTTCTAACAATTAATTTTTATATTAACTAGAACAAGTTAAGATTATTTATATTCTTATAATAATTTTTATAACAATCAAAATTAAATTTTTATCATTTTCACTATATTAAGATTTTTTAAACACATTCAAATTCATTATTAAACACAAAATTAAAATATTATATTTATCTCAGTTGGCAAAAAATTTAAATATTTTTTTTCACATGTCCTCTTTTTGTAGCGGTTTAATATTCATTTTGGCACCCTCTTTCGCGTCTTTTTTCAAAAAAAAATTCATATGTCAGTAGTGGTTTTTTTGCAAGAACCACTACTAAATTTAAATTTTCCTTAAATTCCGCCACATTTTTTAAATTTGTAACAGTTTTAAAACCACTACAAAATTTCATCCCAAATTTTAAATTTTTCCCACCAAATTTTTATAAATTCTTTTTAACAAAATCTTTTTTTCATAATTTTTTTTCTTTGTAACGGTTTACTAACCGCTACAAAGTTTTAGACTTTGCAGCAGTTCAGTGAAGCTTCTACAAATTAGTAGTGGTTTTATGGTAATGAGTAGCGGTTTATAAAAACCGCTACAAAATGGTTTGCAACATATGATTTAAACCACTACTAATAATATTTGTAGCGGTTAAAACCGCTACAAATCCTATGTTTTAACCGCTACAAATATGTGTTTTTTTTTGTAGTAGGAGTAGTCATCAATTAGATAAATTGGACCCAATGCGATTGCTTGGGGTTGTTTTTTAGACTTGATTCAATTTTTAAACTCCCATTTGATTTTAAGAAGCTAGGAAAGTCACCAACTTTGCTACCATAACTTGTTTTATTATATTACCTTTTAATCCAAAAATATTTCTTTCTTTATTATTTTTAGAAAATACCAAAAATATTGGCATACTTTAATTTTCATTTTAATTTAAAGAAAAACCAATTTCAAAACCCCATTTTAACCATACTTTTAATCCTTAGTTTAACTTAGGGATTCAAAATAAAGGCTCCTTGGTAAGAGAACAATCCTGAGTTGTTTACACTATATTGTATTATAATTCATGGTAATTTTGTATTTGACCCTGTGCGACTAAGGTTGTGTCAAATCAATGACTGTGATCAATGTTAACAATCAAATAGCCATTTGTAGTTTGCTTGATCTAAAATTTGGTGGAGATGTTCGAGACATAAACATCTTGAGTCAGGATCATGGATTGTAGATTAGAGCTTCATACCATCTCCAGTTTCCATGTGAATATTGGTATACGTTCTGTGATTGCAACTATTTCTTTTGGTGATTTATGTCACACACAGATTGTATCTTCTCCTAAGAGATACGCTTTATTGCTCTATTTGCTTTTCTATTTTATTGATATAATCCTTTGGTGATTTGTGTGGATGAGTTAAATTTGTTCTCATTCTATAATTGAACTTTGTACTAGAGCATTAAACTATGTATTCCTTTTAAAGTTATTGGAATCTTTTCGCTTTGGGCCATGGTCGTTTGCTCTCACTCACATTAAGAAGGAGATTTTTCCTTCTCAAATTATTATGTCTCCATTTATTATTTTGTTGCTTAAATTATTTGCTACTTTTATTGATTACATACAATCTTTTTCAAATATTAAATATTTGCTATGTTATTCCTAACAAGAGATTTACAATCGTTATTTTCCAACAAAACGAATTTTGTTGAAGCATTAAAAAAATTGCCAGCTCAAAATATTTTATAATTGAAGAAGATTCATATCCAACATATATTCTTATCCTTCTTTGAGGACCCATTTTGGTGTATTGTGATAGTGCTACTGGCACAAATACTGCCCACCCAAAAATTCTTAAATGGGAAATATTAGGTTCCTAACTAAAAACTATTTGTAAGGGGGAAACATTTGGATAATATGTTGGCCGATTGCATATAAACATTGCTACATGCAAAATGACATAGCCCCAAGCAGAAATTTGGAGATTAATTCTTATAAGTAAAGGTCTTGCAACTATTTAACAAATGATTTTGCTAATCCATTTTTGCATATGAATATTGTAATATCCCAAATTTTGGAATCAATAGACCTTGTAAATATTTAATCAAGGAAATAAAATGGTGGATTATGGTATAAGAATTAGGGCCCAATTAAGTTTTGACTAATTTTTGGAAAGGGACTGGTGGCGATCTTGTTACCCATAACTTTTACCTATGTTGATGATGTCCAAGAATTATGAAATTTTCCAATATAGAAATAGACATTTCAAACTTTAATTTGATATATAATTTTTGTGGTTTGGATGTATATGTTAAGAGATATAAATTCTTGACATTTGCCTAGTGAAATTCCCTAGTTTCTGGAGTAGTGTACAAATATGAATTTCATGGGACATTTCCGATTCCAATTGAGCAAAGGAATTATTTTTACCTGAAACTAGACTAGCTAAGGGTCACATAGCCTTTAGAATCACCTCAATTGGACATCTAGATCATTATATATGAATTTACAAAGTTGGATGAAAATTCTGTCTAGAAATTCAAAATTTCAGAAATGTAGGGGTAAAATCATAAATTGCAAAATAATTGAGAGTAAATTGATTTTCCCCAAATTTCTGAGATATTTCTGAGCATAAAGAGGGCCAGCTGGAAGGCTCTATGGGAACTAAAAATTAGAACAAAAGAAAAAAATGGACCAATGAGAAGTAGGCAACATGAAAACATGAACCAATGAGAGACTAACACATGTAAGGATGATGGCAGATTTTTTTTAAAGCCCACTCCAGCCATATTTTCGTCCTAAACACAGGAAATAGAGAGAGGGAGCTTCCAAGAACAAAGCCAAGCAATCCAAGGTTCATAACTCAAATTCACAAGGTAAACTACCGTAAAACCCCAATTCCTTGCAGTTTCTAGTAAGTAGGACCACTTCTAACCATTTTACACTGATTAATTTGATACATTGAAGACAAGATTCTAAGGAGAAAGAGGTAGATGGTTCAGTTCTAGAGAGAGAAAGTGAAGAACACAAAAGGTAATCTTCAAAACCATGAACCTCTTCTTGATTCTAGCTGGTTGTGGTACTGAATTGTTGTTTTCTTAAGACAGTTTAGTTGTGTGGTGTATTTCGCTAGCCAAAAATTGTCCAAATATTATGAAAATTTACAGAATTAAAGTAGACATAAATTGATCTTTAATTTGATATGTAGAACATAATTTGTGGACAAGCAAATTAAAAGGATTTGATTTTTCAAAGTTGGCTCTGTTTCTGGAATCAGATCTAGAATGGCCAGGGTTTGGCAAATTTCTGGGAAACATGTGACAAATGTTTCCATGAAAAGATATTTTTACTTGAAATTAAACTTAAGTAGGTTTAATATGGGATTAGAATTGGTCAAATTGGAGTTTCTTAGAATTAATTAGGATTTTTGAAATTTGGACATTGAATCTGGGAGTTATTGCATGGGATACTGATTGTGAGATGTTTTTCTTTGACCAAATGAATTGCAATGCCCACAAAATTTTCCAAAAAGAAAGTAGACCCAATGAGTGTGATAATTGAATGAGTACATTGGGAGATACAAATTTTTAAACTTTGGCAATGATTCTGGATGCTAACCTGTGATAGTTGTAGGTAGTGATAGAATATAGAATGTTGTGCATGATAAATGCAGAAGTAAACATTTTTCCTATAAAATAGACTTAACAAGGGTCATATAGGACCTTGAACCATACAAATTAGAGGTTTGTAGAATTAGTTATGATTTTTCAAATTTGAATAAAAAATCTAAACAACATTGAGCCATAAGAATTTGATGGGCCTATTAGCTACTTAGTTGGGCCTAAGTACTAACCCAATGACAACCAACTTGAGTAATTGGATTACGCAAGTGTTGGAAAAAATAATAACATATTGTCTGTAAATTTTAAATTATAGGACCTAATAGTTGTCCAGAGCTTTATACTTGTCGAGTACAGACAAATGACTGGACATTATTTAAGGGAAGCAGCTAGGTAGTAACTTTTTCTTTCATATGTTATAAGATATACTACATGTCTTTGTATTCATCATGAATTGTTTGGCACATTCTGATTATGTAGGGTGGTCGCCCAGTGCCTATTGCACGGGTGGAGGCTCAAGCCAATGTAATGTTTTATGATGCACAAGTGGATGCATGGGGCCTATTGCACGTGTATCACTCGGGGTCTTGTGATATACCTAATGCTATGGTGATATGTGAACTGCATGTTATGCACTGAATGTTGTTGTGATAATTATGTTATATGATGACTGTGTGACATGTTTTATAATGTTGTATCTATATGATTAGCTATCTGTTACTACTGAGATTCTTTTGAATCTCACTCTTTTTCATAAACAAATTTACAGTACAAGAAGGTAGCTCAAAGGTAAGAAGGTAAATGCAGACAGCTAGAGACCAGAGTAGTAAGACTTTAATCTTTTGTTGGTTGTCTATTTTGGAATATTTTGGATTTGTATATGGTGTAAAGGGCTTTTAACCTTGATGATGGTAAAGTAGGGGAAACTATAATGTAAATAACCTACAACCCTAGTAATGGTACCGTAATCAAACTAGCAATGCCAATAGAATAGTAAATAGGTGGTTATAAGACTAACTGGATAAATTAACTCGATAATGTTTCCAATTGCTAACATACTATGGGACAAACACATGAGAATTAAGTAGGGAATCGTTGATACTGTCTGATAAGACTGGAACACAAAAGAGAAGAGCCGATAAGACTTATCGAGATAGTGAATATTTATGAAATTTTTTGAGGAAATTTTATTGTTTTAATAAAAATAAAATCCTTTCAAATTTCAGGTTTAATTCCTGATACATTTTTGGAATTTATGAACATTTTTCAAAGTTTCTTTAATAAAGGACTCACAAATGATTTCACTACTCTTTTGCACTCATGTGAAGCTATTGGATATAAGGCATTACACTACCAGTATCCTTGTACAGTGCAAGTATGCTATATTTCTATTTCTGGCACGTTTGGGTTACTGGTTCGTATCTCTGTTACACCTATACAAACCATAATAATTCTTGTTACCATATGCTCCTACCGATATACTACACCCTTCCTTTACTGTATCCCCTTAGGGTCTTGGTTCCCTACTAACTGGACAGGGTCCTTCCCTTCCTGTATCGCACCCATCCCCTACTTGCACCCCTCTACTGACCACCTTGTGTAGCCCCAAGTCCTTGTTATTGGCTCGTTCCCACTGCCCTGGCTAGGATAATTGGGCAGCATCTCCCCTTATATATGCCTACTAGCCCCCCGATTGTTAGGCAGCACCTCCCCATAGAAATTCCTACATCTGTCCTAGACTGTTGGACAGCACCTGCCCCTAGGAAATGCTATCTTAGTCTAAGACCATTGGGCATCACTTTCCCTTAAGAAGGCTTGTTTCGGCTTAGATAGTTGGACATAACATCCCCTTAGATTCACTATCTAGGCTTGCCCAATTGGACAAAACCTCCCCCTAACTACTCTAATAACTACTAGAAAATAAAGGAATGTAAAAAAGGGAGGGAGCTGGAACTTACTAGGATTGAAGGCCGAGCTGGAACCACTAGAATTTCCACCAGAAAAGGCTTCTTTAGGAGAGGGTGGGAGAGCATAGTTCCTGTGTGAAGAAATGAGGGAAGGGAGAGCTCTTATTTTTTAGGTAGAAGGGATGAGTCAATTTGCAATTATTTTTGGGTCTTTAGGAGTAATTTTCCCAAAAAGATTTTTACTTTTTTGACATGTGTCCCCTTTCTACAATCTTCCAAAATTTCACAGGAAAAATCTGACCTCTTGACTCAGCTAAGGTGGCACTAACTTATAGGGTGGGCCTAGGGTCCATCTGTCTCAAATTATATTGATAATTTCCACTAGACAGGCCTGAAAACTAGAAAATTCTAGAAAGTTATATGATCATCCAAAAATTCTAAAAAAATTTACAGAAAATCTCTAAAAATACCAGGAGGCTGCCAAAATAATTTTTCCGATAAAACCCTTTTACTGGGATCTTACCGATTTTTACAGGCTTTTGCTCAAACAACTAGATTCTTTTCTAATTTGTACTGCATCAAAATTTCCTTAAAATAATTTACTAATTTTCCCATATCCTAGTCCAAAATACTAAGGTCCCAACATATCTGACAGATATCAGGGTTTAGCCAAAACCTAGTCCGGTTAAATATTTTTGAAAATATTCAAAAATTCATAATAAATTCCTCAGACCTCATAACGACATTTTGACTGCGCTATACATTTTGGGCCCTCTACTATTTTTTAGGATTTTATGGGAATTTTTTGGATTCTTGGCCTTGTCTGCATTTCGTCCAGAAACTTTACGGAATTTTCTCTTTTTACACAATGGTCCCTCCCTGGATTTCACTTTAACTGTTGTGAGATCTCTCAGTCCTCTACAAACTAAGGCCCTTGATATATCCAAAATACCTCATCTAATCCCTGAAAAAAATCAGGGTACAACCCTTGGTCTAATTGAAAACACTATTTTGGCCAAAAATACCCCTTTTTCAGTCTACAAAAATTTCGAGATGTTACATTGGCTGCAACAACACCATGGGCCATGCATGCTTTTCTTTCATATTTCTCTTGCTTTCTTCTCTTCTCTTCACAACTTCCCTTGCTCTTGAGGGCTTTCACCACTTGTCATTTTCCACCTATAGAAAGGGAAAATGCATGAACTCTTAAGCTTTCACCTAGTAATCACAATTATCTTCATTTGCTTCGTAATTCAACACAAATTAATGCTTATCCTTATCTCATCACATTTTCTCATATAATCTCTCAATATACACAATTTAAACCAAAAAAGGAGTGCAAATACAAGAAAATTTGTAGGAATAATATCAATTCCTAAGATTTAATAGTCATTGGTAAGACCCGTGGTATTCTTTGTTTTTCAACTCCTAGTGAAGCTGTACGTTGGGTTATTGTTGTTTGGTCTATGACTGTTTGGTCTATGACTTTGACCTTGATGTGGCTGCTGCTATGTCATTGTTTGAATGCCCCAAGTGTAACATTTGGTTAAATTGTTTTGGATGTACCGGAACTTGCTGCTGCTTCTAGCTTGAGGGGAATGTTAAAAATAGAAATTTTAGAATTAAGATATTAATTAAGTAACATTATTAGGATTGATTATTTATTAGGATTAGATATGGAGGATATATGTAACATCCCAAATTTTGGGCATAGAAATTCATGAATAAGCATAAATTAAATGGTCTACTAAGCTTAATTTGGCAAGAGTCCCGAAAATGCCTTAAAAATTGAAATGATTATCAGGGACTTAGTATTATTATATACCATACCAAAAAAAGGCTAAACGTGTAATTCAAGGTTAGCTGAGGGCCAAACAAAATAGTGACTCCCTAAAGTAGCATTGTAAAGCTATTGTTATGGGTTGTGGCAAAAGCATAATTTCCAAAAAAAAGTTACAAGTACGTAAGGGTAATTTTGGAAATAACACACATGATTTCAAGAAAAATCCCCAGAGACACATGAAGGAAGAAAATAATTAAGTGGAATATATTTGAGGCTTAATTGAGGTATAGAAGAGAAAAATTACCTCAAAAAGGTATTTTAAAGAATTAGTATCATTTTGGTTAATTAAAAGATAATTAGCCAAAATTAGCAATGAAAAAAATGGGAAATTATTTTATGACAGGAAAGAATCATAGGAAGAATTCCATTGATTTTATTGTCTTGGAATGACCCAAGGAAATAATTATGAAAATTAATTCTAAATATGTTAAAGAATTATTCATGGTAATTAAGAATTTTACCATGGTTAAACTTGATGGATGACAAATTAGTAAATAGCATCATATGCAAGGTTAAAGTGGGAGATTAAATTGACTAGAAGGGCAGGAATGGAAGATTAAAAAAGAATGTCCAAGATTTATCTTAGAAAAGGAAAGTTAATGATGATTAAAGTACTAATTTGGCCAAACATAATTGGCTAAAGCAAGCATTTAATTAAAATTATTCATGGACCCGTTTAAAAGGAGAATAGTGTCCTTTAAATGATCATTAGGAGGATGAATGGCGCATTGGAGAAGCAGCTCATGTGAGATATTTTCTGATGTTACTTGGCCACAATTTCACGAAAGGTAAACAATTAATTAACTGACAAGCAAGGGCGGAAATCGGTGGAACCAAGATATATATTGTTAATTATCTTTAATAGTTTAATATTGGAGAGCCAAGCTAGTTCGTGAATAAGAGTGGAATCCAGAAATAAGTGTAAGAAGAGAGGCAAAGAGAAGGAGGAAGTGTTAGAAACTAAAGTTTCTCCTAGAAATCAACCTTTTCTCTTCAAACTCTCTTCATTAAAGTTGTTCTCCACTACATGAGCTTCGCTTTTTTCATTTTAGATTTTCAAGAGGATGTGTTTGAAGTGACAATAGTAGGGAAGAGGTAGAGAAGGCTAGAACAAATTAGTGTTTGGAGAAAAGGTAAGAAATAGCTCGAGTTTAAGATAAGTTTCATGAAATTTTATTAACGCTTTCCATTTACGTGATGCTGTCCTGATCTGGAAAATAATTTCAAAGATGGTTTTTGAGTAACATATGCCTTACAAGCTTGATATATGATTGTTGTTGATGAAAGCTTGGTTTTCAAGAGATTATGTAATTTTGGGAAGTCATTTTTCAAAGGGGAAATGCTGCCAAATTTTATATAGAACTATCTCTTGGTTAAATATTGGTTTTACCATGGAAACACTGTTCTGAATCAAGCTTCAGATTATTGAAAAATACTTGAATGTCAAAATAGTAGTGTTAGAAATTTGATTGTTCTGGGCCAAACATAGTTCCTGAGGAAACTTTCGGATTTTGTCAACCTAGAGTTTACAATTGAATTCCCCATGAAAATTTGAAGGGAAATGACCCAACGAATAGTTTGGAGATTGCTAGTAATAAAATGTGCAAGTTTAGGTCAAAGAGAGTATGAAAAATTAATTAGCTATGATATTTGTAGTTTCAACGGCCCTGATTAATGAGTTCATCAATTGGTATGTGGTGATTATTTACGGCAATTATAAATTATGGAAGTTGGGTTGAAGTCTTGAGCAATAGAGCTCCAAGTATCAAATGCAAGAGAAGTTAAAGCTAAAAGGTAGCAATTTTACCTTGTATTTAAGTTTTGTTTGTGTTTTATCAGGATTCTTAGCTTGCCACGAGTTGAACAGCTATTTATATTAAACATGCTAAATGTTTTTTTGAATTAAGTTATGGCCATGATTGGCAATTCTATGTTTTATGTGCATGTTCTTGATTACCGGTAAGTTTTGGCAATGCTATTTGTAGATAAGATCAATGAAGAAGCATAATTTGATTACTTGAATGGTAATTGTTTGCCACTGAAATTCTTTGATTCTCACTCCAATGACTAACCATATATGCTAGGTCATGATCCTTCAAATTTCTTCAAAAATGTAAGTAATCTTTATTTTGTGGAAATGATTGTATAATAAAGATAACTTTCTTCTAATTTTTGTCATATGGAAAAAGTTGGGAAAATTGAAAAGTCATTTTTATTTTGATGGCTATTATTTGATGACAGTAGAGAAATTTTTTTGATGTTATATTCAATATTATTTTTTACTAAAGTATATGGAAGGAGTTCAAATCACTGGTTCATCTATGTGTTCAACACGAAGACTTTTCCTTTATCATACTAATTTATTAGACTGATTAAGACTTGTAATTTCTTATACATGGCGTTTTGGCATATATAATTGATAGTTTGACTGAGTTATTAGAAAATGACTTACATAGCTGTTTGTCCAAGTCTGTTCACGAGAAAACAAGTTCAATTGCAATATATAATTAGCATATTGTAACGTTAACTTCTTTTGTTTTAAAAAATGAATAAATATAAAATGATCCACGGTAGATTTAGAGAGTAAAAGCTTTCTAATTGGTTGATATAGGCATGATGAATGATTAACCGAGCGGAGAAATTTCAAAATAAGAAGATTGGATAATAGTGTATGAAACATATAAGAACATTATTGACTATTTCAATTGAATTAACGTACGTATGCATTATAAAAATACAACCATTCTTGCCATATAGAGAGAGGGATGAAGAAGTAGTAAGAAATGACCTTTACTTGAGAACGACACAACTTCACCTGTCCTACAAGTAGGTCCCCATACAAACAAAGAAACATATCCCAAACATAACACACAAACCACTTTAGACAGATTGTAGGGAACACATGTATAGTTGTTGCCAAGGTAATAGAGAACGTTATCTATAATTTGATAATAATATGATGTTGTTAAGTGATGTTTGATTTCTTGTTCCTTTTCCCTGGTATGTGCGTACATATTTCTGATAATTGTGTGTTGGTGTGAGTGAAGGAAAGGATTCATAGCTAGGGGTGGTAGGTTGGGAAGGATGGAGAACAGAAGAAACAATAAGAAGAGAGAACCGATTCATGATTATCATCATAATTGTGGTGGAAGGAACCCACGTTACCAATTACTATCGATGTGATTGGGTTTGAATTTGGGTGAATTGTTAGGGCAAAGTCACTTGGGTTCCTAGGATCACATAGACCATTTATACGATAAACCTATTGTTGGCATAATTCTTGAAAGTAAGGCGGTTAATCCAAGTCACGTCCACAGACGCTGCCCTTAAGAGCTATTCTACCACCGCCGGCTGATCAAGAGCAGCACTCCCCAGGATAAAACATATTCTTCTTGCAGACACAAGGTGAGTAGAACAGTGAAATAGTAATAAAGCAAACAATAGGAAACAACTACAATAAAATAGAGAGAGAGATCAGAGAGGAAGGAGAGTGATTGAGGTGTTAGAGTGAGATACTTGAACCTCTTGCAAGCAGTGCCTTATATAGGAGGAGAGCCAAGGCAACCATTGGACACGATTTAAAACACCATTAAGATCGTTCATGGCAATTCACTCACCAGTTACAAATATTAACAATTTACATTGTCTGTTTTGAACGTTGAGGAGCAATCAAGACTTCGGTTATGAACGTTGGAGGGCAACAAGATCGTATCTGAAAGCTGGAAAATAAAATGTGGTCTAATTGCCCTTGTAATCAAAATCTCAAGAACTCAAACTCAAACACCTTAAAAACTTGGTTTTTCCAGTAAGCCATTTATGTAAAATAAAATTTAGATTTTTTCAAAAAAATATTTTGTTAAAGAGTACCCAATCCATATTTACTCACGCGTAGGGGAAAATCACTAGATTTCAACTAGGTTTGCCTTCTAGAGGCCTGTTGTGTGCGCAAGCCCACTCTTCCTCTTGGCCCATTTACAAGCCCAAGTTCATAAGTTGTATTATATACACTTATGTTCTCTCTCTCCTAAGCAATGTGGGACTTCTTTTTATCTTTGACACAACATTTATTCCAACAATCCCTTACATGTGCCAAAAGAAATACCTTTAACTGAATTACACACATGGGCATAACCATTGTATTTGGTGGTCCTTTGAACTAAAAATCAGACCTAGACCGATAACACTTAGTACACATAGATATTAGTGTTCCTATATGAATTTAAAACCAATAACTCTTAGGGGTGTACTAGAGGTATTATGAGATAGATTATACCCCCCTACATTTTGTTGTTAACGTGTTTTTGCACTTTAAAATGGCCATGCGTGTGCCTGGTGCATAACAAATGCTCTAGAGATTTTGCCATGACCTCATAAGAGCGGCCCCACTCCACATTTATAAAGGTGATTTCATAAAATGTACCTACAATGAGCACACCACCCCGTAGGATTATGAAATCATTAAGAACTTTGCTCAACCTCACTAAAATGCATTCTAGCACTTTCTCACTATCATAGGAAGGGACTAACAATTTTATTTTAGTGCTAGCAGAACTAACAAATGACTTATTCTTACCCATTGAACCTCCTTCATGGGATCACCAATCACAGAGGTTAGTGGTGGATGAATGTGTGCGGTGGATGTTTGGTGATGGATCCTTAATGAATACGACAGTCAATTGATGATGAATCATTTTTACCTTTTCTTCCAGCCACAAAGTCATCAGAGGTGACAAGCAAATCTCCATAATCCTCTCAAGCCTAGTTGGAGAAGAGAGGGGGAGAGAGAGAGAGAGCAAAAATCAATCACCTTCCAGAACCACCAGAGAAAGGATCAAATATGGAATAGAATGTGGAATGGGATCCAATCCTGGAATGATACCAAATCAATCAATATGTGAGTTGTGAAAATGGCGTTATCTGATTTGGATTCACACCACTAATGTTTTAGAGCTATGGGTCTTAGATCTCTATCTCTGCCTTCCATATCTCTATTTCTCTGATAAAGATCTATAGGTTGAGTTTTAGCTTCTCATATGGAGCTCCAACACTTAGGTGCAAATATGCCCTTATACATCTTTTCTGAAATCCCCTTCATGTCTCTGATTGCTTTTGACTTGTTTTCCTCAATTTCTTTATTGTATTTACTCCTCATGAAATGCCACAAATAATTGCAAATAAAGTCTCATGATAAAGTAAATAATAATGCAGTATATATGACATTTTCACATGAATTTTACTAAAATGCCCTTATAGTACAGCTTATCATAATTAAAGCTCTAAATGCATATTAACCATATCAATTGTCTTATTTTCACATATAAAATACTATAGTTAATCATGCAAATATGTGACTTATCAATTGGGTTGCCGTCGTTGTTAATTTTAGAATTGACTTAAGTCTCATTCCCCTTGATAAATCAAATATTTGTTTCCTTCTCAAGGGTTTGTAAACAGATATGCTATGTTCACTTCTGACCACACATAATCAATTGAGATTACACCATCTTTTAGCAGCTGCCTTACAATATTATGTCTCAAATGAATATGTCTACGTTTACCATTGAAGGTTTTATTTTTAGCTGTAGCTATCACAGATTGGCTATCACATTGTAAA
This sequence comes from Acacia concinna, assembly GCA_037177275.1. Taxonomy (NCBI): domain Eukaryota; kingdom Viridiplantae; phylum Streptophyta; class Magnoliopsida; order Fabales; family Fabaceae; genus Acacia; species Acacia concinna. The sequence continues at coordinate 15,038,625 of JBAGKO010000001.1, read as the reverse complement.
GACACTAATGGTGTTAGTTTCTCACCTAGTGGGATATTTGCTAAGAAGATTTTCAACCATTCAGCCTCAGTACTAGCCAACTCTATAGCAATAAACTCAAAATCTCTTGAGGAACTAGTTAAAATAATTTTTTTGATTGACTTCCATGTAATTGCATTACTACCAAGAGTGAAAACATAGCCACTAGTGGACTTGATCTCTTTTGAATCTGAGATCTAGTAAGCATCACTGTATCCTTCTAATACAGTAGGAAATCTACTATAGTGAATACCATAATTCATAGTACCTCTTAGGTATCTAAATACAGCCATTGAATTGGTTCTTAGGTAATTGGTTTTCAAACCATTATATCGATTCTCGTTGAGTTTTGTTTTTCTTTAGTTTTAGGTTTTTAGTTTCTTTTAATTTAGGTTTATATTTTCCATCCCATAAAAGTTTTTCAAGAAAAAAAAAACCAACAAAATTTTATTTTCCTTATTTTGGCATCTTGCATTCATTCTCTAAAATTCATTCAATTGTGTTTCCTTTTTTTAAACCTGAAAAAAAGACCAACAAAAATTTTAGTTTCCTTTTTTAGGTTAGATAGCTCTATTGTGATTCATTTGGGATTTATTGTTTTGCATTCCTATGGCTTGGTTTTAAGGTGATCAAAATTTACCTTTCAATTCTCACTCTTTTGAAGGAAACCACATTGCAATGCATGATACAACCTCTCGAGGACCTGATTGGGTGACACAACAACTTAATCTCATGCTCGCCAAGTGTGAGAATCCAAAAGGGGATTCGGCTTGTCAAGGAAACTCACCATTGAAATCCCACTCTTTTGAAAGGGCATCAACTGACAGTCAAGATTCTCCTCCCCACATTGCGGTACATGATACAACCTCTCAAAGGTCTGATTTGGTGCAACAACAACTAGATCTCCTCCATGCCCGATTGGAGTATTCAAAAAGTACTGAATCTCTCTCCCAATCCTTTGCTTCCATTCGAAATACATTAAGACTTCTTCAAGCAGAATTTGAGGGTCAAGATAGAAGTCCAATTGGTCAAAGCTATGATGATCCATACTACCATCCATACCATCACCTGCCACATCCACCCTTTAGACCATATCATGAGCCTTCACCTCCACCATATAACTCATACTACGAATCCTCCCAACCATTTTATCAACCCACATATAATTCACCTCCACCACAACATGAACCCTACCAACCATATATTCC
>JBAGKO010000001.1:15017739-15030590 GCA_037177275.1 Acacia concinna | reverse complement strand
TCCTATAAAATAGTAAAAGGCGTCTAGAATATTATGGTACAGTCAGAATGTTGTTTCAAAGTCTGAGGAATTTATTATAAATTTTTAATATTTTCATAATTTTTGGTTGGACAGGGTTTTTGGCCAAAAACTTATATTATCAGATATATTGGGACCTTAGTGTTCTGGACTGGAATATGGGAAAATTAGTATATTATTTTAGGAAATTTTGGATGCAATAAAAATCAGAAAAGAAAACCACTTATGTGAGCAAAAGCCTTTGAAAATCGGTAAATTATCGGTAAAATGGGTTTTACGAAAAACTTTATTCTGAGAGTTCTAGACATCCAAAAACTCTGAAATATTAATGGTAGTCTCCTGATATTTTTAAGGATTTTCTGTGAAGGTTTTGGAATTTTTAGATGACTAATTGTAAAAAGAAATGAAGGGGATGTTTCATAGACATGCCACGTCAGCATATATAGGGTCAACGGACATTGACCGTTTGTGGATTTAACAGAGGGGTATTTTTTCCCCGTTTTAAAAACTTCAAGATAACCATAACCCATAATGTAATACTTCCGAAGCATTTAAGCCCCTTAACCCATTTAACAATTCATATAACATCAAAATTTTGAAACTTGAACCTTCGAGTCTAAATTAGTCAGTTACTAATAGGCGCCAGATTACTAGACGGAAACACTCATAAAAAAACAATAGGGGCCAAGCCCATATTCTGAAAAGTGAGCTGGTAAGTTATCCCTCCCACTGTCCTATATTCCTACCTCGTTCTCATAATTCCTCATCTCCTCCGGTTTCCTACCAGATTCTCCCCAAACTCCTTCTTGACACGTGGCGCCACCTCACTCTCCCGCCACTATCTCTGTTCCTCGAAGCTTTCTTCTCTGTAAAAGGCAACTAGTGAGCATTTTCCCTTCCGTCGGGGTTTCCTGAATCCATCTCTAACTCTACTATCCGGCATCATAGATTCGCCAAACTCTGATTTCATTTGCAAATCTCCCCAGATTCACTGTGCGCCCACACTTCTCGGCTCTGAAGACTCTCGCATTTCGTTGCTTCCACAATGTCCAACAAGTAACATCAAAAGTAGCAGACCAAGGTATGTTCCTCACCCTATTATCATCACTGAAATTTTTTCTTGATCCATTTCTGTTGTAATTTGGTATAAAGAACTTAGATGTATTATCGTGTATTTTTTTTAAAAAAAAATTATTGATATTGATATTGGCCAAGGAAAGGATCCATCATCCATATATAAAAAAAGTACTTTTTCAGTTTCAGATAAAGTGCGACGCAACTCTCTTCTTCCTCTCTAAAGAACCCTTCGATCGGCTAACCTTTCCTCTGAGGATGAAGCAGCTGCTAATGGATGGCGGCAAGCCAGTTCTTCCTGAAGATATCATCAGAAACATTCTCAAACGGCTTCCGGTAAAAGACCTGATCCGTTCTCAATGTGTCTGCAAAAACTGGAAAAATCGCATCAAGACCCCATCTTTCATAGCTGAGCATATCCAATACAACACTCATCATAACCCTTCTCTACTTTTCCAAGGGGGTGGCCGTTCTAAGCCTTCGGGCTGGTGTTTCCTTAATCATGAGATGCAAGTGGTTAAAGCTCAGAGTGAACCTCTTATTGGTTCCTTGTCTGGTGTTAGGATCGTAGGTTCCATTAATGGCTTGATTTGTTTCCACTCCAATAATTCATCCATTTTCTTATGGAATCCTGCTACTAGGGAGGTCAGACAGGTGGCCGAAACTGTTAATTATCCTGTGACTAGGGATTTTCATACAGGATTTGGGTTCAGTTCAATGATAAGCGATTACAAGGTAGTGATAATTCATGTTTCCTGGGTGAACTGGCGGGTTATTCGATCAAAAGAATGTTCTTTAGGTACTACTCCGGTTAATCAAGTGCATGTGTATTCGTTAAGCACAGGGTCATGGAATGAAATGGAGTTTGGGAACCTAGATGATGTATATTTTTTGTCTAACGGTTTCTCTTTTAATGGAGCTATATATTGGCTTGGAATTATGCTAAATGTGGGGGAGCAGGATGAAAATGCTCATTTAGTTATTTCATTTGACATAGCGACAGAAGTGTTTACTTTGATATCATTACCTTCTTCAGTCCCTGAATCAACACGCAATAGGCTTGCTGTGTACGAGAATAAACTTGCTATGGTTTGTCACACTACTCTTGGAAATGCTGAATACTCAGTTGATTTGTGGGTGATGGAGGAGGGAACTGGTGCGTCAGGTAGATGGAATTGGGCTAAGAAATATACTACCGGCTCATACTTATGCTACTTTAGTCCAGGGACTATTTTGAGGAATGAAATTGTCTGCAGTTTTGTGGGCTTTGGTGCAGCTAGACATGAAGTAAATGAAGGGGAGCAAAAAGTTGGTCGGTTCAATATCACCACTAATGAATTTAAGACATTTGCTATTCCCAAATATTGCAAAGGTGCTGATTCAGTTTTCAATTATGTGGAAAGTCTTGTTTCAGTTGGCAGCAATCACATTGAAGAGTTTTAATCCCAAATCTTCATTTTTACATTGCAGATTTAGTTTAACCTATTTTGCGGGAAAAGGACTCATAATTATGATCATTTTGTACCTATGAGGCTTGATGCCTTTTGAGTTTTTATCTGGAATGGTTAGTGCAGATACTTAATACCTGCTGTTTGTAGCTTTATTTGACCTGCCTATCTATAATATTTGGTTTTTAGTTTTATTTCATAGGTTGATATATAATTTAGTTGATGATGTGTGGAGTATTGGGGACTATCTCTTCATATTGCATAGCAAAGGAATTTAATATAAAATGAAATGGAAGAAATATAAACGATGCAAGTTTGAGTTGCTCGTGTTTTCATTTCACTTTTTAGTTGATGAATGTTGTTTTCCATTGGTGTTTTAGAAGAGTGCTTTTTAAGAGTTTCCTTTTCTCCAATCCGTTTTTTACTCTTACTTCTACTGTGACAATGAGATATTTTTAGCTTCTTTCTTTCAATTGCTTCTTCCTCACGTTTTAATTTTTATTATTTTCACTGCCCTGCGAGAAAGTCCTTTTTCCCTCAAGCACTTGGAAATAAATGGCTTTAGACAGGCAAATATCTTCTATCCTACAATCTTGTTTTAGATATTTGCAGAAGATTCAATTTCGGTGATCATGCGAAGGATGAAGAAAATCTTTTCGATACATCATCTTTCATTTAGTATTGATTGCTTCTCTTCCTTCCGACCTTGAATCGTTGTTCAATCCATGTGATACATTCTTTAGGGTTATTTGTGAGGATACCATTTGCTACAATTACGGTTATTTGGTTGTTTCTCACTGTCTATTTCCAGAAACTAGATAAGGTTAAGAATTTGTGTAGCTGTTCCTCTCATGCAACTTCTATCTTCATGCTTGAGACTTTGGCTGTCAAGAAAGGGATGATGCTCTAGATTTGGTATTTGATGAGGTTGTGTTTGTCTTACTGTTAGCTTTTGATTAATTAACTCTGTTGTTTGTGGGGGTGGCTTGGAGAATAATATGCTCTACGATAATGGCTTGGACTGTTGCTTTGTTTGGATCCTGATATTAGTTGAACCTTGCGACGGATTAGCTCTCAAAGGGATTTTTATTTGGGTATTGCCCTTTTGTATGGGATTCTAATCCCCACTTTAATTGTTGGTTATCCTTATTGGTAAAGCCCATGTGTGTAGGTAGGGTTGTTTTGTGTGCTTTGATTCTGTTTGGTGTTTAGCTTCATTTCTTTCTTGCCCCTCTTTCTTTCTTTTTTGGGTGACTAAATAAACACTTCCTTAATAGAAAAGGATTACATCAGATAATAACACTGAGGAACTCCTTTCTTCATCCACCACCCTTCTGACACAGGAAATCAGCAGGCGTACCTAGCAAGTCTAGCTAACTTGTGAGCACAACTATTTTCACTGTTGCTTTGTAATGTGGAAGAATCCTTGAAGCACCAACCAAATACCAATATGCAAGAAAACGAGCAGAAATTTGGGAAGAAAAGGTAACAAGTAATATCTTTGACGTTTCAAAGAAGCTTGTAAGTCGAAATGTTATCAATGGAATGGCTAGTAGAATGGGAATATTGATTATCTGTCATAAACAGGTATCAATCACACTTTAATACTAAATTGGCTCAGCTACAATTTTAACAACCGAGTTTTTTTATTAGGAATGGATGGGACAATTAAGTTTTTTAAGAGGTAAAAATAAGGACAATGTTTTAAAAATGGGGTAGTTGTGTCAATTTCATTAAGTTGAACTAAAAGTTTGTCTCTTTTTTTTGTGTGACTCACTTATTTTCGCTTTAACTTTGTAATAGGTGTTGAATCAGTTTAACGTAATTGTTCCAAAAATTTAGCTTATTTAATGGCACTTTCCATTCAGCTCTTCATTAGGAACACAATTCACAAGGATTTAATGTGCTCTCTCATGTCTATTTCTAACTGATTTATACAGTTTAATAAAAATAGTTTCTTGAGAGGCTAATTAAAATAGTTAAAAGCATTGAATTTGTCATGAAATATAAATGATTTATAATATTATTTTTATAAATTATACTATAATTTAGTACAATGTTAATTTTTACCATCACATTATCCTTTTTAAATATAGATAGATATTTTAAAAAAATATTTAGCATAAGGATTTAGTAATTAAACAATTTTTTTTTATAGAAATAGAGGTGATATCATTGTAATTGTAACTTGTAAGTTTCACATTATAATTTATTCAAATAAATTTTGAATACTCAAATAACACTGCATTATGTATTATATTCTATTCAAAATTTCAAATACATTTTAAGATTTATAAACAGAGAAAATCTTAGAAGGATTTAATAACTAAACAAATGCTTGTTATAGAAATGGAGGAGATATCATTGTGATTTTACGTTTCAAGAATGACAAAATAATACCTTTTCACTTTTAAAATTCATAATTAATTTTTTTTTTAAATTGAGTTGTCAATTGTTATATGAGTTTAATTTATCTATTACTCTTATAAGCAGTATGACTGATTTAAAATTTTAAAATTCAAATAATATTTATAGCCCATCCTCCCTTCAAATGGTTATTATATTTTATTCAAATAAATTTTAAAATAGCCAAATAACATTGCATTATGTAGTATATTCTATTCAAATACATTTTAAAATTTCTAAATACGGAAAAATTGTAGAAAAATCTCTATTAATAACAATGCATTATGTATTTTATTTAATTATTTAGTTTCATGAAGCATTATGTTTTTTTCATTAATATTGATGTTAGTAACGGGTTCAGCTTCTCTCATGTACTGGTTCCATCCGCTATTAAAACGTGGCCGTTTTGATGCTTTTGCCCTTGAGTCAATTTGATGAAAGCGGGCGAGCAATTGGGCGCTGGAGTCAAGGAGGAAAACGTCCCAAAACAGTATTAAATTAAGTTGCCTTTTACTAATGGTTATACAAATTATACACATAATTTTGTAAATTAAAAATATATTTTGTCGAGAATATTTTGGAAAAATATATATGACATTAAAAATTTTGTTAATGAAAATGATCTAAGTTAGAGTACCGGTATTTTGTAGGTACAAAATTTGCAAAATATCAATATTTTTTGTATATAAAATTATGGTTATTCATATATGTCTTATAAATACCTATATGTATATTTCCATTGACAAAATTTAGTTCTTTTTTAATCCAATAGGTGCAATAATTTTTTTTTATAAAATAAATATGTGAATGACCAAATTTTTTAAATCTCTTTTAATTGTTATTTTAAATATTAATATTTTTATTATAAATACTCTTATGAAAAATAAAATAAAATAAGGGCATTAATGCAAATGTTTATATTTGTCTTATAAATACTTTTATATGAATAACCATAATTTTTTTACTCTTTGAATTCTTTTAAATCTCTTTGTTTATCTTGTAAATGCTTTTATGAAAAATAAAGTAAGGGTATTAATGTAAACACTCTTATGTAAATACTTATATTTGTTTTGTAAATGTTCTTATTAAAAATAATTTTATATACAGAAAATATTGATATTTTGCAAATTTTGTACCTACAAAGTACTGGTACTCTAACTTAGATCATTTTTATTAATAAAATTTTTAATGTCATATATATTTTTTCCAAAATATTCTCAACAAAATATATATTTTTAATTTACACAATTATTTATATAATTCACATTATATTGTATAACCATTAGTAAAAGGCATCTTAATATAATACTGTTTGGGGGTGTTTTCCTCCTTGACTCCAGCGCCTAATTACTCGCACGCTTTCATCAAATTGACTTAAGGACAAGCATCAAAGTGGCCACGTGTTAATGGCAGCGAAGGGCAGCGGATGGAACCAGTATAGGAGAGAAGCTGAACCCGTTAGTAACTGTAAGAAAGGGATTCACGGGCAGGAAAAAAAAAAAAAAGCTTTATGGATAAAAGAAAACTTTTTTAAAAAAAGTAATGTCTAATAAAATAGGAATATAAAAGTTAGAGCCCTTTGTGTTTTTTTTTGTTTTGTTTTGAGTGGAAAAGGAATTTATTGTTAGTAAGAAACTACTCCCTAATAAAAATGGTCTTATATTAAAGAAAAAGGAGGAATATATACGTTTCAGCCATCGAATTTGCTACTCCAGTTTGAGGCCTTCCTTTGAGAAGTACGTCCTTCCCAACAAGGCGCCATGAAGCTTCTGGTTATCGATGGCGATGGCGGCGCACCATTTCTTCTCGAAACACTCACTCATCAGGAACATTCTCAAGCGACTTCCGGTAAAATCTCTAATTCGATTTCAACGTGTTTGCAAGCATTTGAAAAATCTCTTCAAAACCCCATCTTTTATGGTCGACCACCTCCACCACACCACTCATCAAAACCCTTCTCTTCTCTTCTTGTCCTACAAAGTAGGCCTATGCATTTACGTTTGCTTAATTGTGAAATGCATGTCCATGAAATCGAAGAGGCGCGTTTGATTGATTCCATGGATGGTGGTAGGCTCTTTGCTAGGATTGTCGGGTCCACCAATGGGTTGCTCTGCATTGAAATCAATAAGTATGATGACGACCCATACTCTCATCCCTTTTTAGTGTGGAATCCTGCTATTAGAGAGGTCAGGTGGGTGCCCAGAACTATTACTCAAGTTCAGTGTCATTTCTTCATAGGATTTGGTTTCAGTCCATTTGATGATGATCACAAGATAGTTATGATTTATTCTCCAAAGTCTAATGTTAAGATGAATCGAGTGAAAGTGTATTCTTCAAGCTCCAGATCAAGGAAGGAAGTAGAGTGTGGGATCTTGGAGGGTATAATTCTTAGGTTAGAACCTATCACTGCTAATGGGGAAATGTTTTGGTTTGGATCAAGGCAGGGTGTGGAAGATGGGGATAATGATGATGGTTATGATGTGTTAATTTCATTTGACACGGTCATGAAAGTGTTTATGATAATGCCAACACCTGATTTAGGCTCTGTTTCAAGTCGCAGTCTCTTTGTATATGAGAGCAAACTTGTAGTGATTTCTTTCCATGCAGGTCAAGACTTTAAATCTTCTTTGATTGATTTATGGGTGAAGGAGAGGTGGGGTTGGGTTAAAAAATATACCAGGGGGTCCTTTTCTAGGCTTGAGAAGTCCTGTGATTATTTGGAGAAATGAATTTGTTTGTGAAACTCAATATATGGTGTTTAAAGGACACAAGGAAATTGCTTTGTGCAATATTACCACCAATGAATGCAAGATAGTTGATATCGGCTATCGTTGTGAGCATATTTTCAATTATGTAGAAAGCTTGTGTCACAGACACTCCACAAATGGGCTTAGATGAAAACAGAATGATAGATTATGGGTCCAAGATGCCAAGAGACGCCTTTGAACCAAAAGAAGAACCTGGACAGTGTGTGAAATGCATGAAAACAGTAATATATAATAAGACAAGAAAATGGTTAGGAGGTGTGGATTATGTGGATTTCCTCTCTCTTCTGAAGATTCCTCCATGTTATGTGCCTTTTGTTTTTCTGTACTGCACTATGATATTCTTATTGTCCGTAGCTATCATTTCCTTTTGCTGATTGGCTTATAATTATGAACATTGATAGTAAAATATAATACTACGCAGTGCAACACACACACACACACACACACTTGTGCAGCTGTTTATTCACTTTTATACACGTTACATTTGGTGCTTTCATTCTTTCGAGCTTCGATGGCGGATAACACCAGAATGAAGGATTTGCAGGCGAAGATGCGGAAGACCCAAGAATTCATTACCGAGGCTCATGATCGTTTCTCTCATATTGATGGCCGTTTTTCCCAACTCGAGAGTCCTCTCAAACGGTTGGTGGTTTCTGTTGATGCTCTGTCCCATAAACAGGAAACTCCTTCTTCAGGGTCTAAGGAGACTGTGGGATCTAGTGCTAATCATTTGCTTCCTTTCGTGTGTTATCTTCCACACTTGTATAAACCATTGAAGTTGGATTTTCCACGCTTAGACGGCACAGATGCTTTGAGTTGGCTATTTAAAGCATATCAATATTTCCAGTTTTACAAGATTGTGGATCCTCAACGTGTAGTGATTGCTTCAGTCCATTTTGATGGCGATGTTTTACCATGGTCTCAAATGCTGCAAAAGGTGAATTGTGTTCCTTATTGGCTTGTGTTACCCCATGCCGTTGAAGCTCAATGTGGTCCTTCACCCTTTGATTGCGCTCGCTCTCAGTTATTCAAGCTCACACAATATAGCGTGGGAGGTACTCTAGAAAATTACAATGCTAAGTTTCTGTCCCTTGCTAATCGCACTAATGAGATACCCGAAGCAGCTTTGTTAGATTGCTACTTAGGAGGACTCAACTTAGAAGTGAAACGGGATGTCCTTGTTCAACGTCTTGCAATGGTTTTGAATGCAATGGCTCTTGCTCAACTGTTTTCTGATTCTCATGTTACTAGTGCTTCGACCTCTAAAGCTCGTCCACTGCCCACAAGTTTTTTGTGTGGTTTACATTCGGGTGGGGAGTTGTTGCCTAGTTCATCGTCTTCAGTCATTCCTGCCGGCAAAGTTAATTTACCACCGCTATTGCCTACATTGAAGTTGCCTCCCATAAAGCGTTTCACACTGGTAAAGATGCAAATCTGGCGCAAGAAGGGACTTTGTTATACTTGCGACAATAAGTTTTCCCCAGGCCACCGTTGTCCGAATAAGCAGCTCAAGATGTTAGTTGGGGATGATAATGACCTTGATGGAGTTCTCGCTAATACTTAGGACCTTGAGACGGAGGTGAATGACACTTTGCATCATCTGTCACTCCATGTATTATGGGGAACTCACAGCCTAAGAACCATACATTTCCAAGGAACTATCTTGGGTACTGATGTTCAGGTCTTGTTGGATGGTGGCAGCTTCGATAATTTTATCTATCTACGTATTGTGCATCATCTTCACTTGCAGCTGTAGCCCACTACTTCTTTGAGAGTACTTAGGGGCACTAGACGTGTTTTACACAGCACAGAGATGGTCCGTGATGTACCAATCGTTATTAACAGTTATACTTTGTTTCTAACATTATATGTTTTGCCTATTATTGGTACAGATGTGGTCATTGGGGTTGACTGGCTAGAGACGCTAGGGCCACATGTCGCTGACTACAACTCTTCTATGATTTGTTTTCTAAAGGATAGTCAATTCATTACCCTTCAAGGATTCCGTGAACCAACAGTGGCACAGGCTACGTTTCACCATTTACTGCCCATTTCACAGACTGATGTAATTGCCGAAATCTATATGTTGTAACCCATACATTCGGGTCTGCCTGAGAACGGTGAGTCTGTTTCACTACCAACTGACCTCACAGAACTGTTGACACATTTCCATTCTGTCTTAATTGAACCTCATGGCTTGCCCCCTGTGCGTGGTCATGAACACCACATTCATTTGTTACCCAGTATGATTCTAGTGAAGGTAAGGCCGTATCGTTATCCTGTGTGCCAAAAGGAAATCATTGAGGAATTGGTTAATGATTTATTAAAGGATGGTTTAATTCAACCAAGTTGCAGTCCTTTTTTAGCCCCTGTTATTCTAGTGTGGAAGAAAGATGGGTTATGGAGGTTCTGTGTAGATTTTTGTGCTCTAAATGCTGTCACTGTTAAGGATGCTTTTCCCATGCCAACGGTAGATGAACTCCTTGATGAATTACACGGCTCTATTTTTTATTCTAAATTGGATCTTCGATCTGGCTATCATCAAATCTTAATGAAGGAAGCTGATAGGGAGAAGACGGCTTTTAGAACTCATCTGGGTTTGTATGAATGGCTTGTAATGCCTTTCGGCTTAACAAATGCTCAGCTACATTCCAAGCTTTAATGAATACCATCTTCAGGCCCTTCTTACGTAAGTTTGTTTTAATTTTTTTTGATGATATTTTGGTGTAAAGTGCCTCCTGGAATGCTCATATCCATCATTTGGAACTTGTTCTTGATTTATTGCGCACGCACAAGTTATTTGCAAAAAGATCCAAGTGTAATTTTGGGTAGCAAAGGATTGAATATTTGGGCCATATTGTTTCATGCAATAGAGTAGAGGTGGATCCTTCTAAAATTTAGGCAGTCAAGGAGTGGCTAACCCCTACCACCGTATCTCAGTTAAAAGGGTTATTAGGCCTAAGTGGGTATAATAGAAGGTTTATTAGGGGTTATTTTTACATTGCCAGTCCTTTAACTCAATTACTGTGCAAAGATGGGTTCAAATGGGATGACGTGGCTCAAGATGCTTTCGAAAAAAATTAAAGGTGGCATTAATGAAGGCTCTAGTTCTTGCATTGCCAGATTTTTCTAAACCTTTTGTGTTAGAAACAGATCTTCTGGGGTGGGTATTGGTGCTATTTTTAGCCAAGCTAGTCACCCTATTGCTTATTTTTCCAAGAAACTCTAGGCCCGTATGCAATCTCAATCGGCCTACATTCGTAAACTTCATACAATCACTACAACGATTGCTAAGTTTCGTCACTATTTATTTGGACATCCCTTCATTATTCGGATTGATCATGTGAGCCTTTGTCACTTATTGGATCAGACTATACAAACCCCAGAACAAGAAGCTTGCCTACCGAAGTTGATGGGTTATCAATTTTGCATTGAGTATAAACCAGGAAAAAGCAATCAAGTGGCTGACGCTCTATCTCGCACTTCTTGCATGGCACTGTCCTCAGTTGTAAACACTTTTATGGATTGGGTGTACCGTGAACTCTTCCAATCCACTTTTATACAACAACTACAGTCCAAAGTCCTTGTGACCCACCCTCTTTTCTTCATCATCAAGTCAAATAGGGCCATTTATATTTTTGGGATCATTTGGTTATTCCTCATAACCACCCAGACCTTCTTCAACGACTTTTATTTGAGTTTCACTCATCAGTTTTGGGTGGACATGCGGGATTTTATCGCACTTTTTTTTTCGTATTACTAAGCTTTTTTACTGGCATAAGATGCGGCAAACAGTGAGAGATTTTATTCGTGGATGCCCTATTTGTCAAAAAGCCAAGGTTTCACACATCCTACTGGTTTACTTAATCCATTGCCTATTCTTGAGCGCATTCGGGAAGACATTGCTATGGACTTTATTACTGGACTTCCAGTTGATAAAGGGTACGGCGTGATTATGGTGTTGGTTGATCGTCTATCGAAATATGACCATTTTATTGCTCTGCCATCCTATTTTTCCAGTTCACAGGTGGCTGAGGTTTTCCTTCATAATGTCGTCAAGTTGCATGGCATTCCCAAGACTATAGTCTCTTATCGTGATAAGGTTTTTCCAGTGCTTTCTGGAAACATTTAATGCGTTTGCAAGGGGCGCAATTCAATTTCAGTTCTTCTTATCAACCACAATCATATGGTCAGTCCGAGGCTTTGAACAAAAGCTTAAAAATGTATCTCCATTGCTTTGTTCATGCTTATCCGAGACGGTGGTTCAGTTTTTTACCATGGGCTGAGTTTTGGTACAACACCTCTTTTCACCATTCAATTGGTATGACACCCTTCAAGGTTGTTTATGGTAGAGACCCGCCCCCTGTTTTACGTCATTCTGCTGCTAGAGATACTCCATGGGATGTTCATCAACAGTTAGAGGAAAGGGATGCTTTGTTAGCTGTTCTGAAGCTTAATATCCAACGTGCCTAAGCTCGCATGAAGAAATATGCTGATCTTAAACGCACAGAGCTTGAGTATCAAATTGGCGACATGGTTTTGATCAAACTTCAACCTTATCGTCAGCACTCAGTTGCACTTCGTCGTTTTCAAAAGCTGGCATTAACGTATTTTGGTCCATTTCGCTTTATTGAATGGATTGGTGAGGTTGCATATCATTTGGAGTTGCCCTCAACTGCCAAAATACATCCGGTCTTCTATGTTTTTGTTCTTAAGAAATTCCGTGGTGATTCCACTACGGATTCTTATTTACCGTTGCCTCTTTGCACGGAATCTGAGGGCCCTGTTAGTCATCCTTTGGCTATTTTGGACTCCCGTGTGGTTCAACGTGGTGATCATCTTAGTTCTTAGGTGATAATACAGTGGGGCTGTTCCTCAAAGCCAACATGGGAAGATCAGGATTTCATTGCGTCTGTGTATCCCGACTTAGACCTTGCAGGCAAGGTCTCTTTTAATGGGGAAGGTATTGTCACAGACACTCCACAAATGGGCTTAGATGAAAACAGAAGCTCAAGCCCAATGATAGATGATGGGTCCAAGATGCCAAGGAGAAGCCTCTGAACCAAAAGAAGAACCTGGTAAGTGTGTGAAATGCATGAAAACAGTAATATATAATAAGACAAGAAAACAGTTAGGA
>JBAGKO010000001.1:14998453-15009175 GCA_037177275.1 Acacia concinna | reverse complement strand
TGTACATAATTCACTAGTAATTGCTCATAATTGCTACCACAATGTAAGAACACTTACTAGCTACTCAAATTAGGGAGGTTACCATCCAAATGTTCTCTCCTAAACTCAATTAAACTAATGATATAAATTGGCATGAATGGAATCACAATATGTCACTCATCATCCCGCATCTCATGTTACACGCCTAATTGACTCTCACAACGCCTAATTGACTCTCACAAGAATAACCGGCCACTTCAAAACAATGATATAGACTAACATCATTTGAGATTCAATCACTAGCAACAATTCTGGACATCAACTGAAGGCAAAATTAATTGCTAGCTCCACTAAACTAAGAAGACTACCATATGGAAATCCACAATGTGAATCAATCATACAAATAACAAGAAAACAGGGATGAGAATTTACGAACACAAATCAGATTTCAAAAATAAGACAAACCACTCAGCAACCGGTCTGATTTGTATTCTGCCGAGTATGAAGAACTCCTATGCAATCCACGGCACAAGCTTCGTCGCAACTCCCAAGAGGCAAAGAATCAACTAGTCATCATGGAAAATAGATTCACTACAAGCTCTTCTCTATCTTCGGCCACAGAAGTCATCGGAGAAGCAAAGTTACCTCTAGAATCAGATCTAGTCAAGGCCAAGAGAGGGAGAAGAAGTCATCGCTAACCTAGAGAGAAGAGAGAAGATGAGAAGAAGAGATCCCCCAGCCGGTGATCGCAAGTGAGAGATGGATATCGAATGGAATGGATGGATGTTGCCCCCAAATGGGTTCCAAGTTTGGATCTCGTTCTCCAGCTATGAGGCTCTGGGATCTCTCCTATCTTCCTGATTGGGCCGGGTTCCAACTCACAAAATGGAGCTCTACAATGCAAAAATGGGCTTGAGTGTCGTTGCTCTTTATTTCCTTTTTTTTAAGGGAAATTGCAATTTCGTCTTAAGAAAGAAAATTTATGAGCAAATAGTCTTACAAAATTGTATAATTATAATAAAGTTTTAATTGACAACTCTATATGCTTTTAGGGGTTATCATTAACAATACCATGAGTTTTATTAACAACTCTACGGCACTTTATTGTAATTACGCAATTTCGCGAGACCGTTTAATGGTAAATTCTCTTCCTTGTGCCCAAATTACAATTTCCCCCTTTTTAATTTCTCTATCTTGTTGAATTTCCCTAAAACACTAACAAATGAATTATTATCATAAAATAATCAATAATGCAATTTTTATGACATTTTCATATGAATTTCTTAAAATGCCCCTAATGCAAATATTATCGTTATTAAAGCTCTAAATAAATATTAACTATGAAAAATCCCTATTTTCTATAACATTTAATCATGTAAATATGTGAGTTACCAATCTATGAGCCCTACAAAAGTAAAATCCACATCTCGACCCACCTAAGTCACAATTACTGAATATAATTGAGGTTCTGCATATTACAGTAAATAATAAACAAATAATTACAAACCCAACTCAATTTATCCACATTCCTAAGCTAAGCAAATGAAAAGAAAAAAAAATTCTTTAACAACAACATTTGAAACAGAGGAATTAGAAAATATCGAGAATTCTATTGAAAGTCTCACAAGTTAAAAGAGCAACACAGAAATAATAGTTCTCAAAATATTTAAAATTATTGGAGTGAATTGGATTTGTATGGGTTGAATGCTGATTAGTAGTAAGAAAAATTAGTTATTGCTATGCGTGTATGTCTAAGATAAAACATCAATGCTTGTATAGTTTGGGTCTCAAGAGACAACAGAAAAAATTTAAGTTTTTTGAATTTAATGATATAAACTAAATCCATGAGCTCCAAAATATCACTTTGTTGTCCGTAATCACTATTATTTTGTATTCTTTTATTTTAAATAAAAATCCTTATTTGAACATGTGTGTTTTTATCATGTGTTCTGGAAAATTAAAGTTCAATTCTGGAAAACAAAAAACCAGAACATCTTCTTTATGTTTTGTTACTTTTTTTATTCTATAAAATTAGAGTAGAGGTTGATAACCTTGTATTTTCTTTAATATCGATATTGCCAATAAAATAAACTATGTTTTCACCTTTCACTTCAATATTTTAAATATGTTGATTTTGAACAACCACCAAATATGCAAGTTTCATAGATTTTCTCTAAACAATTGCCTTGTATAGATAGCCTATATTTAACGGTTTTTAAAATAGCACTGTCAAGTAAATGATACCCTGTTTTTCAACAAAAATAAATTTAAATATTAAGGTGGTCATACAAACCATGAAATATTGTCTCAATTGTTGTTTTAAATAATAGTTATATATTGATTTCCTATAACTCTGCCTCTTTATATTGAACAAGTAGGTTGCGTGAAATATACATGGTTATGTAGTAATAGTGAAGGTCTAAAAATTGAATCACCTATGCTGATAAGTGATAACGGAAACGAAAGTGGTTTCTCTCCACCTATGATAGTAATTCTTGACTATTGAAATGAATTTGATGACTTCAAAAATAAGGAGAATGCTAGTTTATGCTTAGTGAGATAAAGGAATGATAGACAAAAATCTTGCTTTTTGAAAATAATCCCGGAGCATCAATCAAATCCTTGGCTAAAAGAACAGAGAACGCCAGACTAAAATGCTTCTATCATTTGAAACACTGCATATTTCGAAAAATGAAAATATCCACTTTAGGAAAATTAGGAGCTTAACCATATAAAAATACTAAAAGTTCAATTACTAAATCAATTGTTTGGCCCAAAAATATTAGTACAACAATTAATGATCCAAAAGTTAATTCAAAGTTCACTGCAAATCGCAAGACTTTTTCTACGGACCACAAAAATATCCACTCAAAACCCAAAAAAAAAACTTTGAAAACAAATAAACAAGTAAAAATCCAATTAAAATAATCAAAATAAAAATTAAACCTACATGTGGCTTTAATTTTTCTTCTCAACTAATTATAGAGGGGGATTTGGTCTTTTACCAGCATTCATAAATTCCTACTTAATTAAAAACTTAATAAAAGTGTAGGCCATAATTTAAATTTTAGTATGTTTGAGGTGAATTAATTAGGATTTTGGCTTAAAGTTTCCTTCAAATTTAAATTGCAACATTGGAATAGCCTATATCCACCAGTGATGAGAAAAGCATATTTTTTTTCTCTTATTCGGAGAGGCCAATGCTATTGCCATCTAGTTACGAATAAGATTGAACCTACGGCCTTCTATCTACAAGACTTTCATATCACTAGACTAATTTCCATAGAAATATAGATAGCTTTTCAGCCGTGGAGAGAGAGAAAGAAAGGGGCAATGAAAGTAGGAGACAACTGTTGTGGGGCTTTGTACAATGTTACATATGCTGCTGTCCTTAAATTGGTCCAATTATTGGCCAAATGAAAGTGGCCCAATTTTGTTTCAAATAAATACCATTTGAACTTGAGAAACATCAGAAAATCTATTGATTCATGAAAAGGACAAACATGTCTTAACAAACTAATCTAAAATTTTGAAATGTTGTATTTTTACTAAAATGTCTTTCAAGTTTTTTTTTAAAAGAAAATAACCCTTGGCGGCGCTGGAGCTCCAGTGGCAACTTCAATAATAAGATCAACTACTTGGGTATAGCAATTGGCTACTTAAGCTCTAGAAGCTCCTATTTGGTGTAGGTAACAAATTGAATGAATGCAACAACAACTTGAATACAACTATTGACAACTTGCACTCACAAGTTGTTAATGACTATACTTAAGTTATCATTACTAATATTGAAGTTGTAATTGCCTTTATTTAACTTGTAAACAACATTTTATAGGGCTTAGGGAGCTCAAACAGTCAACCTCTGTACACAAGTAGTTAATCTTATTATTCAAGTTGTCACAGGAGCTCCAACCATCGGCTGGGGTTCTTTGCTTTTCTTAAAAATCCTTGAAGGGTATTTTGGTAAAAATACAATATTTTAAAATCCCATATTAGTCCCTTGAGACTTATTTGTCTTTTCTATGTATTAATAGACTTTTTGGGAGGGGGTTTTCTAATAAAAATGGTATTTATATGTCTTTTTCCCATTTTTTTCACTATCATCCCATTTTCAATTAATTATATGAACTAGATTATTTGAATGGATCATAAATTGTCATACACGTATAAGTATATCATTATTAGTCTTTATAATTTGATTGAGTTTTAGTTTTGGCCTCTATTCACTGTTTAACTTACCACAAGCCTGAGTGTTGCAAGTAGTATAAAAAGTTATGGTTTTTACAAGGACTAAGAAAAAAGTGAAGTAATTGTCACAAGTATGCTAGTAATTAGGTTGAACAAAAATACATTTTGAGTATTTCAAGTTAAGAAGAAATTTTGTTTGAAAGCAAATTAAAATGAAAGAAACAAAATAAAACTTGAGTTGAACTTTAAGAAAAGAAAAGTGTTAGTTGTGAGGCATGCAACATAGTTGATCTCTTTCCAATTTAGCTAGGTCTTTGCCATCTCGTTTAATGACCTTTTTTAGGTCGAGTTTTGTCTCTACAACCCCTTATTATGAGCAGGGGAGATGGTTTATAAGTTCTTCATTTCTTTTCATGTGGCAGAAATCATATGATCATATAAATGAAAGAATTTCTTTAACTTTGACATGAACATTTTTTTTCCTATAAACTCTTTCTATGCAGAATTTTGATCATAAAATGGTTAAAAAAGAGAAAAATATTATGGAATATCATTAATTTCCAAGAGTTAGTGACCTCTTTAGTTTCAAATGCTTAGTTTAGCTCATTATAATTTCATAAGAATTTAACAAGTGGTCTCTCTAATTTTTAACAATTTTTTATTTTTGTTCATATAACAAAGCCTCTATAAAATTATAGGGACCAACAATTATATTAACTTTTTTTAATTTTTCTTGAAAGATTGAGGATTTTTAGACTTCAAGAAATAACACAAAAACATAAAAATTATCAATTCGACAGTGATCATTAGTCACATCAAATGAAAATACTCATGCGAACTACACCAAGCCAAATATTAGCCACATGGTAATCTGTAGGATTTTGGGTTTGAGTCTGCCTTTGATGGGCTAGACTGATTGCTCCGTTAAAAAAATCCAAACAAAAGAAACAAAATAAAACTTGAGTTGAACTTCAAGAAAATGAGGCTATAGGGTCACTTCTCCCCTTTATACTTCATGACACCAATTAATTCCCTCTTAACTAGCTTTGATGAAAAACCAAGTGTTTGCCTAAGATTCACAAGTGTTGGGAACACTTTCTCAAGCCAAAATCAACATGTATTTTTAAATTCATTCAATCTATTGTAATAAACTAGTGAAAATAGTCATTAAGACTAAATCTTATAATAACAATACTAGGTTAATATGTAAATGTCTTTCATATTAACTAACTATCCATTCAAGTAAGAAGTTCATGACTAGTATGACTTTATCCAAGTTCTTTAAACAAAATAATCTCTCTTGAGTATCATTTCATTCAACAAATCAATCTAAGCAGTAGCCAAACATTAGAAAGCATGAAACATAGAATAAAATCAACACATAATATTCCATATTAAATGCTAAGGAAAAAAGAATAACAAGGTGTCAATCCATATAGAGATTCAAAGCAACGCTAGAAGAGAAAGCTTAGCTACTCACAATTTGTATAAACCAAAAACTAAACATAGTAATTGATTCATTACACCACCAAGAGTAGAGAGAAGAATAAATGATGGAAATTAAAAACTAAGAGTGGAGGCTCAAAATCTCTTCAAAGTCACCAAGCAAGCCTCCAAATCCTCCAAGCCTCTTCCCCAAACTCTCACCTTATTCCAAATTTGACCTAGAAGTCTAATATGGCTCATCTTTATGCATTCCTTCTATAAAAACCAGCTTCAATAACTGAAACACATAGCTGTACTTTTTTCATGGTTGCCTGGACAACCAAGTTAGATGATGAGGCATGTGACACCGAAAACAAGATTTTCTTAAGTTGCCTTGATGACCATATGCCATAGAAAGTTGGAGTTCCTTCAGCATTCCTATTCATCCCATCAATCATGCTAGTTGCCAACGCATGCAACACAGTTGATCTCTTTCCAATTTAGTTAGCTCTTTGCCATCTCCTTTAATGACCTTTTCTAGCTCTAGTCTTGTCTTTACAACCCCTTACGAGCAAGAGAGGGGGGCGGGGGAGTTTATAAGTTCTTCATTTCTTTTCATGTGGCACAAATCATATGATTATGTAAATGCAAGAATTTCTTTAACTTTGTCTTATACTTTGACATTGACATTTCATTCCTATAAACTCTTTCTATGCACAATTTTGATCCTAAAATGGTTTAAAAGAGAAAGATATGCTGGAATATCATTAATTTCTAAGAGTTAGTAACCTCATTAGTTTCAAATTCTTAGTTTGGTTGATTAGGTATTTTATTAACCTAAATCAATAATAAAACTAAGCTAAGGAATTAATCTAGGTCGAATCCACTTCAAGCTTTCTATAACTTCTTTTTAGTAATTTTTCTATTTCTTTTTAGTTCAATTAAGCTAAACTAATTAATTGCCAAATTAAGTCCAAATCAGATTGCATCTATTCATCTAAATGTTTCTAAATAGCTACTGGAAATTAAGGAAGGGCAAATAATTAATTTCAGAGATAGATTCCAAAAGAACTTCGGTTCACAACTTTTCGCACTAGCAACAATTCAATTAACAAGCATTCTCCAAGCAATCCATCCTATGATCATCATTGCCTTAAAAGTTAACATGTAAATCACATAATTAGATTAATCACTTGTCCAACAGATTCAGTAAGTAATGCAACAATTAAAAATCCAATTAAGCAATTGAATTCAAGAATATGCTATTAGTGCATTCAAACACCTAAACCTTGATGCATTCAGTCACAAATTGTGGAAGGATTAATGTTGAAACCATTGCAAACCAAATCATAGTACAATAACTATCACATCGTCTCTATTTTAGAAGTCTCGACCGGGAATTTGTAGGGAAACAAAAATCAATAAAACTCTTAGATCTACATGTCCTAAATAGGCACAGAAGCTCAAATCAAGAACGAATTACATGGAGAACAAAAAAAATCTAGCCAAGAAACATGGAAATAATGTAAAAACCAGTGAATGGAGCTTTGTTGGAATCTACTTGTTGTTCACTGTGCTCTTCGGCTTTAGGCAATGTCCATCTCCCAAACTGCCCTCTACTTCTTCATCTCTCACTCTCAATCAAATATGGGCATGAAGAATGAATCCCCCCGCTCAACGAAGCTGGGTTTTCCTTTTATGAATTATGGTTAGGAAGCTTAGGCGGGTTCAGGTCGCAGGTTGCTTTGGATTCGATTGCTTCTGGAGAAGATGACTGTTCGAATCCAACGGTTCTCATTTAATCTTTGGATGACAATCAATAGGGAAGAAGAAGCCACATGTTTGCTTGTATTCTACCTTCTTTAGTGAAACAGTAAGTTTCATGCTCCCGCTGGTCCAGCAGCTTCCATCGCGACACGTGTTTTAATCCTATGTAGTAATCCTTCTTTAGACAAATTATGCTCATCTAATAGCTATGATGTAATATGAAGTAGGCACAATCAACGACTGTGCTTTACTTCGCCTTTGACCTTGCTGTATGAATTCTTTTAATTGCACTTTGACCCCGAGCACATTACAATGAAGAACCCTACCTCTACTTTTCTTTAGACCTTTGGTTTGCGCATTCTTTCAGTTGCATCCAAGTCCCTCTTTACTTTATAGAAATGGCCCTAGTCACATTTTTGCCTTTTCACTTTTGCCCTTCTTCACTTAAACTTCATTTTCTTTTTATTTCTTCTTCCAACCTATACCAAAATTTCACCAACTCATGATTAAACATATAATTTCATATTAATAACAATTTTAACCTTCAATTATGCTAAAATTCCACAATACCCTCTGCACTTAATTAATTCAACTAATCCATAATAATGCATTCTTATTTCCATTCTTTCCCCATTTAAAACACCAATTAAGCCTAATAATTCATATAAAATAGTGATTTATCATTGATTCCTTACAATTTCATAAGAGTTTAACAAATGATCTCTCTAATTTTTAACAATTTTTTTTTCATATAACCAAGCCTTTATAAAATTATAGGACCAACAATCATATTAACTTCTTTTAATTTCACTTGAAATATTTAGGATTTTTGGACTTGAAGAAATAACACAAAAACATAAATATTATCAATTCAACAATGATCGTTGGTCACATCAAATGAGAATACTCGTGCAAATCACACCAAGCCACGTGTTAGTCATATGGTATTTTGTTGGATTTTGGGCTTGAGTTCAACCTATCGATTGCTCGGTTTAGAAAATCTTAACGAATTAGGAAGAAATATGATATGCAATTATTATTTAATAAATTGCAATTAAATCAAGAAAGCCAACTTTATCCAAATCTAAAAAGATTTGATTCTTAATTAGCAAATCACTTAACAATTATTGCTAGTGATTAAAGGTTGATGGGCATGCATGAAGAACTCCCTGGGTCTCTATAAATAGAGCCCCCACCAAGTAGTAAAATACAGCCAAGAGCAATTGACATTTCTAGCACTCTCTCTTCTTATCTTCCATTTTTCTTTCTATTCTGGTGTACTCACTACAAAAGAAACATTGAATTTCCCACAAAATTTGTGACGGAATTTGGGATGGAATTATTAGTTTGTGATGGAATTTTAGATAGATTTGTGACGGAATTTCTGGTGGAATCCATTCCATCTCTAAAAAGACCATGAAAAATCCATTTCCAGTGAACTTCTGATTCTGTCCAAAATTTCCCACAGATTTTGGAATGGAATTTCGACTCAAATTGTGATAGAATTCTAATTTTTTAATTTTCAAAATTTTTATTATTTTTTATTTTTAATCAGTCACATGTATTCTCCATTCTAATCTTGAAAATGCGCCCCCTCCCTGATCAAACCTAGGACCTCATGCTCCTCCTAGTGCTTTTGCAGGAATGACTTAGCTAGTTGTGTTGGAATGAACCAATGTAATATTATTACATTATACTATTATATATAATATTATCATATTTAATTAATTACATATAAATATTTATTTTTCAAATATATATGTTATTAAATATATATATAATATTATTTGTTTTTAATATAAATTAATTTAAAATTTAAAAATGTAAATTATTAATAAATCTTGTTATAAGTATATTTTCAACAAATTTTTTTTTGAAATTCAATTATTTTAATTAATATTTTTAATAACTAATAATTTAATATTAAAAATATTATTCAATATAATTTATAAATATAATATTAATAAGTAATAGTTTTTTAATTAAACTTAATTAATAATGGATATAATAATATTGTAATTTTTATTTATTTTAAAAATTAATAAAATTTTAAATTTTATGATGGATTAACCACAGAATTGTTGGAAAAACTTTGTGGCTAATTCTGTGGTAAAAAAAATCCATAGAATTTGAGACCGAATTTTGCCATAGAAAATTTTTCATCTCAAATTTTCCCATTGTAAGTATTCTGACAAAATTTCCGATGGATTCCCAATGAATTTTGAGACGGAAATTTGTTATGTGGCAAATTCTATTAGAAATCAAGTGTTTTGTTATAGCAATTGTTGTATAAACTCTGGTTTGGCTCTAGTAGTCTCAACCATTTCTTGAGCTACGTTTTTAGGTCCTAACTCGATCGGTACACATCTCTTACCTCTATCTTTCTTCTTATATTTCTAACATAATCTTATCTTTAATAATTTGGATTTTTTAAATTATTGCACCTTATGCCAACTCTTAATTAACTGTATTAACATATATATATATATCTACGAGTTTCTGGCAAAAAAGAAAAGTAATATAATTAATTTATTAATAATATTTTTTTTTGCTTTATTAACTCTGAAATAAAAACTATTACATTTTTGTTTTTTCTAGGAAAAATAAAAAAACTATATATGATAAGATATTTGTATTAGAATAATATAAACAATATAATTAAATTATTTGGAGTGTAGTACTATATATGAGAGTGTGTTCACTGTTTAGTGCGTGCCTCTTAGCTTGTGAAGAAGTTACGAATTTAATTATTTTTATGTTATAGTTATTGATCCTGATTAAATCAATTCCGTAATGGTGCTTTGGAAGAGGGGTAATGTAATATTGCAAAGAAATCTCTAAGTCCTAGTAGAAAAACTTGAATTTAGAGTCTGTTTGGCACTTCAATGCCACAACAGCCTTCGGTTGATATATGTTGGTCATGATGAATCAATAATATCTACTAGGGAACTTGAAAATGGCCCAAATTTTTGAAGATATTGATATTACCTTAGGCACTTAAGCCTTGCCGTACTTTCCACGAAGTTTGCCTTCTAGTAGGAGCCACTTTCTCTGGGTTTCTTATCGGTAATGAGTTATAATAACTTATATTTGATTATGATTTTAGGATACCCAAGGCTAGATCATAATGGTCAAGTCATGTTTGGGGAAGAACTTCTAACAAACAATGGTATATTACCTTTTGATTTATTCTATCATTTCTCTGGAAACCCCACCTAATATTCCTAATATTCTCTGACAATGAATTTTACTTCATTAATCTGTTGGCAGTAGAGAAAAATATCTTAAGAGTTTTTCATTTTCACTGATTTTGTGTGGAACATAACAATTTAAAATCTTGACCAATAATTTGCTCTCTCATTT
>JBAGKO010000001.1:14930914-14941650 GCA_037177275.1 Acacia concinna | reverse complement strand
TTGAATGCAATGAGTTTCTTCCTTTCATCCCTAGCTGAATGAGTTTGATTCATTAGATCCACAGCTAGTAAAATATTGTCTATAATAACTCTTCTTTTTAAGAAGACACATTGAAAAAGAGCATTATAATTGCTTAAAACCTTCTTCATGCATCTAAGGCACAAAACCTTTGATATAACTTTATAGACTATATTACACAGACGAATAGGCCTAAGATCTTCAAATGTTAATACTTGATATGACTTGGGAATGAGTACGATATTTGTTTTTTTTTAAAAGATTAAAGCATAAATTAAATTCAAATTTCCAGAATTTATGTATCATGTTGAACAAGTCAGATTTTACCATATACCAATATTTGTGAAAAAAATTGGCATGAATACCATCTGGATTAGGAGCACTATTTTTTGGCATTGAAAAGACTATCTGTTTAATTTCTTCCACGGATAAAGGTTTTAAAAACATCTGGAAATCTTCACTTGACAGTGTCGGCACAGAAAGTTCCAATAGAGCAGATAACAAATCTTGAATGGAAGATTCCTGTAAGCAATAGACTTCTAAAAAATGAAAACAAGCCCATATGAGATATTTCTTCAGTATTACTTGTCCAAGATTCATTCTCCCTTTTTATGCTTTTAATAATTTCCCTTGTCTAATTAGCAAATTTTTATAAATGGTTTTCTTAATCATCCAGGTCATCCCCAATGTTACTATTTTTAGTAAAAAAAATCCAAACAAACACTCAATATGCATTTTTGCACTTAAATTAGAAGTTCATAGTTCTTTTTCCTCTTAAAAAAATGTGTTAGGTGTACTTTTAAAGAAAATTTTGTGTATTTTTGCACATTAACCTTTTAAAAAAATTAAACAATGGTCAATGTATATTTTTATATATTTTAAAAATTCATAGTTACTTTTACTTTTAAAAAAATATTTGATATTCAATGCACTTTTAAGAAAATATCGTGCTTTTACATATTAACCCATAATAAAAAAGTGATGGTGACTAAGAGGAGATTGATGAAGACAATTTTTGTCAAAATTTGATCAATATTGTTACTAATGAGGTTAAGATGGTTGCTATCTCTTCACACTTTTGTAAGATTTTCATGTTGAAAGTCTCGTACTAACACTATAAAGATTAATTATTACAGTGCAAATTTACTTTTGTTACATTATTGGAGGAAATTAATCCTTCTCAATCTAGATCAGTCATAAGTTTTGTTGTGGTTTGGACATGTTAATGATGAAGGGTACGTATTCAATACCGCATGTGTTTTTAGGGGTGTAAAATTGATGATTTTAAAATTATTTGCACCAGACTTGCAACATTAAAAGACTTATAATGAAGTTTTTAAGAATTAGAGAGATTCTTAGTATATGGTTCCAAATTTAGAAAAGTTTTACATAATCTAGTCTGGTATGATTTGTTGTTCATACGTTCGTTGAAATAAGAATAAGAATTTATAGTAAAAATTATTATTAACATTTTTAATTTTTCCGACAAAACATTATCAATAAAAATTATCCAAAAATAATTCATGAATATTATTTTAATCAAAATGTTTAAATTACCCATTGCATTTTACCTGAATGTCATATTGTTGAATTGTTCCCATTATTAAAGATGAAAATAACACGGAGGAGAAAAAAAATATCTATTAGAATTTTGTTGTCTGAATATTTTTTACCATCAAACTAGAAGACATCCCATGAGATGCACACATGCAAATTAAGCCATGCAATCAGAAGGATAAAACACTTGATAAAATTGAATTGTGACTAAATCTGTTAAGTATTCCATTAATCCTCTCAATCAAACTTTAACACAATTTGAACATAATTAATAAACTTTGAATCAATTCACATGCTAAAAGCTTAAGATTAGACACACAAAACTATATATATAAATATATCAACACGACAATGAATACTTTGATATGACAATTAAGAAGCATTATGTCGGGACTGTAGCCAAATGGCATTAAGATCTTCTCTTAATTCTTTCTTACGCTATTATTCTATTACTTCTTTCTTACACGAGGTTGATAAAGTAGGTGAGGAATGGCAGAAAGAAGAAAATGAAGTAGCATCATATCTTCTACTGTTGTATGATAAAGTAGCCTTCATCATGCAGATTATCAGCAGCAGTTGGGGGTAAATTGTTTCTAGAAACGTTCCTACGATGGACTTGGGCGTGAGTCTCGGCTTCGTGTTGAAACATCTTCACCAGCTCTTGCAGCTCCAGCTTCCTAACTTCGACTTGATCATCAGGGAAGGGATTCTTCAACCCTAGGTAAATCAGGCCTACTATGATCAGCACTAGTCCTAAGAAGAACAGGATTGCTGTGAACACACCGAATGCATATGGCGTGTTTTGACCTCCGGGTATTCCGTCAACATTGATTCCAAATAAGCCGGTAATGATGGTTAGGACAAGGCCACAACCACCAAATACTGCTAAATTATGCGTCACACGAAGACTTCGATCCTAAAGTAACATGCACAAGACACAAAAACAGTTCTCATGGTAAACTCCAGAGGGAGATATAACAGCCTGTAAGGTATGATCACCACAAAGAAGCATGCATGTGTTTGACAATTACAACAAAAAAATATGCATTATTCCACTAGATGGGGATAGTGACATTGAGCCTAAAGCACTATAGTACTCTATCAACAACTAAATATTTAAATAAATTGTTATCCAAAAAGTCCCGTTGGCCTTCTCTGCCCCTTTTTATGGTTCGACATGAGTTACACTTAAATTGGACTTCACAGTCATTTTATGGTGTCACAATGTCTAGGTCTATGTCGCATGCCGGTTTTCAATGTTTATGCATTCTAACATTAGGCTTGCCACAAACACACTCTCAAATACCACAAAAAAAAAAAAAAAATTTGGAGGGTCAAGAAAGAATGGTAGCTATGAAATATCAAAAAATTGGTATAGACAATATGGTTAGGACAGGATACAAATTTTCTCACCCCTCCAAAAAATCCTAAATTTGGAAGGTTGAGAAAGGAGGGGAGGTGAGTAATATAGGACAAAAATGTTTCCCACCCCTCAACTTTCCTCCTTTCAACTGATCAGTCTGTTTTTTTCACCAAAACAAGTTGATTTTAAAAGTTGTTTGCACAAGCCAAAACAAAACTTCTCTCACATATTTACCTTGTAAAGTGTAAAAGCTATTTTCAAAAGCTAATCCAAATGAACACTAATCTCCAACCCTAACCTCACCTCAAAAAACTTCCAACCAAGTAAAGCCTAAAAGATGACTAAGCATTCCTAAAATGTAGGTTTACTAGGATTAATACCTGCAACCATGCACGGACGTTGCTCTGCATCACATCTTGAATGGTGAATAAGCGGCCACGAACTGCTTCTTGCTCTTCAATCATTTCCCTTGTGCTCTTCCTTACTCCCTCCAACAAATTTCTTACTGCACCTCCTCTCAGATGTTGGAGAAGCTCAAAGATAATCTCCTCTCTTGCATGGAGTGACCACTTCACTCTGATAACCTGAGATAAATATACAATAATAGTAAAGATGATTTCATCATCAAACAGATACATAAAATTACCGGCAGCGAGCAAGAGGCGTAAAAAATCTTCATACGGCAAATTCTGACAGTATCACAAGCAATGAGTTCCCAAGTTACATTGTAAGCAGGTAATAGTTTGGGAAACAAAAAATACAGAAATTTAAACACCTCCATATTTGCCTTCCATAAAAAATTTCATTATTCCAAAAGAGACCCTCAGGTAGCATTAGACTCCTAATAGATATGATCAGTTGTCAGGTGCTTCAAAGAAAGAACACACACACACACACATCAGTATAAAATCAGCCAGTCCATGTCAACATGTTTGGACATGGGCCAAGACTTATTTCAACTTCAACTCCCCCTTGAATCTCGCCATTCCCTCAAAAGGGAGTCCATTCCTTCTTTCTCCTTTTTCAAGGTTGCTCTACTTTGATACTGTTGTTAAGACTTGATAATCCTAAGACTAAAGCAAAATCTTCATTGAACTTTTTATACTCATGGACTTGGCACTACATGTTGCTTTAAACCTCATGTCATTAGGTGCATACGTTTTTTCTACTTATAAAATCTTGTTGTAGTTAAATTCTATTCAATGCTGGTCTTTTTCTCACTTTCGCACTTGAACCCAACCCAGCAGCCAATATAAATTGAAATTTCACCAACTACTATGGTCATACAAATTTGCATCTCTCTATCATCCAACAAAAATTTGCATATCTCAGTTCAATTTTTCATACTTAAATTTTGTAGTAGTTGTAACTTCACAAAACTAAATTCACCTATACCCAAAATGATGTCCTTAGGATTACCTTCTTTCAAATTTTCTTAAATAAAAGGGCTAAAGTGCAATATACCCCCAACATTTTCTGCCAGTTGCAATTTTAGTCCTAATGTTTTTTGGGCCCAATTTCAGTCCCAACATTATTTAATTGTTGCAATTGGTATTACTATTGACAGAATGGTCAGATTGACTATTAAATAAAGATGTTTGACCAAGATGAAGCCATGTGTCAGATGAAGTGAATCAAAATGGCATTTCGTGGCAGGTGAGTTTTATAATATATTATTATTGTTTTTGTTTTTTTAAAACAGCCAGCCCCAACACTGATTTAATTTGAAGTCCAACGCTAGACACCCTACTAGCATGAGTGGGTTTTTCAGCTTTCACAGCATCAGCGAGAGGATTTCCAGATTCCATTCGACGTTGGCAATACTCTGACCTGAGCCCGAAGGGTCAGAACCTTTAGGAGCAGCAGAATCTTTGAAGGAATCAGGACCTGAATTTGCAAGATTTCTCCAAAGGGGCGTAGAAGTGGTGTCACAATTGGTACAGCAACGAATGAGGAGAGGACCACTGGAGGAGGAGAAGGTGCAGCCTTTTCTAGACTTACTACCACTTTGAGATTGATTCGACTGTAATAAATCCTAGCACAAGTTGGAGACAGAGGTACATCGTTCTCCGCCTCAATCTCCACCACACCTGTCTTCATCCTGAGTCAAACGCGTGGAGGGGGTGACAACGGAGTGCACGTAGTCGACGGAAGAAGAGGAGGGCATGAAGGAAGAATGCATGTCAAAATCATTGTAGTCGTAGGCATAGGAATTTTGGTTGCTGTAGGGCAAATGGAAGGAATTGGGTTGGTTGCTGTAGAGATTCAAATGAAGAGATCAAAAGGGGCTGACGATTAATATAGAATTCAATATAATGGAGATTAGAACAGAGTAGGAGATCAAGAGAAATGTGAGGGGTTGGAAGAAAGAGGCAGGAGGTTGGAGAGAATGAGAAGCAGATATTGTAAGGGGCTGGCTGCTTAAAAAAGAAATTTAAAAACTCACCTGCCACATAATGCCATTTTGATCCACTTCATATGACACATGGCTTCATCTTGGTCAAACATACTTATTTATCGGTCAACCTAACCATTCTATCAATGGGGATACCAATTGCAACAATAATATAACGTTGGGATTGAAATTGGGCCAAAAATAACGTTAGGACTAAAATTGCAATCAGCAGAAAACTTTGAGAGGTAGATTGCACTTTAACTCTAAACAAAATTGCTCCATCTTTATTTCATGAAAAGATAAACCAGTGAACTGACGGCTAAATCCAACCGTTTGATTGTGCCTACCTTATTTTTCTCCCAGTGATCATGGAAGTGCATATCTCTACAAAGCACACTTATGCCAACTATCAGGTTCAAAATTTATCATAACCACAGAAATGAAAAACATGATATAGCTGGGTTTTCGACAGTTAGAACTATATTCCCTATTCCGAAAGGCAACTAAGCTTCAGTATTTCATTTTTAAGAGGCCGATTATCAGTAATTCAAAGCTGATTGAATTCATTAATCAAACTAGGACCAAGAGACAACAATCAGAGAAGGAAGAAGGAAAGGGGTCCTAGAAAATGGAAAAAAGACTGAGACAAAGACAATGGAACCAGCAACCTTTAGAAGAAAGATGCCCCATAGCTCACTTCATCTTCCCCTTGGCTTACTACTTAGTCTCTAGTTAACAGTATACCATGGATAAAAGCTTAAGTTAGTTCATGATAAAACACTACAATGACTCCCCTTTCATGCTTGAGAAAAGTCATGACAGCCTCATTTTCCAATTTAAAGATATATAAACAGTACAAGCTGAATCCTGACTAAATAAACTTGAGTTGCACTACATTTTCAAAGTTTCTGCAAGAATCAATTAAGTTTGCAACGTTTGATACCTATAAGCATAATGGAAATCTCGGCCTTCATTACATTTGAGTATTTGACACATAATACACTCAAACTGAACTGTCCAAGCATTGGCCAAAAAAATAAAAGATAAAAATCCTAGCTGTCCAAGCTATTATAACCAATGTTGTTGACGTCATCCATTCTCTACCAAATCCAACCTTACCACCACTCATTGATGAAATGGATAATTTCTGTCACAGTGGCTATTCCAAAAATTATTACCTTGTATACACTAAAAATTTTTCAAACAACTAATGCCAATACGCATTTCCAAATAAATATGCTCTCTTATCATATTTTCTGACATGTTTTAAAGACAAATAGATCAATTATTATATGCAATGCATTCTTCTTACGTAATCAACTAATCAGAAATATTAGTGAGGGTTAAAATCATCAAGCAGCAAATAGCAAGGCCTCCAAAAAGGTATCTTCCAACCAGCAAAAGTCAACATACCTGTCTCGATAATCTTCTGATTTCTTGATTAAGAATTACACTAAAAAGATTCATATCTTCATGGTTTCTCCTAGGGAAATTGAAAAGTATCACTTTTAGTGTAAAGCTCAGTCAAAGTGATATAAGGACTTGAATTCATGACATATATTATATTTGGGAACCTGTTCACAAACTTCAATTCAATCTCATCCGCTGCACCAAATATAGATTTACGGAATAGCCTGGAGAACTAAAGAAAAAGTCAAACCAAAGTAACGAAAGTTGTAATGAAATTAATAGCAAGCCTACACCTGAGTTACAACTCAAGCAATTGAAGAATAAGACCAATTTACATCTCTAAGTACTACTTTCCTAAAGGGCAGCCTAAGATACAGTCCACCAATACAATCCATGCATCAGATGAAAGAAGCTGAATGAACTTTAAGTGCAGAAACAAAATGTAGCACACTACAAACCTATAACCCATATTTTTTTTACTACAGTCATCTTTAAGACTTCAAACACATGAGAAAAGGTGAAGGATTTAAGATACAGAAACTAGTTCAAGTCTTTTGTTCTCTGTCATACGCTTGTAACTGTTTTTTTTTTTTCTTTTTTGTTTTGTTGCATGGAAAACTGTATAACATTACCTCAATAAAAAGTTACAGACATATCCTATAAGTTGAAACCGTATATATCAAATACCATGGCACCACGCTGACATTTAAATTTATATTCGGCACATGTTGAAACCATCTTACATAACTCTCCCCCAACTTATGTCTGACAGTTAAATTTATTTTCATTATATTTACATACATGTTGAAATTTCAATCACCATTAAGTTTATGCATGAGGTATAACATAGTTTTCCACTGGTTATCAATAAAACAAAACCCAATGTATATATGCATATGTGTGAAGAAATAAGAATTGCACCAATGAAGATGGATAGTGAAGGGTCAACTTGTATTCAAAGAGAAATTTTCATTCAAGCGTTCCATGTAAAAATAAGTATACGACTGCTGAAGGAAAAAGATGCTTAAAGAAATTAAAAGAAGCACATAAGTATATATAAAGTAAACGTTCATACCTATCATCCCATCGAGTAAGGTGGCATGCAAGCTGTGCTATAACTTCATGGATTGTTCTGGGCACATTGTACCCTCCTGCAGAGAGAAGCTCCTAATCAAAGCAAAGCATTGATGCTATGAAATCAAACAAATTACTAACCATTAAAAGAATATGCCAAGCAAGAACAACCTGAACTTCTGTGATTCCCAGAACATTTACACTTGGCACTGATCCTTTTATATGCATTGCAGTTACTAGGAAGTTTTGAGCTTGCCAAGACCTCAGTACAATGGGGATGTCATCTTCATCAACAAGAGGGTCACCAACTGATTGTCCCAAGAGCTCAAATAATAGCCCCCCAGCAACCCTGACAGGGACCTACTTATATTAAAGTCATAATTAAAATCTAGGGGAAAATGGACAAGAGTAGAAGGAACAGTCATTGTAATGCCATGCTACAAATATTATTCACCTAGAATTATAGAAAGATAGATACACATATGAAATTCAAAAGGATCTCCTCAGCCATCTCTAATATCGAAGTTGATAAACACTGTAATCATTACTATAGATCATTTATTGAGATTTATTTAGGAATTAATTGTCATTTTAACATAAGCTTTGATACAAAATAAAGTACAGAAAATTTCAATCCCTCACAAAGTCCCCAAATACAATTGGTTACTCTGAACTGTGTTGCAGACATTCTGTGCCAATACATAATTACTTAGGCCACTATTGTGCATCAAAATGATCAGTGTCAAATCTGATCAAGTGGTAGAATAGATGCAAGATGATTACATGTAAGAGTAAGTCTGGCAATAACATATAGGATCAATAATTTAAAAGCAGTATACCTCATACAAGAGATGTTTCATCCGGTCACTTATCAGCCGACTTTCATCTCTCAAAGCTAAACTAATGGCAGGATGTAACCATTGAGCATTGTTGAGCCAAGCCTTAATGTTTGGGTGACCTGCAGTAACATGACACCACCATGTAGGCCCAGCTGGACGCTCCCAATAGGGAGCTGCCAGATCAGCCACAGTGCGATCATCTTCATCATCAGTAAACTCAACATGTTGAGAGGACCAGACTGTATCGACCTGAACTTTTTGGACAAGTTCTGAAATCCTTGCCCATCCAATAGGCACCCATAGACTACCATCATATTTGTCTGTGAAATCATATTGACTAAACTGAAGGACCTTGCTGTCTTTTTCATCATCAATGGCATGTAACCTACTGCCCCTCAATTCATTTGCAGATGACAACTCTGATAACTTGTTTCTATAAAATCTTGGGGAAGCAGCATCTATCATATCATTTGAAGGGTCAAGCATTTTTGAGTATTCGCCATCCTGTTGTAATCTATCCGATGCCTTCGACGGGTACTTGGACTTGATTGATCTGCGTTGACTTCGAACAAATTCAAATGCACAAATAAGCCCATCAGTCCAAAGGTCATTTCTAGGATTGAGATCTCTACTGTGATTAGTTCTACAGCTTTCTGGATTCTGATGTTTCCCCTGGGAATTTGAGTTGTGTACTATGTCACTCATTTTATTATCACCTATGGAGATATATAAAACCAATCATACTAATCAAGGTAGATTTTGAAGTACAATTTTCACTGGACTTGTCGCTCTTCACTTAATGAATGGTTTCAACAGTGCTAATCACATTGATTAATATTTGACAAAAAACAGTAAATTTTCCCAGGATTATCACCAATTGCTGCTGCAAGTCAAACAGAAAAATGTGTTAATATGCTACTTCAGAGTGCAGATAGCGCACATATTAGACAAACGAAAATTAAGTAGAAAGAGTGAAAGAAAACTAAAATTAAATGAAAAATAATCCGTACACCTCTGAAAGCATATAAAATGATAAGTATATTTTTAAAGACCCTCTCTCTTTATATATATATATATATATATATCTCGCGAGAACACCACCACCTTAACATGTTCTTGTAATACAAGAAAACTGTCCCTTGTTCAAATTAATAAGAAAAATAGAACACAGTAGGGAAAACATAACTTCATGCGCATCAATAATTCAGTTAAAAAGCAATCGAGTACATAATGAAAACAGATACAAACCAGACAGGAAAATACAATTCCCAAGTAAATTCCAGACAGATGGAAACATAGAACCATAATTAGCAACCCAGAATAAGAGGCAAGAAAAGGACATAAACGAAAGAATTCTCAGTCTTACAACTCTGAAACTACGAGTCCGAACTTCTGAGCGAAAGGAAATTCTTGTTGATGACAATAATATTATCAAATGAGACATTTAAAAAAAAAACGTGTATGAGAGAAGAAAAAGGAATTACCAGAAGAGTAAAGAATGGGATTCGAAATGGTAAAAGTGGGTTCTTCTGGGAGAATAATACGCAATGGTCGTCAACAGTGAGAGAGCAGACAGGGCATCAAAGATGAAAGCGATGTGGATTGCTCTGTTGTCGTGTCAAAACACGTATTTTTGCCTATTTATCTACCGAAAGTTGCATTCTTTTTCCTTTCTCGCTCCTCCAGCACCTATTCTGATCCACAGAACTAGCACTAACCCATGACCCATCTAATCTATCGGACAGGCAATCAGAGACGTTAAGATGAGCGGTAGTAAGTAATTTATTTTTTCAAGTGACATATGAGTTAAGAAAAACAAAATTGTTATAAAATTAGAAAATATAAGAGTTGATATGAGAGGGATAGAGAGAATATTATAGGAGAAACATGGAAGAGCTCTTATTCACATCATTATTGGTTTCAATACATTACTCATGACCTTTATTTATAGACTTTTAACTATTGAACTCTATATCTATGATTACAAGTAAATAAAGATGAGTATAATGGTACTTAATCACAAGAAACTCCCACAAACCATTCATTAGGGAAGTTATAGGTTTAGAACATTGAACATACA
>JBAGKO010000001.1:14889351-14906506 GCA_037177275.1 Acacia concinna | reverse complement strand
TTTTAATACCAGACGCTAGTGGACTCATTTTCCTACATAAATAATTACGATTGTGCCACGGTTAACTTTTAACTTCTATTTTTTTAAAAACGGACGTAACTTGTAGACGTTATATCTCTTTTTTGTAGTAGTGTAAAAAATTAGGTATGAGTGCTAAAGTTATACCTGGAGGCGGATGCGGAAAATTCAAATATTCAGTTGACAGAGTAGTGCTAAAGAGACGAGCATCATGAGTAGTGCCTTCCCATCTTGCCAACACAAATTGAAAGCACATATCCCAATCACACACAACCATAATATTCTACGTTGGATATCTTTTTCTGCCTATAAATTGAGGTTTATCAGAAGCGCTAACCACTGCCTTTATGTGTGTACCGTCAATCGCTCCTATGGCATCCTTAAAATATGGGTAATACCGTGGATGAATTTCAATTTTTGGATGACATTGACGAAACTCTAGATCGAGTGGTTTGATATTTTCCCTGGCAAGATTCATACATGCCTCCAACACACAGTGGAAATCCCTACTCACAGTCTCTCCAGAATATTGAAATCTATCTTGTATGATCCTGTTACCGTGTCCATAGCCGTGTAGTGGTCCCTCATTTTCAGATTTTATCCAATAAGATCGCTAGTCGCTCGCTGACTTTGCGAACATATTTAATAACCGACCACACAATTAATGTCAAATGGTAATTAAACCAGAAAATGTCATTAGCTAAGTTAAAATGAGAATGACATAATATCCAATTACCTACATCCCTTGTAAGGATACTGATGATATGTAATAGTACCGTAATAAAAAGTAAGTAGTTAGTTAGAGGCGGTTAATAAAGATAGCCGTTAGAAGTTAGTTAGGTAGGTCGTTACTTACAGCTGTTAGGATTTGTTAGTGAATAGATCAGACTATAAATACGGGTATATCCCTATTGTAATTGAGTTTTTGCAGGTTAATGAAATCACAGCAGTGGTATTCAGTCACTCTCTCTCTCTCTCTCTAATAACTCAACAGCCACGTTTTGCAACTCTCTCCTTCCACTCAAACGGTTCGTTCATGCTGGAGGCACCTGAAAATTACAAACCTTTTTTCAAATTAAAGAAGAAAACGAAGCCACTCAACATACAGAAATATTACTAGTCAGTGCGTAAGAACTTTGCAGAGTGCCAGTAACATGCATGTATGAAAATTTATTTTAATTAAATGCAATAATGGGACAATACGAACATAATAATATTTTATTACGCTCATACTATATAAATTCTATTTCTACTTTTCGGCAACTTAGATGTGCATAATCATATTCACATGATCATAATTAACATATTATGAGAACAAAAAGTAAGAAGTAGTACTTTACTGACAAGCATCAGCAGATTAATTTCTTGAAAAAATAATAAAAATCAAGAAGAAAAAGGAAAATGTCTATCATTGAGAATTTTATTAGTAAGAAGAACCTCATAAATTTATATAAATATTTATATATATAGAATACTGGTACTTAGCAATTTACACACAGAGTACTAACAAATGACCAGGAGCTTTTTACACATACGGGTAATCTGCAAGTTATACAGGGTACTAATACTTTAATTAAAGTCCTCATAGTATTAATTAACAACACATATTTTATCAATTTTCTCCAAAATCATAGTATTAATTAACAGCATATATTTATACAGAGTACTCATACTTTCATCTCACCGTGTGCTCTTTGTGCATGGGGATGGTGCAGTGGCCAGCGGTGGGGTCTCTCACAGGGGAAATACCGCCACCCCTTGTGGATGGCATACATTAGATGCCACTCTGCAATAATAAACATATTTTTTTTTCTTTAAATATTTATATTCTCTTTTTAAATTACTGGAGATGAATTTTTAATTTACAGAAAAACCAAAATTCGTTAATGTTTGTATTCCGTTAAATACTTTCAGAGTAGCGTCACTCACAGATGCACTACACGCAGAAAATTTGTTAAAAATTTTATACTCTCTCTCTCTCTTTGAAGTATAGGAGCGTCACGTGTGTCAGTGTGTATATAACTATATATACACACGATTTTAGTTAGAGTGAAGTAGAGTGTGAGTTTGTTGAGACTTCAAACGGAAAAGCGGTTGAGAGTTGAGAGAAGAGAGAGAGAAAGAGAGAGATGGCTGAAAGAGAGGGAGAAAAGAGAGAGGTGGCTGGGAGCGAGGGAGCGGAAAAAGCCCCTGTGCTTCTTCCCGCGGCTAGTGTGACTAGAATTATGAGGAAAGTATTGCCAGAAAGCGCCAGGATCGAAAGCGAAGCCAAAGAAAGCATGAGAGTTTGCATTAATGAGTTTATTCATTTGATAACGACGGAAGCTGATTACAAGCGCACACAAGAACACCGGCAAACCATTTCTGGAGATGATTTACTCCACGCGCTGAGCGTTTTTCGCATGGATAACTGCAGGGCATTGTGCCAGTTATTCATCGAGAGGCGCCGCCGGGCTATGAGAAATCGGATGGGAGGAGGCGTCCGCAATCAGGACGTAGGAGATGCGATGGGAGGAGGCATCCGCAATGAGAACGCCGGCAACCCTATGGGAGGAGACATCGGCAATGAGAACGCCGGAGCTGAAGCTGAGGACGCTGTGATGCCTGCAAATATGCAACCTGAAGACGTTGAGTTGACCGATGAAGCGATCATGAGGTTTCTGTATCCATAAACTCCGATCCGATCCACTCTGTTTCGTGATTCTGAGGTGTGTGCGTTGTTGGTGAATCTTGAACGATAGTTCCGACTTGTTTGTTGCATCAGCTTGCTTATGTTACTTTTGAACATTCAGCGATCCATGGATGGATAGTTCTGTTTTTAGTTTCGAATCATTCGTCAAGACTTCTTCAATTCTGAATATTCATAGATCGATCCATATTTCTGCAGGTCTCTTTATTTGAAATATTTTGTTATGACTTTTGAACATATATTCAGCGATATGATCCATGGATATACAGTTGGTTCTGTTTGACGTCATGATTCTCATGAGGTGTACGTGTGCATGCATATATGTATAGCATTATATTGTTGGTGAATCTTGATCAATAGTTCTTGAACTGATAATCTTGATGCATGCACGCTTCCTCTTTCTTTAATTTGCAATCGGTTTTGTCTTCTGATCTACACTTCTGTTTGACGTGATGATTCTGATGAGGTGTGTTATTCATCCTCACGCGTATTAGTATATTATCCTTGTTTGTTTGTTTGTTAATCTCCATGGTAGCTTAACATGTACCTCCCCCTCCACGTTCTGTTTTGTTGTATCTTCTGTTACTGTTATTTTTCTTTTTTTGAAAAAAAAAACGTATTAATGGCTAAACGTATTTTTCCTTTATATATATATAGACTTAAAATTAAAATTATAGACTTTTTTCTGGTTATGCTCATTCATGGTGGAATGGTGTGCATCATATATCAACAACTCATCATCATTTATATTTAATTTGGATGATGATTCTGATTTTTTTTCTGCTTTTAGTTTTATAAAAATAATTTCATGCGCACCAAACTTCAATTTGGACTTTGGAATATTATTTAAAGATCTTAAATTTAAACTGAAAAGTATTGTTGTGATAATTCTTGTTTTCCCTCTTGAACTGGACGCTAGCTACCTACTATTCCTATAGTCTTTTTTAAAAATTGTTAGTACTCCATCAAGGGGTATATAAAAACGAGTTACACAATGACAAATCAATATTGAAGGGAAATATTTTAGAAATATACATGTGGGCAATTCTTTATTTTTTTCTTGTTTTTTACGTACGGAACACAACGATTAGTTCTATATATTTCTTACATTCTCAGTGTTACAGACTGCCTTTGGAATGTTATTTCACAGTACATATGTAA
Source organism: Acacia concinna (assembly GCA_037177275.1). Taxonomy (NCBI): domain Eukaryota; kingdom Viridiplantae; phylum Streptophyta; class Magnoliopsida; order Fabales; family Fabaceae; genus Acacia; species Acacia concinna. The sequence continues at coordinate 14,902,638 of JBAGKO010000001.1, read as the reverse complement.
ACCGAATATATATAGCTGGCTATCGAGTTCAATTGTACGTAAGCTCTGCCGCGAAATGAAATAAAGTGACTTTATTTAAATTTATACGTTCATTTTGAGCATGAGTTAAATTTTTCTTTAAGTATCAATAGCCATATATATATATTGTCATGGCAGTATTAACTAATTAAGAAACACGAAATCTGCATATTATGACTTCTTTCAATTCCTCTGATAGTGATAATGCAACATTATATTTTACAGATGAAGGACATGAATTTCTCATCATCTTGTCCAAACTTTACATAACCGGCCTTCTGCATGATATATATATATATATATATATATAGATATGCTCTTTGAATATACTGACTGTAGTTACATAGTGAGCTTTATTGGCAGTTATGTACGTACCTACGTACGTTGATCCTGTACGTGATGGTCCAAATTAGGGCACAGCTTGATCATTAATTTTTCTCATCAAATTAAATTTATCGTTCATGGAAATGAAAGCTGTACCTCATTTTTATTTATAACTGTACCTCATGAAAAGAACGTAGGTGTTGAAGGATGTATTTTTGTTGCTTAATTAGTTATATCACTTCGATCAGTTAACTGAAAGTTGTCCAGAACAGAATGTGCATATTTCCTTGTGAAGTCAATCAAAATGGAGAAAAAACTTTAGAAGTAAAAATAGTGTAATTTAAGAAGAGTAGTTGAATGCAAAGTAAAATAAAGGGTTAAGTGTCAAATTTGCTCCAGAAGTATTGTTTGAGGAGCAATTTTGCCCCGGAAGTTTGTAAAATGGGGTAATTTTGCCCCTGCAGTTAATTGACCGTCAGTTGATTAAATATGTCGAGTTGACCGTCCACAGATCATTTATCATATTTTTGCTAAAGTGAAAAATTGTCTTTGAAGTTTTAAATTCATTAATTTTGACTGTTAATTAACCAAATATGTTGAAATGACAGTCCGCATGTCATCCAGATTACTTTTGTTAAAGTGGAATTAGTCTCAAAATTCCATTTGTCGTCTAATTCGTTTTTAGAAGTTAAATTTAAAAGTTCTAGTACAAATCTTCATCTTAACAAAAATATAATGGATAACCTATGTACTACTAGTTCAACATATTTGGTTAACTGACAGTTAATTGACGGCAGGGGCAAAATTGTCTCATTTTACAAACTTTTGGTAAAATTGCCCCTCAGGTAATACTTCCAAGACAAATTTAGCATTTACCCCTTAAATAAATCAAGGTGAAATCAGATTGTGTATTGATCTCCTCTAACGTAAGACAAGCTTTTGATACTTCATGCAAAAACGTAGGAAACCAAAGTAAGAAGAACAAATAGATTGAAGTATAAATGGCTCATTTTCGGCCCAAAAAAAAAAGTAGAAATGACTCAAATAAAATAAGAAACAAGTATTGAAGACATGAATTCATCGTTCTAAATAACATCACCAAATGGCATAAAACCCTATGTGTACCTAATGAACTAATAAAATTACATAGGTTGTTATCTAGCTACCAAAAATATTAAATTAATCAGAGCAAATCTGAGACTCAATGCTGACAACTGGTACAAGGCTCTCTAAATAGTTAAGAAAAGTACAAGGGGTGTATCCACAAAAATCAAGCATCTTAAATTTATGAGTAATGAAATTGACTAGACATAGACCCCTTGTTTGACCTATCTGATGTATTGGTTCAGTCACTGATAAGACAATTTCATTCCTCCAAATGGCACCCCCACTATATAAGGTCCAAGGATAAGGTCCGCCAGTGAATTTCATAGTCCAAGTCCATCTCTCCCTATCTGAACCAACGTCATCCTCCATCACCCACAAATCAATATATGGACAGTCGTCACTTAAACCATTACCATGAATTATAGCAAGTTTGTCCTTGTATATAGTTAAGTATATAAATAAAGTCTTGTAACTCGTGGGAATTCTAAGTGTAGGCCATGGTATCAAACTAAACACTTCCTTTGCCGTGTCAAATGAAGCTATGACTTTTTCCCTCGCTGCTGTTAACCCTTCCCAAAAGATAGCTCGATTAGAGTTGACAACAGTATAACCATTAAAAGTTAAATGCTCTATAAAGTTCTCAAACTTTATTTCTTTCCATGAGCCACTACTTAATGAATACACTCCCACTTCCAACGACCCACCATTCATTTCAGCAATCGCCACTATCTTGTAATCATTAACAGATGAATTGAACCCAAATCCTATAACACAATTTAACACGCAAGAATGGATAGTTCTGGATCTAGGCAACTCTCTGACATCTCTAGTCGCTGGATTCCACAGTAAAATGGAAGAAGGATACCTGTGAAGCTCACTCTTACGGATTGAGATACAGAGCAAGCCATTGCTGGAACCAATGACCTTAACAAGCCTGCTACACAGGGAATCGAACGGAGGTGCATTATGAAGAGCACGGACTCGCATCTCGCAATCGAGCAATTGTAACCGCAAATGTTGGAATCCGTACGCGTTGGAGAACAGAAAAATAGGGTTGTGCTGACCGGAGTGGCGGGAATGATCGGCGATGAAAGAAGGTTTGCTGAAGAGATTTTTCCAATGTACACAGACACATCGAAATCGCTTTAGGGATTTCACCGGAAGCCGCTTGAGAATGTCGTACATGAGTTCATCGGGAATGAAGGGTGCGGCGAAATCCATCGCCATCTGCTTCATCGTTGTCGACCCAGAAGAAGATGGGATCTCACCGATGACGGCCGTCACCAATCAAATGAGAAAATTTTAGGTTGTACTGAAGACTAGTATAACAGGCCTCCTTTCACTCACTTCTTATTTCTCTAACTGTTATAACGGATAACATGGAGGAGAAAAATACATTTAGAAAAAAAAGAAATTAAATGAAAAATCATTCTATTTTAATAATCAGTATACAAATATAAACATAAGAAAATATAATTTTTTAGGTGCTACTGAAAGAAATGCTTCTGGTTGAAACTTAACGTAATAAAATATAATTTCTTAAAATAAATAAAATATATTTGAAATAATATAATTTATAGGGAGAATTCTATTTAAATACCTTCTGAAATTTAAAATCTCAAATCAGTCCTATTCCTCATAAGAGTAGGGTTTACCTATAAGAGTAATGAGTTTTATAACTCAATTTTATAGAAAATTATTGATTTGACATTTTGAATTTCAAAAGATATTTTTCTGGAATTCTCCCTAATTTGTATGTATTTCAAATAAAATTTTAAATATGTCAGATAAATAAAAATTATTTTTATTTGGTTATCTTACATCCCGCACCTTTTAAAACATTTTTCCAAAAGCAGCTAAACAATTATATTTTTGTATTTTTATATTTGTATATTGATTTTTTTTTCCTGAAAAGTATGTATTTTCTCCCCATTTTATCCGTTATAACCGTGAGAGAAAAAGGGAGATCGAAGTGAGTGGGAAAGTCGGGAAGGAGAGAGAAAAATATAGCAGGGTGTTCAAATCGGGATTAGGTAATCCGGATAAAATGGGGGAGAAAATACTTTTTGTTTTTCAAAAATAGAAATTAAATGAAAAGTCATTCTATTAATAGGGAAAATTAGGGAGAAGGATCAGGAATGAAACTATTTATCATAAGGGACCTACAAAATTATAATTATTTAGAGGAACAAAAATTTAAAAAGTAATTTATTGATTACTAAATTATACCAAACTAACTCGGATCCCTTCATTTTCTCTATCCCGTATTAAATATTGGGTAGTTAAATATAATTCATTTCTATAAACCTATCTCAAACAATTATTTTAGATTCAACATTACTTGTGTCTATAAACCCTAATAATATATATCTGTTATGAATAAATGGGAAAGAGAGATAAAATATGAAAGTAAAAGAGAACAATTCTCATTAACTATCAAAGTGTATCAAGTACATAATACATGCCTTCTATTTATCGGTATAACTATACAATATCAATTGAATTAATATTTGTAGATTTAATAACAATAAAATATAAATATAAGATACTAAATATATTAGAGATAATGGGAGATATGGACATCCACACAAATATTATATTCATAACACTCTCCCTTGGATGTCCATTATATATGAATATGCCTTGTTAAAAACTTTTAACTAAGGAAAACCCTGTGGGATAAAAACCTAGTTAAAGAAAAGAGTACATTATTCATTGATACACTGTCCAATGTTGCCTCGTTAAAAACCTTTCTAGGAAAACCCGGTGGGACAAAACTTAGATAAAGAAAAAAGGGTATAGTGTGTATCGACTCCCCCTTTTGGCGACATCAGTAGAAATTTTTGAGTCTTTGAAGACTGATGTCATGGACAAGCTTTTCAAATATTGTGCTTGGAAAATACTTGGTGAATAAGTCTGTTATATTTTCATTGGGGCAGATCTGCTGGATATCTATTTCACCATCCTTTTGAAGGTCATCAGTGAAGAGGAATTTTGGTGAAATATGCTTTGTTAATCTCCCTTGATATACCCTTCATTTAGTTTAAGCAATACATGTATTATTATCCACATTAGTGCTCCAATAGTACTTAGGTAGGTACTTCCAAATAAATCTTCATCACCTTCTTTGCTAATTATCTAAGGTCTAACAGATTTTTATCTGCTTGCAAAGACCTTACCACCATTAGGATGTATAATGGATATGACTTATCAAGTCCTTCATTTGAAATTCTTTCTTCAAATGATAAATTATCCTTTAAAGCTCTTCAAGAGCTCCAATGATGTTGATATAATCAACATAAACAACAATTATAGCAAACTCACTTCCAAATCTTTTTATAAAAATGCATGGACATATTGGATCATTTTGCATCCTTCTTTTAAAAGATACTCACTGAAATGATTATACCACATCGCCCAGATTGCTTCAAGCCATACAATGACTTATTTAATTTAATTAAGCATCATTATCGAGAACTTCAATTGGATGCTTCTGGCATCTTGAGTCCTTTAGGGACTTGTGCTTCTGGCTCTTTAAGTCCTTCAAGGACTTTTATATAATTATCATTGTCAAGTGAACTATATAAATATATAGTCACAACATCCATTAAATGCATATCAAGCCCTTCATTTACTGCTAAGCTAATCAAATAACGAAAAGTAGTCGCATCAACTACTGGTGACTACATTTCTTTAAAATTAATACCGGGTCTTTGTGTGAATCCTTGGGCTTATAAGATGTGCCTTTATATCTTGTAATTTCACCCTTTATATTTCTTTGTCACACAAAGACCCATTTGTATCCAACTGGCCTTACATCTTTAGGTGTATGAACTATAGGTCCCAAAACTTTTTGTTTAGCCAATTATTTTAATTATGCATTAATGTCATCTTTCCATAGGGGCCAATCCTTCCTTTGTTGGCATTCACTAATGGATTTTGGCTCATGATCCTTATTACAATTCATTAAAGCATATGCTATATTATAATCAAATATGTCGTCAACGTTGACTTCATGTCGACCGCATTGTAATAAATTTATAACATAATTTATTGAAATCTTATTCTTTTCATATATTTTAAGTACCCGGGTCTCTTTTAGGACTACTATATTCTCTTCTGGAGATAATAACTTTTCAGGAGTTGGCTCTTCTGGAGCTACTAACTTTTTTGATTATCCTCTATCTAACTATCTATATTCTTGGTTCCTTTTCTCTTTCGAGGATTTTTATATTTAAAACGATGGGCCTTCCACGCTTCAGGCGTGCTTTATATTCATTTACAATAGGTTGTTCTTCAGGGACATAAATTCTAATAGGAGCATAAGTAGTTGGGACATGTGAGTTTGTCACTTTCTTTAGGTCAACAAATGGTTATGGCATTTGATTAGCTTAGCTCTACAAATTAATTATATTCTGAACTTCCAGTTCATATTGTTTTCCTACGAGGATCAAGATAAGCCAATTCATTCTAGTTAATCTCTTTTACCCAACTACTTATTTTCACCCTCTTATGTTGGGAAATATAATTCATCGAAATGACAATTGGCAATATAGCCATAAATAAATCTCATGTAGTTCGGAGGAGATTCATACCCAACATATATTCTCATTTTGGTGCATTATGGTGGTGCTACTAGCACATATACTGCACACCTAAAAATTCTTAAATCAAAATATTAGGTTCCTGACCAAAAACCATCAGTAAGGGGGAAACCATAGATAATTTGTTGGCTTGATGCGTATTAACATTGCTGCATACAAAATAACAAGTCCTTAAGCAGAAATTGAGTGATTTTATCTCATAAGTACAGACCTTGTAATTAATTGTGCAACCATTTAACCAATAATTTTGCTAATTCATTTTGCGTATGAACATGAGCCACAAGATGTTCAACAATTATTCCGAGGGACATAAAATTTTCATTAAAATCTAATAAAGTAAATTCACTAGCATTATCAAGACATATTTTCTTGATGGGACAATCAGGGTAATGTGCTCTTAATTTAATCAATTGAGCAAGCAATCTCGCAAACTTCAGATTGTTAGAAGATAATAAGCAAACACGTGACCATTTAGTTGATGTATCAATTAAAACCATATGGAAGCTAAATAATCTATATAGTGGGTGTGATACCTCACAAATATCTCTCTATATCAATTCTAGAAAAACTTAGAAATTCACTTTCTATTTTGCTTAGTGAGGGCAGAATAATCAACTTTCCCTTGGAATATGTAGCACATGTGAAATTATGGGATTGTGGTATTTGCTTACACACACTTCAATGTATGTCCACAAGAATTTTCAATTATATTCTACATCATGAATGAACTAGGATGGTCTAACCGGTCCTGCCAAACGTTAAGTCAAAAGTAAACTTCTGGTTTACATTGACAAACTTCAGGTTTGTATTAGCAAACTTCTAGTTTACATTATTATTTATATTCTAGTTTATATTGACAAACTTCAGGTTTGTAGTAGCAAACTTCTAGTTTGCATTATAGTAGCAAACTTTTGGTTTGCATTTTCATTTGTAAGCTTTTGATTTACAATAGCACATGTTTCTTCAAGAAACAATATTTTATTAATAGAATCATGAAAAATAAAATAAAAGACATAACAAAATTGAAATTTTCATCCAAAATAACTTACCTTATATTCCAACAATTTTCCCTCAAGTGTGAGTTGTAGAAACACATTATTTTTTCAAGACTATATCCACTTGTTAGTAGTTCTTCAGGAACTATGTTTATAATATTTCTTTATTGTTACATAAAGATTTCAAGGAGATGTATAAAGTTCTTCAGGAACTATCTCCTTAGTATAATTAATATCTCTTTATAAAAATATTACTCCTTAGAATCTATTTACCAAATTAATAAACTCAACAGAAATTTAAGGAGATTCATAAGAGTAAAATTAAACTGAATATAACAAAGATCATATGACAATGATACATGATAAATCAATATAGAGAAAATTTGAGGGGAATGTATGATAACGTACCTTACCAACTTTTTGCTCCAAGATTTTTCAATACAAAAAATCAAGTGATATTAAATAATCTAAAATGTAAGAATAGATATCTAACAAAAGGTACATATTGTATAAGATTATCATCTACAAACATACTAAGGTGTCTTTTATTTTACTCAAGAGTTTCTTGAAATATAGGACATATTCTAGCTATTGGCCTTCAGGACTATATAATACTCAATATCTGACTATTGCCTTTAAGTAGCATAATTCCCTATAAGTAATTAGTCTTTGGGACATTATATATGTCATTTGATATTTTAATCATAAGTCTTCTAGACTTTAATTAAAGAGCCAAAATTTTTCTTCCTCTCCTGGCCACCATTAAGGATTTAGATAATATAATATGTGCTAAACATGAAGTTAATATTACTCAATCCAAATATCATAAACATATAGTCATTTAATCCCAAGATTAAACCTAAAGAGAAAGATATTACCTTAAATCAAAGCTGCCATTTAGATCTCAAGGCTTCAAATGAATTAATTCTCATGGTTTCTTATGGCCTTTCATTCTTGAAGAATTAGGATTATATGGCTTTTGGCCTTTTATTCTCACGATATAAAATTTTATGGTTTCAAGCAAGTTGGTTTATGGATCTAGTAAGTAACACATGTGAATCTATAATTAAAGATGGTAAATCAATAAAGATGAAAATTAGTAGCATGCCTTGTTAGATTTTGATTATCATATAAGATCTTAGGATCTAATTAAACTGAAGAGTCTTACCAACATCACCGTTAAAGAACACAAATCCGGTTCCAATTTGAGATATAAACAACGTGACCCGGAATCTTCTCGCTTCTTCTAGCTACTGTTCTGTTCATAGGAACTCTGAAACCAACTATCCAGGAACCAAGGAGGAGCTCAGAGGTAGTATCAATGACGTGTGAAGGATGTACAATTGCCTGATCTAGCGATATGGCTTGGTCGAGGACGATATCACCATCTTGATCGACATTGATTACTCCTACACCTAGCCCACCGAAATATATATATATATATATATATATCCAATCCGCTCTCACGAGGCTCTTGCACTCCACCGAGCCTGGAGACGTCCTTTTCATGCACTACAGTGGTCACGGCATGAGCCTCCCCTCCAAGACCGACGAGGATGACGACACTAGTGTGTTTTCGTAGTTAGGAATTGGGATACACTTGTTCTATAACTAAATCATCATTAGAAAAAAGAAATCCTCCTTCTGATCCCTTCATGATTCAAGATAGAAGTTCTCGAAGTCTTGCGAAGCAACCCAGGCGCAAATCGAGAGTCACACATATTGGATTGAAAGCTAATTAACTCCCTCAGATCTGTTTATCTCTCGATTAATTCACAGTTTTTTTGTCTTCCTAAAAAGAGCAAAACGTCTATCAATCAGTTCTCTCACTTTACGTGAGTATTTTACGCCCACAGTCACTGTACAATAAATGTTGTATATGCTGCAATGGACTATCAAAATACTCCAACTTGAACTTGAACTTATTTAGTACAGTCTAGTGCTGATAATGTGTAATGAATAAATGGGAAAGAGAGATAAATTATGAGAGTAAGAGAGAACAATTCTCATTAACTATCAAAGGGTATTAAGTACATAATACATGCCTTCTATTTATAAGTATAACTATACAATATCAATAGAATCAATATATATAGATTCGATAACAATAAAAGATAAATATAGGATACTAAATATATTAGAGATAATGAGAGATATGGACATCCATACCAATATTATATTCATAATAATATCTATAAATATTTCAATTCCTGTGTATAGAAAAAAAAAATCTATAGATATTACAGATTTATACTTTCTACCTTCGCAGTATGAAAATAAAATATCCATATAAATATTATAGTTTGCAATAATAAATGTTATCATGTAAATTTTTTCCCATGATCATCAGCACATATATGACCAAGTAATCTATTATATAATATTATATCTATAGGTTTTTAAACATTCAATAGTGAATATTAAAAAATTAGAGTAAAATACTCTAACCTCTTTTACATTTTGCCTTAATTATACAGACTTCCCATATATTTTAAGAACATACACTTAACTCTGTTAAGTTTTTATTTTTAATTAAGTATTGATGTAAATACTTAATTAATTTAATTGATGCAGACATAGAAAACTTAATTAAAAATTTGATGAATTCTTTTTATAGATTAATACTTAAACAAAGGCGTTTATAAATGTTTGGGTAAAAAAAGTATTAATAAATTTTAAATTAATATGTTATATAATATCTCAAATTTACATTATTAATAACATATTATAAATAAAAATATAGTTTTTAAATATATTTTCAATCATGGTGTTGTGGCAAAGAAAGAAAGATATTTATATTCATTTAAAAGAATATTAAATAAATAAGTTTCAGTACATATGATAACAAGTTTCAAATTTTCAAATTTTACAATACAATAAAAATTAATAAACTTTATATTATATTGAAAATATTGAACAAATATGTTTTAGAATTATTTTTTGTACAAAATTTTTTTATGCAAATATAAAATTTTATTCATTTGTCAAGAGGAGTATTTCAGTCAAAATAAATATTTAATAGTTAAATTTAACGGTCAACTAATAGTTTGGATAGATGGAAATTGAATGTTAAGTATGTAAAGGAGGTTTCTATAACAATGTTTCAATTTGAAATGAGGTTTATATACATTTTCAAAATATATGAGAGATTTGTATAATTTAGATAAAATAGAAGGATAGTCAATATATTTTACTCAAAAAATTAAGTTATAATATAAAAATCATACATGTTTCATGACAATAACAATAAACTAACTTTGTTTCATAATTAGCAGCATTGCAAATTAGCGAAGAATGTAAGAGGATTTAATTAAAAGATTTTATTTAGACTTTTGTGTTTAACCAGTGATTTGAATTTGAACAAGTTTAAATGATCCACAAAAATGAGTCATATGATCACGATAGGATCTACAGGGTGATCACCGTTTACATATGGGAGGTGATTCTTTTTATTTTTTCATGTTTCCCTTAGTTTTGCTTTTTAGGGTTGATTAAGGGTAGTTTAGTAATCAATAAATTATTTTTTTTATTTTGGTCATTCTAAATAATTATATAGGTCCTTTATAATAACTATTTTCTTTCCTTGATCCTTTTCCCTAATTTTTCCATTTTAATAATCAATATACAAATATAAAAATAAGAAAATAGTATTTTTTAAGTGCTACCAAAAGAAATGCTTCTGGTTGAAACTTGAACATAATAAAATATAATTTCTTAAATAAATAAAATTTATTTGAAATAATATAATTTATATGTATTTCAAATGAAATTTTATATAGGTCAAATAAAAATAAAATAAATAAAGAATTATTTCAAAATAAGTGTTATTTATGTTAAGAAATTATATTTTAATCGGTTAACTTACATCCCGCACCTTTTGAAACATTTTTCTAGAAGCACACAAACAATTGTTTTTATATATGTGTGTATTGATTATTAAAATGGAATGGCTTTTTATTTAATTTTTTTTATTGAAAAGTATGTATTTTCTCCTCATTTTATCCGTTATAACCGTGAGACGAAAGGGAGAAGTGAGTGAGTGGGGAAGGAGAGAGAAGGTGAGAGAGTGTAGGGGTTTCACATTTTTATATATATATTTTTAAAAATTTATTGTCAGAATTAAAATGATGTAACAAAAAGAGAAAATATGAAGCAAGGTACAAAAAACCGGACAGGACAACGAACCTGTTGAGGTGTGGGTTTGGGGTTTAAAAGTTCAACCAGGGTCGAACTAGGGGTCGAACCGGCTATATTAAAATATTATAATTTAATATTAATAATCATTCATAATTTATAACTAATGAAAATAGACCCAAAAAAATCCCTATTCAAAATACATCAATTATTTTTCCTCAAAATAAATAAAAAATAAAAAATATCAATTAATTAATTGATTATGATAATTTTAGGGGAAAAAAAACGTAAAGACAAAACAGAAAAGAAATGGCCAAGTCTCTTCTGTACTCCAAACATCTTCCATCAGTTGATTACCCACCTACCACACCTACTTACAATTTCCCATAACTAGTATAGGACCTGCGCAATGCGCGGGCATTCAAGCATAAAACTAAATACAGAAGTACATGATTTAAGAAGATAAAAAAAATCTACTATAGTATTGAATTAGTAGTATTTACAAAATAACAAATACAAACACAAGATCTATATATAAAATCTAGAGTATAAGGTTGTAAAAAACTTCCTTATAAACTATATTAGAAGTTTTATTTGTTGGTTTCCTTTCTGCATCCAAAATAAACATCTTTAACCCCTCTTTTCGTCTCACACATGAAATTGCAACATATAACTGGTCATGTGTGAAGACTGGACGTGGTAGGTATAATCCAATATCTTCACGAGTTCCTCTTGGAACAACTGGTAATATTTGTCTAAAATCTCCACCAAGAACAACAACTTTACCACCAAATGGACAAAGTAAAATAGCAGTACGAGCATCCATACTTACTCCTCATTCATCAATTCAATATCAACACGATGCTGCCTCCTACCATTAACCATGCATTCGTCTAAGGAACCAATTGCAGTTAGCTTGCCAATCACATCTATCGGAGGCGCCCATAGAAATTATAGAAAGAAAAAACAAAGAAGGAACATCAATGAAAATATGGAAAGAAAAAACATAATAGGTACACTAAAGAAATAGAACAGAATATTACCAACTAAGTAACGATCATTGAACTAAGGGGCTAAGATATGGGAAAATGATTGGAATGAAAAACCAAACATATGAATATGGTCATCATCAATGCATGGGCGTACTGAGGTTGAATACTGAAAATTCACCCTATAAGGATGATCTGTAGTTCGATAAGTGCCAATTTTGGCCACAACCCCAAAGTGAGAAATCACATAAGTCTTTCCTTCATGTAAATTGGTACGGTGATGTGCAATGAAAGCACTACGAATAGACACATGAATACGATCACCCTGGTATGAAAGAACAACACTAACTTAAAATATGAAGAGAACATAAAATTGTAAAATATATATAAAAAAGAACAACCTCCTCGTCCTGAAAGACTATCTCCATTGAAGAAGATTGCTCATGAGAAAACCTGTCAGACATTGTCCATAGGTGCAGAACACGAACCCTTACGCACCAGTTTTTTCGTATAGGATTGATTGCTCGGACTGCATCATACATCATCATGACAGGTGTAGTAGTCATTGTGGAAAGAAAATTAGGGATAATAGCGATGGAGAATGATTAGCAATCCATGTAGAAGACACAATTTATAAGAGACTGAGAGGTTGAAAGCATAACTTTTGAGGGCAAAACTTCCGCTTAGTGAGCATATGCACAAAATAAGTTGGGGTTTAAATTGAAAACTGACATGGAGGAGGCGCCAAAATAAAATGAGAGAAAACTGCAGTCTCATCGCAGAAACATCTTGGGAAGTTATGCTTAAACGCATTAAGCGGAACGTAGTATCATTAGCTGTGTTTAATAAATAAATAAATAAATAAATAAAAGATAGTTATGCTTAAACGCATTAAGGGGGTGTTTGGATACTAAAATAAAAGTCCTTATGGGAAAAATATACCTAAACACTCCCATTTTTCATAAAAGTCCTTTTACCCCCAAACCAACTTTTTTTCCTCCAAAACCAACTTTATAAAAAACTACTTTTTCACTTTTTTCTTTCTTCATTTTTCCACTTTTCTCCTTCCTCTTTCCATTTTATCATCTTATAATGTGGATTAATATTGTAATTTTA
>JBAGKO010000001.1:14875439-14889251 GCA_037177275.1 Acacia concinna | reverse complement strand
TAAGGGAAAAATATTCCTTTTCTCAATTGGAACCGGAAATTTCCCAGAAAATTCATGTTTGTACACTGCTCCAGAAGCTGACGAATTTCACTGGCAAACTTCAAAAATTTATATTTCTAAACATACACATTCAAATCATGCAAATGACACATCAAATTAAGCCTTGACATGTCTACTTTTAGACTAGAAAATTTCATGATTTTTAGACATCATTAACTTGGATAAAAGTGATGTATAACGAGATTGCCACCACTAGAATTCCAAAAATTGGTCATAAAATACTTTGGCAATCTTTCTCATACTAAAATAAACCATTTTATTCCATCTAATCTATTTCCTTTACAAGGGATATTTGGTGATGGAAATTTGATATGATACATAAAAAGCCACAAATAATCCACACACCAGCAATTAAATGACATCATGCATATCTAACTTTGAAAAGCAAAAGGCATAGCCTGATATTATTGCCATAGATAGGTATGATAAAACATGACACATCAGCATTCATCATCCTATGTAACATCTCTAAAAGACGTCAAACCTTATACAAAATGAGCTGAAGTGTAACTGACAGGAATATATTTCTACTAAAAATATATGAACAATGTAATTCTGCACTGTAATGAAGAACCTTGAGGATTAAAGCTCTTCAATTTGGATGTTACTGCTGACTGGTACTAGGCTTTCCACGTAATTGAAAACACTAACACCATAGCCAGATTTGGGTCTCGTGATATCAAACTGCTTGCATTCATTAGCAATGACATCGATCAGATATAGGCGTTCTGTATTCTCCATTCCGCGTTCAGTAAACGCAAGCCTTCCAAAATCAATGCACACAATTTGATTACTCCAAATGGTCCCATCACATAAAATGATATCAGAGTGGCCAATATATCTTTTACTTGAACTCTATCTCTTCCCGGATGAACCAATAGCTCCCTTCTCCATCACCACAAAATAAAGAGAAGAATAGTCCTTTATCAATTCCAAATAACTTTAAGATTTTCTCGTCTCAGGGTAATAAATAATTGCCAGTTTGTCATTATACACAGCAAGGTTACCAAAAGCTACAAAAGCTGGCCACGGTATGACAGTCAACGCTTCTGTCGCTAAGTCAAATGAAACTATCATATCACTATCATATGTATCCATTATGAACTTCCTCACAGGCCAAAAACAGAACTCCATTAGTAGCGACACCATGTTTAAAAATATAAACATCTTTTATATTGTCAGATTGTATGTTTCTCCAAGACCCTATGCTTAATGAATACACTTCCACCAGGGGAGACATGGAAACTCTTACTATCTTGTAATCATTAATAACAGGACTAGACCCAAATCCAAGGAATCACCAGAAGTTATGGGCACTTGTCTGACCTGTCTAGTCGCAGGATTCCACAATAAAGGGGCAAGAGGACGTTTACTCCAATCGGCAAAGCAGAGCAAGCCATTGCTGGAACAGACGAGGCAAAGACCCACCAAGGAGCCGATCAAAGGGGCATTCTCAAACTGACGAAATTGCATACTGCAATTGAACGAAAATAAATAGAAACCATCATCCCTATCATTCGGTCCTATAATAAGAGAAGGGTTGTGATAAGTGGAGTGGCGGAGATGGTCTTGGATGAAAGATGGGGTTTTAAAGAGATCTTTCCAATTTTTGCAGACACATTGAAATCGCATTAGGGATTTCGCCGGAGGCCGCTTGAGAATGTTGGTGATGATTTCTTTGGGAAGGAATAGTGCGGCGTCATTTATGACCGCCGACCCAAAAGAAGTAAAGCCGTCGCGAGTCTATACGAGAGCATTTTAGGCTTTAGGCTTCAGTGGAAGTTCGCCCATCCAAATTGGCAGAGACTCGAGTTTCCATTTACATGTTTTGAATTAAAGTTCTATGTAATTTTAACCTTTTTTTTTTCTAAAGCGCTTGTATTTTTTAAGGTTTTGAAATGTCACTGAATTGATTGGCGTACTAAATTAAGGATTATTAGATTAAAATGTAGTCAAACTAGAGATAAGTTTATACCAAATTGGTGAGCATATAAAAATTTTAGGATTATTTATAAAAAATTCTAAAAAAAAGTTTAAAAAATTGATAATTTTTTTTAAATATAGGATTAGGTCAGACCATCAGACGGGACCAGTTTACCCACCAGTTCGGCAGGTCCCAGGCTAAACAGGCCAGTCTGGGTTTAAGCATGGTATTTTTATCAATAAATCAATTTTGTGGTCCATGTTTGCCCAATGCCTGTAAATAATTAAATTAAATATGAACAGAATTGAATAACAATGTTATGTACTATTATACTATCAATCATCATCAACTTTATTAATGATTTGATTGAAGATTTTTTATCTTTATTTTTGGAGTTTACAAGTATACACAAACCTATGATTATTCTCTCTTTAAGGAGCCTTTATTTTTTAATCCCTAAATTAAATTAAGTAGTAAAAATATGGTTAAAAATGGAGTTTTGAAATTAGTTTTTTCTTTAAAATGAAAATTGAACTATGCAAATATTTTTTGATATTTTGTAAAAATAATAAAGAAAGAAATATTTTTGGATTAAAAATGTAATATAATAAAACGAGTTCTGGTAGTAAAGTTGATGACTTTCTTAACTTCTTAAAATTAATTGGAAATTTAAAAATTGCATCAAGTCTAATAAAAACAATAAAAATAATCTCAAACAATCATATTGGGTCCAATTTATCTAACTGATGACTACTTCTATAATCACATTTATAGTCATTCTTTAAATAAATTGTTAAATGCCACTTTTAATGCACTCGCTTCTAGACAATCACAACACATTAATTTATTACATGGTCTATATATCATATAGAATGTATAAATTATTAATTTTAAAGGAAATAAATTGATATAAATCTCAAGTGTAATAGAACAAAATTCAATATAAAAATAATTCAATAAATTTTACAAATATGTATCAAAATAAAAATTAAGTGAAATAAAATTCATAATACATAAAGTAAGTTGATAAAAAATAATAATTTTTCTTTTGTAGCCCATTCAAACTCTAACCACCACCTTCACTGTCAAAATTTAGAGAAAATTTAGCTACTAGTTACTGTGAACACAGCCACCATATCATTCACGAAGCAACCCATATGGTCAAATGTGGGGGTGACTGGAATGAGAGAGAGACTGGCGGTGGTTGACGTGAGGAAGACGATGGAACTGGAGAAGGGTCAGCGGTGACGGTAGTCTGGTAAATGGTGAGTGATGGGATTGGAAGAGGGTCTGTCGATGGTGGAGGACGATGGCTGACGGCGGAAGGAGAGGGATGATGGTCCATGGAGGGCAGGAAGATAGGTGGTGACGGAGTTGATGAAAGTCATGAAACGGAGAGGATGACGGTGGTGGGTTTGCTGATTACTGTCACTGTCACTGACGATGGTGGAACTTGCGATGACCCAGTCGCTGGTGATGATTCTCTAACGGTGAAGAATGAAGGGAGTCAATGAAGGTGGTGGTGTCTTGATGGTGGTTTCGATCGGAATGGATGACGACGATGGTGGTGGTCGTGGTCCTCGCTGCTGAATTCGCTTACTGTTCTCGTCTCTCTCTACTGTGTCTGTGTCTCTGTTTTTGGCACACACAGTCGCCTCCCTACTGTGCTTGCGTCTGTGCTCTGTGTTTCTGTTTTGTATCTTGTCACTGTAGCTTGCGCTCTCTTTGCCGAATCCTTGTATATATATAAATATATATTTACTTCTTACCAAAATCAGTCCACCTTTTATATTTTCTTTAAACTAGTTTCTTAATCTTAAAAGAAAAATAACTAAATGTGTAATATTTTAATTTATAAAAGTAGATTAACTAAGATAAATCATGAAATATAAGATATTTTTAATCTTTCTAAGCCTAATTTATTGCTCATACTATTAATCACAATTACTCACAATAAACGAAATTAAGTTTAAAATTTATGATTAATTATCAAAATATAGTAAAAAAATCCTGTAAAAAATATGGTTTGATCAATTCTTATTTCCTAATTTATTTCATTGATGTTTATTTATAATTGATTATTAATCAATCATAAAGTAATTTGATTATGTTATAAAAAAAAGGTCATTTGATTATTTCTATATTTCCTAATTATCTTTTGATTCATGTTTTGATATTTCCTAATTTTTTTTATATTAAAAATTGCCTTCCAATCAATTGTTTTATAGAATTTATAGTGGAAAATTTCATCTTTCTCTCAAATACTTTTGACCTATATTCAATGTCTAAATTTGATTTGGTGTAACTAGAGTGCTCAAGATTTCATCCTCTCTTTTTTTGCTTTACAAGGTATCTTAGCCTAGTAGGTCAAAGACTAATCATCCGCTCATTATGGGTCTAATCACCCAAAATTGGAACTAGGCAAGTAGCGATAGGAAATTTTTGAACCACAATGAGATATTGCCCCATCTACAGTATATTATTTTTAATTTTTTAAAAAAATTAATCCCTTACCCACGTAAGTAAAATAAAAACATTTGCTCCTACGTGTTTGTTTTGTCTTAGTAAAAGTTGATGTTCCGTTTAAAAAGAAAAAGTAAAATTGATGTTATATATTTCTTTTATTTGTATTGTTTCAAGTCTAATTAAAGGTAAAAAAAAGGTTGAAGCCTAATTTAGGTTAATATTGACCCAAAACTTAGGGAAAAGCCAGAAAAAAAAATTCCTGAGATAAAGTATTCGGTGTGATTTCATTGATAATGATTGGTACATATAGAGAAGAACAAATAGGGAGAGCTCTAGGTAATCTCTCGACAATATCGGATATCCCAAAAATAAACATTTTCAAATTTCGAATCTTAAAATAATAGCCCTTAGAATCATGTTAAATGAATTTTTTTGGGGTACGATCATGCTTTCTAAAATTGATAGTAATTAAAGATAATTCGGTATTGATTATTATAAATTGGACCCAATTACTTAAGCACAATTCTAACAGTTCTTCAATAAAAAATTTGGGAAAATCTTGTCCCAGTAGGACGGGCCAAGACTTTCTTAAGATCGGGACAAAGAACAAATGTTATCCTCAACCAACCCAGTGAATTTTCAGTCAACAAAGCAATATTTACAAACATAAATATCACAAGTGCTTTCAAAATACTTCCAAATGCTTAACAAGAGTGCTCAAATTTTTACCTCATGTACTTCACTATTTGCCAAAATATGTACATCATTTATGTTCTGTAACTTTCACTTGATCTACTTTTCCCAATTCAATGGAATGTTTGATGATAAAAGTAATTGCAATGGAGTGTTGCATTCGATGACTATACTTCTCCTAGTACGGTGGATGTATATACTATACAATTCATTATTAAAAGAAATTAAAGAGAAAAAAAGAAAAACGAAAAAAGGGCAAACTCAGAACGTCGGTATCAGTGGAAACCAAATAAGCAAAGCAATTCTGACATTTTGTGAAACAGCTCAAAGTGATGCTTAAGCTTCACTTGCATTTTGTGAAAGAATATACAAGCCAAGATGCTTTTCTTGAAGCTGCTTCTTCCATATAATAGTACTCAAATCAAGCAGAATCTTGCTTTTAACTTGTCCACAAGCATGTTCTGAACTGATTTTACATGCAGTTATTAATAATGGTCTTTAAATAAAAAAAGAGACAAGATTGAATATGAATCCATACACCAGCAATTAAATAACATTATATTATCTTTGAAAAGCAAAAGGGATAACCCGATGATATAGTCATCAATAGGTAGTAAAATAGAATAAGAGACTCTGCATTTATATATAATTTTATGTAACATCTCAGAAGGGGTATAGACTGATCTGAAGTCTAAACTGATAGGAATGCATTTATACTAAAATTATATTTAAGCAATGTAAATCTGCAAGGTAATGACAAACCTCAAGGATTAAGGCTCTTCAACTTGAGAATTGCCAACTGGTACAAGGCTTTCTACATAATTGAAAGCACTTAGAAAATTGCCAGGTCGTTTGGAGATAGCACACACGTTATGTTTATTAGTAGTGACATTGATAAGATGTAGGTCAAGTTTTGGTTCAACGTTCTCCTTTTCACCTTTAGGTTCAGGAATATATCCACGCAATTTAAAATCAGCGCATACAATTTGATTCCTCCAAATAGTCTCAATATCTAATTTGGACGGATAAAAGTTGCGAATATATGTCCTACTCAAACTCCATCTCTCTTCAGATGAACCTATAACCCCTTCTTCCATCACCCCAAAACAAATATAACAATCATGATAGTTGATAGGCCCAGGACTTGAAATTATTGCAAGCTTGTCATCATACACAGCAAATTCAAGTTTGATAGCTCGATGGCTCAATGGAACAGGCCATGGTGTTATGGTAAACACTTCCGATGCTATATCAAATGAAACTATCACGTCAGGAATATCAGCACCTAACCGTAATCCCATCCAAAAAATAACACCATTAACAGTGACTCCATGATGACGAAAACCAATATCTATCACCTCATCAAATTGTATGTTTTTCCAAGACCCCGTGCTCAATGAATACACTTCCACAACATATGTCGAGCTAGACAAGCTAAATCTTACTATTCTTACTATCTTGTAATCATTAATCATAGGACTGAACCCAAATCCAAAATCACAAATAACCCTATTATCCTTAAAAGTCATGGGCACTCGTTTGACCTCTCTAGTCGCAGGATTCCACAATAAAGGGGCATGGGGACGTACACTCCTATCGGCAAGGCAGAGCAAGCCATTGCTGGAACCAACAATATTAATGGAACTCAAGGAACCAAACAAAGGTGTGGTATCAACAAACTCATGAAATTGCATATTGGGATGGAGCAAACATAGGCCGAGAGGATCATCAAATCCATGACCCTGATGGATAAGAAGAGAAGGGTTTCTTTGGGTGGAGTTGTGGAGATGTTGTTGGATGAAAAAGGGGATCTTGATGAGAGTTTTGCAAAGTTTGCAAACACTTTGAAATCTGATGAGGGCTTTTACCGGAAGTCGTTTGAGGATCTCTATGATCAATTCTTCGGGAAGACTTGGCAAGACGCAATCCATTAACCTCTTCTTTTGTAGTGCTCTGCTGAAGAAATCAGAGCTCAAGTATCAAACCCTCGGAGGAAAATTGGCGCCCAAAGGATCACCAGAACTGCATAACGAGCTTGCTATTCGTTCTTCTCGCGCCGTATTGCCTGTGTGCGCATAAATAAATATAGTTATTTAAATATTAAAATATATTACGTATTAAATGTTCTGGATTTGATTTTGAGAAAATTAGGGAGAAGGTAAAAGAAGGAAAATATTTATTATATAATGTGTAAGAAATTATAATTATTTAAAAGGACAACAATTTAAAAAGTAATTTGTCGAGTATTAAATTACCGGTACTAATAGCTTAGGAAAAACAAAAAAGAGTCTTGTAAATGGCAATTGCGATTGTGATCTCCTGCTCCAGATCATATACAACTTTTATATGGATATTATATTTTGACACCTCTTTCTAAATTTATATTATTTTTTAAAAAAATCTTCTAATATATTTCTTTTACAAATATGTGATTTTTCATGAAAAAATTTAAACAAATGGCATATATCCTAAAAAGAATTTTATAAAAATGAAAATACTATTGGACAAAAAAATGTGTCAGTGATTGATAATCAAATTAATCATAATTATAATTGATTTGATTTTATATATAATTAGAAGTTTCCTTATTTTGTATTGAATTTCAATTATTCTCTGTAATTGATTAGATTGTCTATTTTCCTATTCTATATAAGAAGAATGTACAGAGTTAAATACACATTATATAAATTTTGTCCTCTCTTATTACAAAATGAAAATACGAAAACTCAAAATTCTTAAGGATATATTGGGATCAAATGGGGTTTCCTGATTTCGTCCGTCCTAAAGGCACCCCTAATAAATAAGCTTTGAGCTTACTAAGACCTACATAAATGTAAGCTTTTTTTTAAAAAAAAAAAAGTAAGCTTTTAGTTGCTAAGCTACATATGATTAAAATACTAAAATTTAAAATTCGTAAACAATAAAGAAAATGAAAATACTAAAATTTTAAATTCTCAATTGTAAGCTATTTGGCAAAAAAATAAAAATACTAAAATTTAAAATTCATAAACAATAAAAATTAATGGGACAAGATATATTGGGATTGAGATTGGAATGGGTTTTCTGATTCTGTCCCGTCCCACAAATGCCTCTAATAAATAGGCTTTGATCTTACTAATACCTACATAAATGTAAGTTTTTCTATAAAAAATGTAAATATTTATATGCTAAGCTACATATATTTAAATTAAACCTAATTTTTATATATAAATGAAAATATTATGTACTCCTCCAGTCCTAATTATAGGACAACATTTAAAAGTTGACGGTGGCCCTATATATAAGACATTTAACATGTTTGTAAATCTGTTGCTAATTTACCCATATTAATACACAATTAATAATAATTAAGAAAGAGAGGGAATTGTAAAATTAAAGAAGAATTTTATGATGTTTTATAAAATACATGTCACATTAACTCAATTAATTTCATCAATTTAACTAAATTAAGTAAATATGTCTCATATTAAAGATTGAAGGAGTATTTATATATAAGTAAATGTAATGTGTTCACCAAGGTACAAAAAACCGGATTGGGCAAAGAACTGGTCACAGTATGGTATGGGTTCAAAGTTCAACCGGGTTAGACCGAGGGTCGAACCGGCTATTGAACCGGCCATATTAAAATATTTGACTTAAGGTAAATTAGGCTTTGTACATATGTAATAGAGATCAAACCATGAAATATGGTACTGTGTTTTTAAATTCAAATTTTAAATTTTATTTTAGATTTGACTGATGAAGGCAAAAAAGTAGATTTGAGTGATGGGAAGATCTTTTATTTATTTGCCCCAGAAAGTGAGATTTAAATAAATGTCCTTCATTTATAAAAAATGTATATGTTTTCATATTTTAATATATTTAATGATTTTTTAATTATATTAAAATAATGGCCCAACCCCCAAAAGTCAAGAGCACTCAATTAACGCTAGTATCTTTGCCTGACATGCGCTATCACCTCTGCCACATTTTCCATCTCTTCTCTTTCCAATTTCCATTGTTATGTCTTCTTCACCAGAAAGCCCCAAACAACTGAACCAATTTCAATGGCATCTTAATATATCATCACAAGGTTTAGATCTTTTAAAACTCTTCCCTTTCTATTGCTTATCGTCATTAAAAAGCCCGAAACTTAAACCGATTTCAACATCATCTCAGTTCTCAAAGTTCAGATCTTTTCTGGCATGCACTGGAAGTTGTCCACCGTCGCCACTCGTCCCTGTTCACCATCACTACACTTGTTCTCCGCCCTGGCAAAGATGGGAAGATGCAACCCTCCTCTTGTAAAAGGACCAAAGTGAAGAGCAAGAGCAACATCAGATCGCCACTCTGTTCTTCATTGTTCTTCTCTTTCTTCACCGTTTATCACATCTGCCTTTGGTTTTTCTTTTTTTTTTTTAAGTTGAAACGATATTGAGTCGGGGGAACTACCTGACTTGGACAGTTTGCCGAGTCGGACAAGTCGACTCGGATTTGACCGAGTCGGACGAGTCGACTCGTCCCCCCAACTCAACTGTCGAACCAGACCGGACTGGGGTTTGGTTCACTGGTTTTCTGGTTAGACTGGCCAGTCCAATTCTGATTTTTTTCATTGGTGTTCACACTTTAAACATGTTAGGCTTGTAGGTTGAGTTGATAAAAAGGGCTAACCCTTCATAGGTTAGGGCTTAAAAGAAAAGGGCCTTTTAGGTTCAGGTAAGGAAAAACAATCATTTTTTTAAGCTCGGGCCTTAAACACACAACCTAGAGTTGGTCCCATAGAACTGAAGCTATTTTAACATTTTTTTACTATGTTTTCAGCTATTTTCAAAAAATAAAACTACAACAATGAAAGTCCCTATTTAACACATAAATATTATCACAAATTAAGATATTAACAATACACATTAGGCAACAAACAAGCATAATTCTTTTCTTTCTTTCTTTTGCCATCATAATTTTTGAAGGTAAACTAAGCATAATTACCAAGTCATAATTGAAGGTAAACTATTCTTCATAGGCCACAATTATAAATAATTAATGAGAAGACTTAACAAAATAAAAAATACCTCTTATAAATATGTCTTGAAAAGTGCAAGTAATTTATATGGTAAACAACCAAGATATGAAGGAAAAAAACACAAGATATGACAAAACAATCACTAGAAAATAAGTTTAAAAAAAATACAAAATTAGTAAGAATATTTATGAAATAAGAAATATCTTTATAAGTTTTAAATTTTGAGGGTTCTAAATACAATATATTCTTAGAAACTTAAATCTAAAAAAGATAACAACAACAAAATATAGACAACATCATTATCCAGAAAAAGAATTTACAACATCATTAATAAAATATAAAAAACCAATAATATTATTACATATAATAATTTTTAAAATAAAAAATACATACATGCCCTTTTAGGCTTATAGGGCCGACCCTTTTAGGTCCGCTTTCACTTGTAGGGCAAAAATCTTAAACTCTACCCATACAAATTTAAGGCCTAAATGGGTTAGCTTGATGTGCTTGGCGCATTTTCCCGACTTTATTTGTAGGCTTGAAAGTGGTGTCTAAAAAAAAGAAAAAGCCTAATTGTTTAAACAAGTAGACTTCTAAATAAGCCTTTAGTTTTGCCTCTTTAGACCTAGCATTGCCATGTCTCAAACATACCAGACTGTAAGTGTAACATCCCAGAATTTTTGTAGACAAAAAAAGAGGTATTTTGGGCTAAAGGGTGTTTTTGGCCAGACTAAGCGTATTTTTTGGGGCCTAGATGAGATATTTCGGATAAACCAAGGGCCCTAGTTGTAGAGGACTAAGAGATTTCACAACAATTAAGATGAAATCCAAGAAGAAACCTAAGTGTAAGGAGTGAAAATTCTATAAAGTTTCAAGAGAAAATGTGGACAGGTTTAAGAGCCCTGAAAATTCCCAAAACATTCCAGGAAATAGTAGAGGGCATCTAGAATACTATGGCATAGTCATAATGTCATTTCGAGGTCCAACAAATTTATCAAGAATTTTGGAATATTTTTAAAAATATTTGGTCAAATCGGGTTTTTGGCCAAACCCTGATATTTATCACATATATTGGGACCTCAGTGTTCTAGACTAGAATATGGGAAAATTAGTACATTATTTGAGAAAATTTATGATGCAGTAAAAATCAAGAAACAAACCTGGTTATGTGAGAAAGCCCTTGAAAATCGGTAAGAAACTGGTAAAAAGGGTTTTACAAGAAAGATTATTCTGGGAGTTCTACATATCCAAAAATTACAAAATTTTAAGGACAGCCTCCAGGAATTTTTATAGATTTTTTGTGAATTTTTTGAATTTTTGGATGACTATATAATTTTTTAGAATTTTTCAGTTTTCGGGCCTATCCAAATAGAAATTATCGATATAATTTGATATTGATAGTACCCCTAGGGCTCACCCAAATTGGCGTCAACCATGCTTGACCAAGGGGACAGATTTTTGCATGTAGGAAAAGTAAGAATTTTGTGAAAGGGACACATGTCAAAAAAGTAAAAAACTTTTTGAGAAAATTACACCTAAAGACCCAATAAATATTTGTATTTTGACCTCTCTTCCTTAGTTATAAATAGAGCTCTCCTCTTCCCCATTTTCTCACTTCAAAACCATGCTCCCCTCCCTATTTAAGTTCTCTCCCACCCTCTCTTAAAGAAGCATTTTTCAATGGAAATTCCGACGGTCCCGACCTGGTCTTCAATCCAAGTAAGTTCCGGCTCCCTCCCTCTTGTGAATTCTTGTATTCTCCAACAAATTTTAGAGTAATTAGGGGGAGTTTCTGTCCAATTGGGCATGCCTAGATAGTAAACCTAAAGGAAGGTTATGTCCAACTATCTAAGCCAAAACAAGCCTTCCTAAGGGGAAATGTTGCCCAATTGTTCCGGACCAAGATAGCCTTTCCTAAGGGGAGGTGATGTCTAATTGTCCAAGACTAAAATAACATTTCTTAGGGGGAGGTGATATTTGACGATCCCAGACAAAAGTAGGAATTGTTAGGGAGGTGATGCCTAACTGTCGGGAGGTCTAGTGGGCACATCTAAGGGGAGATACTGCCCAACTATCCCGGCCAAGGAAATGGGAAGGGGCCAGCAGCAGGGGACCTGGGGATGCGCAAGGTAGACAGCAAAAGGTCATAGGTAGGGGATTGATACAATACGGAAAGGGAAAGGACCCAGTGCAGGTAATAGGGAACCAGGACCTTAGGGGGATACAGGAAAGGAAGGGTGGTAGTATACCGGTAGAGGCATATGGTAATAGGATTTATTGCGGTCTGTATAGGTGTGACAGAGAGGCATACCAGTAATCCAACAGCTCCAGAAACAGTGAAACAGAACCCGTACACCATGCAAGGAGTATACGGTAGGAAGAATATCTACCCTTAACCTATATTGCTTTATGGTGTCTACTGTTTGTTGTATGCTTGTTGTTAGTGTTGGCTGACACCCAAGGGGGTGGGTGTAATATAAAACCTTATATATTTTGTATTTCTTTTCCCATATTAGTTTAAGCTGAGAGTATGAAAATAATGAATTATAAATACAAAGTTAATGAATCGAGTTATATATGCTAGAAATTTAAAAGATAAGGGAAGAGAGGTGACAAACAAATTTATCTTAGTTTAGTCCTCCACTTGATCTACGTCCAGTCTCCAAGCTTTACTTAAGATTTGCAATTCACTATCTTTTTGCTTGAATTGGGCACAAGAGAAGCCACTACACTTTCTCAAGTTTCTCAGGTAATTGAGTTATAAAAATAAGGGTAGAGTTAAAAAAATTGTTGAATTTTATGGTAGAGTTAATGAGATTTGAGATTTTCCTTGGTCTATGTCCAAAATGTTAGATGTACTTTATATTTTAATTATTCTTGTTTTATTTGATTATTATTTTTTCAATTTCATTATTCCAAATCCACTTATTTTTCTCTCCTGCTAACTTAGATATTTTTAGTAGTTAATTTTGATAAATTTAGTATGTAATTTCTTGCTTGTTTTTTAATCCTAAAAATGATTGTAAGTCTTTTTTATTTTTATTTCTGGAAATTCTAAAAAAATTTTGCTTATGTGTTCCTATAATTATTTTCCATGTGAGAATATATATTATCCTAAAAATCCAATTCTGGTTTTTCTTAATTTTGCTTTCTTGGGATATATTTAATCCTTTTTCTTCTATTAATTTTACAAATTGCTCTAATTGTTTTTCATGTTTCTTCTCATTGTTAGAAGATATTAATATATCATCAATATATATTACTGCAAAATCTTTTATAGGCAATAACAATTTAGATACATATTATATACTAAGACTATTATGAAATCTTATAGGTAATACATTCCATTAATATAATCATTCCAAAGTACTAAAAGCTGTATATTTTTTATTTTCTTTTTCTAATTTTATTTGAAAAAATTTCGATTTACAGTCAAACTTACTAAATATCTTTTTCCCCTTGTTAAATTAAGTAAAAGTTCTAGTTTAGGTATAGGGTACCTATTTCTAACGGCTAAGTCATTTAATTTTTTATAATTTATTATCATTCTTGATTTTTCTTTTTTTGCTCACTATATTTTATTATTATCATTGCAGGTGATGAATAATTAGATCTACTTTCCCTAATTAAATTATATTGTTTCATTTCTTTTATATGCATCACAAATTCC
>JBAGKO010000001.1:14856024-14866768 GCA_037177275.1 Acacia concinna | reverse complement strand
GGATGCTACTGATAAACCATGTTATATTGCTGATGGAAAACAATAAATAGCAGCGCATTTTGAGGCGCAGCTCTTCTTACCTGCTGCAGGGAAATCATATGATTGTTGTCCTTGAACTGAGAGTTTATAACATCTTCATAGCCAATGGTGGTGCCAGCAGGGGCAGCAGGTGAATTCAGATGAAAGTTTCCTCCGGTAATGCTGGTTGAAGTCCCAAAACCATATCCAGAAACAACTGGAGCAGCCTGGGGCAAGCTGCTGACAGAAACATTGTTTTTGTATTGTGGAAGAGCTGCTGCCAGTGACTGGTGGTATGTGCTATTTCCAGGAAAAGCCTGCTGAAAAGCCGACGGCATGTACGTATAGCTTTGAGGCAAGATTGGATAGCTAACCATATTAGCAAAATGCCCCAAAGGAAGAGTTGGTTGAGAGTATGGATGCACAGCCATGTGTTGAGGAACTGAAGGACCAGTTGCCACGTTGGCACCAGGAAGAGTTTGTGGATTTTGAGGTGTAGGAATGGTGCTGGCTCGTAAAGCCTACACAGATAGAAAATTTTTAATTACTGTACTACAAAGGTTTCTTAAATAATAAAGATAATTCATTATACACATATAATGAGCAGCATCGTCCATCAGTCTATCAAAAATTCAGTAGATAACACATTGAATAAGTAGAAACTAAGATATTACATTTACCTAGAATACAAACTGCAGTATTACAGATAATAAGATTTACAAAAGACCTGTAGAGCTCTTACATTGACGCTGAACTGAACAGTGATCATTAAATCATTCAGCTCAAAATAAGAAATGCCATATATTACCACCCCCCCCCGGGGCTCAGTTTTAACTACCCATCATGAACACCAGGAACTGCACCAGTATATCTTCTAATAGCTTCAGTTGCCCGCCAATGTGGACAACAGTAGTCATATCAATTATTGGGGGATAACTAAACAGTAAACAGGGTTTATTTCTTTTATGAAGGCCTTCACATATCATCCAATGACCAATTCTTTCTCTTTACATAATGCTTCCATCCAGAACCTTTTTCTTCTTGACAGGATCCTATGGTCTCTTGGAATTTCCAATTATTAAGCAATAGGGGGTGGGTGAGAAGCATTCAGGACTTTTACTACCCTTCTACTTAACCAGGGTTCTGACCATACATCTTCCTTCGATGCAGAAAGGTGAACTTGGTCTCTAATAGAACCCTGCTTAATAATAGCAGCCAAATGCAGAAATGAAGGCCAGCAGAAACAAGAAGGAGAATCCATAGGTTTTTTTTATCAGTGTTGCAATAAACCCTACTATAAGGTGCATTTGGATTAGCTTGGAGTAGAATAGCCTTTTGAGAGTAGCTAGTGCAAAAAAAGTGATTTTGATAAAATGATAGTGTTTGGATAAATGTTACCAGAATAGCTTTTTTATAGTCAAATGATCAAAAAAGGACATTAGCTTTTGTAATAATTGCATAGAGGAAAAAGGAGAATGAGAGACATAGGAGGAAAAAGCAAAAAGAGGGGAGAGAGAGGAGAGAAGATGCTAAAAAATATAGTTTTTTCAAAACCTAGGTTTTGGACCCCTAACCTAGGTTTGGGCCAAAACCATGGTTTGCAATAACTGCTAACTGTTTGTCTACCTCCCTTTTAAAACCTAGGTTTTGACCCAAACCTAAGTTTGAAAAGCCTAGCCAAAAACACACTAATTCTAGCCACACAACCCAATTCCCCCGTTACACCCAAGAATCTAAGACAAGCAAATACTAAAACTCGGAACACTCAAGATCAGCACATAACCACTGGGTATTCGAGTAGCCAGTCTCTCCGCACCACACTCAAAAATACAAATTAATCTCTAAGATTTTGGCATTCAAGAGGCATCTTTTTAATCAAGATACTTTTCTATGCACATATAAAAACAGCAGTCAAGTAGTATGGTGAAATTTGCAATCTCTTATTAGATACTTGTATATTTATATTGCCAACCAGATTTACTAAATACCAATAGTGCAAGGGCAGAAGTGCACCTCAGACATGGATATGGCGGGACCACCAATTGAAGAAGCAATGTTGCTATATTTAGCAGGCATTGAATGTGTTGCAGGGAAAGGTGAGTAAGGAATATCCTCCCTTACTGTTTGAACAGTCGAAGCCAATAAAGCACTGGGCAAAGAATTTGTATAACCCTGCCATATAAAGAACACAAGAATTTAGATGAAGGTACCAGCGATGCTAGATACTGATAGAGAATAAAAGATTAAAAAAAACATAAATTAATGAGTATTACTATGAGTTGCATATGAAAATGGGCATATATAAAACAACCATAAAAACCAATATAGGGAAGGTAAGGTCCAATACATACAAGTTCATAAAGTAAGGCAACTCAAGACAAATTTGTATATAAATAAGGGGCATATCAAACGAGGAGCGTAAATTATCACCATTAGATCACAAAAAAATTGTTCAAGATTTATACCAAATTCTAATGTCAAATTCGATGAAAATATTAGGTAAACATTTATGAAGATTTTTGCATTAATCTTGTCTAATGATAGTTAGCTGCTCCTCAAATCCCTCGCCTAAAATCACTCCCCCATCATTACAAAACCAAATCAAGTTCACTGAAAACCAGAATCAAGATTTAGTGATTGAACAAGTTCAACATTACATATTTAGGAATCTACAACAATGTATTACCATTACACTTGAGAAGGGTGCAAGGTTCTGCATCTGAGAGTTTGTCTGTGAATGAGAATACAAGACATCTGGTTGTTGACTATTATCATAAGTAAATCCATGCGAAGATGAAGGGAATGAATATTGATTCCCCTGCACAGCTTCAGGCGGTGATTCTGGTTTTAACACTTCTGGTTGTGAAATGGAGGGAGAACCATAAGACCCAGCATTGGTGTCAGTCCTTTGAACCAAGTTTCCATCAGAGGTACTAGTGAGATGTTCATCCTCATAATAGTCAGAATTCCTGCATAAAAAAATGAGGCAATTATAAATGACCATAAGATTGAACACCATATATAGTCATATACAAACATACCTAGAATCTGGAGGACCAATTGTTGCAACATCAGCAGCTGTAGATGTCTCCTCTGAGTTGCTTTTCACAGGCCTAGATGCATATGGCCCAGAAGAAGGAAAGGCAGCATTTGCTCCAGATCCAAAACTTCCGAAGCTCAAATTCAAGCATTCCGGATTATGAAGTTGTAGGTGACCTGGAATGACGACAGAATCATTTTCCTCCTCTGGTTCTTCCACCTGATCATCATTCTGTAAATTTAGCTGATCCAAGTGTGCAGACAATGAGGATACGCCATCTTCTGCTGAAAGAAATTAAAAGTAAAGCTTAAGAGGCCAGGCATGACCTAACATTTAATGACAAACAACTATATTCAAGACAAAGAAAGGTGGAAGAAAAATTTGCACAACAGTATGTAAGTCTGAAGCACCATGGTAACCTTCATTATTATTGAAAGGATGTCTCTGGGGTTGGTAGGAATTTTTATCCTCGTACAAGCTATCATTGAAAACAGAAGCACCTCCAGCATTATCCTCGATTATTCCTTTAGCAGAAATAGAAGCGGGTCCAACATTATCTGCAGTCTCAAGAGGAGCATCTTCGGCTAAATGTTCTTCTAGATGGGACTTTTGCTGCCGATTAGCTTCATCCAAATTAGTTGAGATTCCATAGTCCTCAGAAGTTGGAAGCACACCCACGATAGAGGAAGCACTAGCACCTGATTGGTGCTCAATAGAAGGCCATTCATCATCATTCTGACAAAAATCATGGCTAATAGGAAAGCCTTGGTCAGCATTTGCCTCTGACACATGCAATGAGTGCAGACTCTGATGTGTTGCAGATGGAGGTACCAAAACATTGTGATGGTTGTTACTGTTAATGGAAGAGCTAGGAGCAGAAGCTTTAGCCTGTGGCCTACCCTTCCTGACAATATCAGCCATTGATACTTGACCTGGGACCCCCAGCCATGCAGATTGCAATCCCTCGTGTTGGGGGGATGAAGATAGTCCATCATCCACACGTACTTCAGTTGACACAGAATCACTGCAACAGTTTTATTATACATGAATCATGTGACCTCTAGCTTGGCAATATATTAACACCAAAGTGTTTTGATTCTAAGCACTTGTAGCCACAATCAAAGGAGGTAGATAAACAATCATCACATGAAAGTAGCTGAAACAAAAAATAGCAATAACTAGCCAAATAATTCAGGACTTTTGACTATTTATTTTATATAATTTTCTTTCTAGTAATAAAGAGGAACTATAATGTTGCTTTAAGAGGAAAAAAATATCAAAACCCTGAACATTCCAATTTGACCCATCTTTTCCACGATTGTCAGTTTCCAAAAACTCACAGGATAAACCAGAAAGTACACTCGTGACTAGTGTATCAGGATTGAGAATATAACCCAAAAGTAATTCAGAGAATAAATGGATGAAAATGCACCAGGAGTTTGAAAATGAGAACAAAATATAATTCAATACAAAGAATTGCACATGCTTTGTAACTAATTAAAGTTAGACACTAGCACCTTGTTTTTTAGAAGAATTCGGACAAACCAGTCTCAACATTTCGTGTTAAAAAAACCAAAGACAAATAATCCTTCATGTCACCAAGATGGCTGAGAGAAAAATAAAATAGACCTGCTATTTTAGAACTTAACTGCATTATATCATGTATTTATAATTCTAGAGTTGTAACATACGTTACGCAAGAATTAAAAAAATATCAAAATTTTGTCCAGTCCATTTTAAGCAAGATTCTGTTGGGATCCCCCACCAGGAAGCCACAAGTAATACATGTGAGATGTGTTTCCCTGGCAAGATATTAAATATTCATAAAACTCGGACAAGGGCATACATGTTGAAAGTAGAATCATCAAGAAATAAACAGAATGAATGGACAACAATATGATAATTAGTTGAGAAGAGAATGCTAGTTAAAAGTTAAAACAACCAAAGTGAAAATAGCTAATAACATGAACATGTTCCTCCCTGCCCCATACATACATGGGCGCCCACAAATGTATTCAGGTGTATGAATATAAAGGAAACAAAACCTGTAGGATGGCAATTGCCAGTTCACATTATTCCCCAAGATGCCAGAAGATGTAGGACCTCCAGGAGCATTTGTTTCATTTTCCTTCTTGTACACAGGTCTTCCCTGCAGGAGACCAGAATCTGATCCCCAAAAGAGAAAACTTTTTTAAAAGAAAAAAATTTGCAGATTAAAAGCTTATTTTAATTTACCAAAAATATCAAACTAAGAATATTAGACAGTGGTGGGGGAAAACCATCATGCACATACCAGTACCACTGCTATTGAATTGATTTGTGCCAGCACGCCCAGCATAACGATCTGTGCCAACCCTACCACCACGACTAGATGAGTAATTTGTTGCACGAGACCTGGATTCAGGTACGTCCTTATGCTGATGCAACAACAGAAACAGGTAAAAATAATCACATCATAAATAAAATGGAAAATAGAAGTGTTAGCCAAATGGATAGATTAAGAACTAAGTAATTTATAACCAACTAGCAAAAAAGAGCATATTATTAATGCTATCAACCAAGCAATACAGGAAACTAAACAACATAAATGCATGTATAGTGAGGAATATTTTTAATTTTACCATTCAACTTCTTATCTTTTTATCACAATAAATTGACCAGGGAATACACATTTTTATACCTACTAAAAAATAAGGTAGACACTTGTTATGCAATTTATACACCTCACAACTTAAGTCATGGAACAAATTCAATATATATGGAAATTCTTGTTCATCAAATATAAACTCCACTCTGAAGAGTAGTAGAGTACAAACATCATGCATGTTTCGCACACAGACACACCTCTTTTTTCTTTTCACGCTTGCTTTTCACCTCATGAAAAGTATCTGCACAATTAATAAGACGGAAATCAGATATAAACTACAACATCTAACTACTTTGCGCATGCGATGTCTGACCAGCGTATCTCTGATGTATTATGTACAAAATCAACATCAGAAGTCCATAGAAATGAAAAGGAAACCTACGTTGCATCTACTGTAAAGAGATTAAATAAGAGCTCTAAAAGAATATATGTGCTAGGTGAATTTGTTCCTTCGAATGATTCAGGTCCCATTTAATAAGATAGAGAGTAATGGAAACCTCACTGAAAAATAATACACGAAACTCATAGGAAATTAGGAACCGACCAAGGCAATTAGAAGGAGGATAACAAAATCTATAGGTCCTTCTGCAACGAAACAGTCAGTATATTAAATGGCAAATGAACAGACTTGAAGCAAAGATTTATACAGACCACTACATGCTTCTAAAATCAAAAGACTATGCTATGGATTATGGAAACTCAAAACATCAGAAAGCAGACTTCTTTTTATATTTTTCAAATTCAACACATACCCAATAAAATCTAGTTGAAGGTAAAGACATACAAGTGAGTTGGACAACATTAGTAGTCAATGTTACCCGGAAGACCATACCCCACAAGAACTACTAAGATTGGTTTCCTTCAAGTACATATGAAGACCAAACAACAACGCAGCAAACAAGAAATTAAACTACTTTTCATAAAAAATTTAAAAAAAAAACAATTTTTTCCAACACACTAAAAAGACCTGGGAACGAAAAGGAATTAACAGTGACACGAAAGAACCTTGGGAGAGGAGGCGACTGACAGCTTCATTGGGGTCCATATTACACTCTTTAAGCATAGCATAGATCTCATGCTCAGGGAAATTACTGACAATCTCCTTCAAGCTCTGTACCATCTTCCTCGAAACCGCCGGAACCCCGGCTAATCCATTACTTCCCTTCCCATTGCCGGAGCCGCCGCCCTTGCCACTCATCCTGCACTACTCCCCCTCTCCCTCTCCCTCTTCTCTGATTCTGTGATCAAACCCAGATCTGCTAACGGCCCAGAGGGCTCCCTTACTAAGGTTCTTTCTAGGGTTACGCCGCAGGACGGAGAAGAAGATGATGAAACTGAAGCTTTCTCTCTCACGCTCTGCACCGAAAAAAAGGCGAAAACGAAAACCCCTTCTCACTCACTCCCACCTCCTTTTCTCTCTCGGTGCTTGTAATTTTTTTAATGTTTAAGTTTTCTGGGAATGACCATAAATCGTGTTACAAACTGATGGCAACTTCTTTTGGAGTGAGAATAACTCTCAGATTTGATTTGATGTTGGGACGAATTTTTGTTGATAAAAATTGAATCTTTATATCCAAGTTTAAAGCTTTCTTCTGTGCTCTCATCAATTTTATTGTGCTCAACACTCAATGAAATTTTCAGGTCAGGAAAAAAAAAAAAAACTCAATGGAATAATAAATTGAACTATACTTGGGCAAAAAGTAAATAAATTGAATTATACATCATGAAAAAATGAACTTTTATATGTAAAAAACTAAAAATTCATTAAATCCATTTTAAATTAAAGCGAACAAATTGGTGATTCGGTCGCAATACTTTTCTGGTTTAATATGTAAATATTTTTCTTTTTGTAGGATGTGAGATATGCAACTTTGATAGATATATTTAGAATTAAGAAAATTCCAAAAATAGAGTACATATATATAAGGGAAAAAAATTTTAAAGAAAAGTTTAAAATGTTGGATTTTCTATGTGTATATGGCATAGATGTTGGATTTTCTATATATATCTCGAATTAATATTAGCGTTCTAATGTGTACTGCCCTTATATATACCATGGGATTAAATTAATAGCTGAATTAGTGGGAAATGTATAGATGGAAAATAGATGCCTTAAAAAATCAACAATAAAATAACAATAAGAAAATAGAACCAATCCATGTGTATATGGCATAGATGTTGGATTTTCTATATATATCTCGAATTAATATTAGCGTACTAATGTGTACTGCCCTTATATATGCCACGGGATTAAATGAATCGCTGAATTATTGGGAAATATATAGATGGAAAATTGATGCATTAAAAACTCAATAATAAAATAACAATAACAAAATAGAACCAATCCATTGATCCATTTATTTATGAATAAACGTGCAGGTTGCCAACCAAGTTTTCCTTAAAGTATGTTTGGCTTAATGATGAGAGGGATAGGGAGGTATTTTAATGAAGAAAAGGGAAAGAAATTTTCCTTATGTTTGGATGGGGATAAAGGAATAAAATGAATATTAGGGTTAAAAACTTACATAAATGATAAAGAAATTTAATATTTTTGGAAGTTTTCTCCATTTCTTTCCCCTCTAATTTTCTTTTCATCAAAGCATAAGTAAGAGTTTAAAAAGAATTTTGTTTTACCTTATTTGGATGGATAAAAAAATGGGAAAAGAGAGATTTTAATAATTAAAAAAATGAGATCAACAACATAAAAATATAATCAACAAAAAATAACATAGATACTAATCAATATAAAAGTTTTTGAAGTATCACATATAAAGAAGAATTAATATTTGTCATGTAATAAAAAAGTTTTACCTGCAACTTTCAAAATGATTATATTAATTTTTTTTTCTTATTAAAAATATGTACAGAGCGGTAAAAAAATATAATATAATATGATACTAACAATATATAACATAAGTCTAAAAAGGAGACAACATAGACATATTAAAAAAAAAAGTAAAGATCATGTGCATATTAATCAATAAAAGCCAAAATATTATATTTTTTCTAAATTTCTCCCAATTTTAAGGGGATGGTTAGAAAGGGAGAGAAGGAAAAATTTTAAAAATTTTCCTTTTCCCTCCTAAAAGTTTTACTTATCCAAATAAGGGGAGATGAGCAAAATCCATAAATTCCACTTTCCTCCCATCCCCACCCCTCATACCAAACAAGCTCTAAAAGCACACTGTACAAATACCTTTTAGAAGACAAATACTTAAAATGAGGTAAATAGCACAATCCTATTAATTTGATGGTCAATGACTATCATATGGTTAGAGCTTATTTAGTTCAACCTCATTGTATGCCTGTAATATTAATTATGCTTGCTTTACTAAAAGATGAGTGTTTGGCTACTTGCATGGTAATAGAATTTACCATGGCAATGATGATTATCAAAAAATTAGTAATCCTCATTCATATCTCCCCCTTATAAATACTCATTATTATCCTATTGCAAAGTTCAAAAAGTCTAATTTACCTTTTAATGTTATTTTTATTTGTTTCACTTGTTTCATTTCACCTACGGCATGCCGCAACAACCACCGCACCTACCTCCTCCACCACCACATTGTCTTAACCCTCACCTCCGTTGCACCTTCATTACTGTCACCCTCACCAGCACCTCCTCTTCCACCGCCTTTTCCACCACCCTACCCCTTATGCCTCCACCTTCATTGTTGCCACTACCACCGCCATCTCCATTATTGTAGCCACAACCACCACCTCCTCTTCCACTGTCAGCATCGTCATCACCACCATTGTCGCCACTATTTCGTCCTTCACCACATGTATTACCACAACCTTCACTGTCATCGCCACTACCTGCTCCTCCTTCACCTCCACCTCTGTCGCCACTACTACCTGCTTTCCCTCCACAGTTGTTGCCACCACCTCTATCGTCGTTGTCACTACATTATCCTCCTCTATTGTTACTACCTCCTCAACTAACATTGTCACCTCCATTGTCGCCGCCACTACGTTCTCCTCATTCACTGCAGTCTCTGCTACCTCCACCGTTGGCACTACTATCTTCTTCTCCTGCACTACCGTTGCCATCGCCGTTACCTCCACCATTACTACCACTACCTTTTCTTCTATCGTTGCTACCACCTCGTAGTTGACTACCTCTGCTACCATCTCCACCACTCCCCCTTACTACCAACACCACAACCTTCTCCTCCTCCACACCTCCTCACACAATCGCCACTTCCTCCTCCACTACCAACATGGTTGCCACCGCCTGCCTCCTGCTTCATCATTATCGTTGTAGCTAGCAGTCGTCATATAACGACTATTAACTTTTTTTTTTACGAAGATTAGATTAAAAGTAAAATAGACTTCGTGTAATATATTAATTTTAAATAATTATTAAAAGCGTAACTCATTGCACCTTGATTAAAAATATAGTTAGACATTAGCCATGTAATTAGTATTGCATTATATTACCATTGCATCGCATTGCATTGCACTGTAGGGTGTAATGGACTTGAACCAAATAGGCCTTTAGTATGGAAAAGTAATTTGACTTGAAGTGGTGGTGTGATAGAGAGTAAATGATGATGAGGCATACACATGTAAGGAGTTAAGTGTTGTCACATGTATTTGTGTGTTATTTGTTTTAAAAAATAGATTGGTCAACTAAAAAAAAGAAAGAAAAGAGGCGAAGTCGACAATGAGACCCAAAAGCCTATAAAGTGAGAATAGAATTCCCTAAGTGACAAGAGTCTAATGGAAGAGAAGTGAAAATCTGAGAGATTTGATGAGTAATTAAAAGCGACAAAGTGACAAAGTTTGTCAAGCATCTGCTAACAACCTTTCAAGTTTCATTTTCAAATGCTTACATTAAAGTCTTATTAGCATCCATAAAACCTCAAACCTAAGTTGCCGTCAATCCAAGTCGTTCATTGCAACGCCACCATTCTGTGATCACAATGGAGTTCTCGCAAAAACACGACCCTCCATCTGAAAGAGCAAGCTAATCACCCAAGATGGGGCGAATTGGGTGTTTTTAAAAAATTTGCAGCTCAAACTTAAGAACA
>JBAGKO010000001.1:14839499-14855924 GCA_037177275.1 Acacia concinna | reverse complement strand
TACATTTCCTCGAGGATTCGCTCTACTGGCCAGGTTTCTTCTGCCTGGCCAGGTTTGACCGTGCCTGGCCAGGTTTGGCCCTCACTGGCCTCTCTCAAGACACAGTTATCAATCCCCGAGTCCTCGAGGGTAGACACCTCTTCCTCGAGGAAACCATGTTTTCTGACCTTACTGCCAGGTTCTTACCACAACCTGGCTGTTATAGCCAGTAGAGATTGGAGCATTTTCCTTGAGGCAAATCATCTTCCTCGAGGTCAGAACACAGGCAAAGTTTCTGTTATGTTCAAAACTGATTTCCTTTTCCTAGAGTCAAAGTAGATATTACTCAAGTACAATTACTCCAGTAATTTCCCTTTGTCTCCTTTAATTAGAAACATTTACTTAACAATTTTTCTAAGTTTGGTAATCATCAAAACATAGGATCTAACACCATTTACATCTTCCCATAGACAATGATAAAGATGCGGTCATTAAAGCTCTTTTTTCCATATCACTTTTCCCTCGTTTATACTTGTTTCCATCCATGATGATGAATATGGATTCCTTCTTTTTCAGTTGTGTAATGGAGCTGTAGCAGAGGAGGTATGTTGAATTCTTAATTTATTAATTCAAACGTCTCACATGCGACGTCTTATCCCATCAAGACTCATCTACCACTTGGACAACATTGTTCAACATTGAATTCACACATTTGTACTTCTTCAAAAATATATTTACCCCTTCTAAAATTTATTTGTGCTAGGTGTTTCTAAAAAAAATTTCGTTAGCAAATATACATCTTCATCCTTCATTTTCTAATAGTTTAATGCAATTTTAAATCCTTAAAATTTATCTTCATTTTGGTTTTACCCCTTAAATTTTTTGTTGGACCTAATTGCCCCTTAAATTTTAAATCATAGATTTTGGTCAATAAAATAACAAAACAAGTTAGGTTTTATTTAATTATAGGAGGACAATGTTTTAAATGGGATAAAATTTTGAGAGATGAAAACTTCTTCTTTGAAACTTGAAGACCAAAATCAAAGCACCGGCAAATTCAATGGACCAAAGAATGTATTAAGTATTAACCAATTTATATTTCTATTTACTATATTGATAATATAATTTGATATTTATATATGAATGATTAATAATTCAATGCAGAAACATTAATGATACTATAACTAAGCAATTAAAGATAATATTTAAACAAACCAAATTCCTAATTTTTGTCCCAAGCCACTTTGAAATTAGACTAATTGTTTTCAAGTTAGATTGTCGAAAAAAAGAAAATGCTTTTCATGTTAGAGCGCAAAGTACAAAGGAGTTTTCTTAATATTCATGCAAAAATTGTCATGAACAAGTTTTATTTTTTTTTCTCTATATGTTTCTCTACTAACTTGTAGGATTGACTTAAATGGAATTCCAACCATTCGCCAGGTCATGTACAATTCAATTCTCATCCATGGGGAAGAGTTTTTAGCCTTGTTTGTTGGCTTCTGTGGACAACTAGATGCAATTTTGTGTTTGAAAGGAAATCGACAACAATCAAAGAGATCCTATACAAATTATCTTACACTCTCTTCAAAAGCGTGTCGGTCCAGCAACTTCATCACAATATCTTTTAGTTTCAGCAAACTTTAGAACAGAAGTGGAGACCACCCCCAAAGACACTGTGCATGTTGACGTGGATGGCTTAGTTAGATATGATCAAATGGCTGCATGTGGTGGAGTTTTACGGGACGCTTATGGTAATTGGCTGATGGATTTTCAAAAATCCATTGGGACTGCCTCTATTATGGAAGCAGAGCTTCACGCTATTAAGACTGGTCTTGAAGTAGCCAAGGAAATGGGATTAAAAAAGATATACATATACTCATATTCTATTGAAGCTTTCAACATCCTTGTTTGTGACTCAGCAACTGATCACCCTCTAAATGACTTGGTGGTGTCAATAAGAGATCTTCTTTTCGCCAATTGGGATGCCAAACTGCAACATACTAGTAGGGAAATTATTCAATGTGCCAATTATATTGCCCGAATAGGTCATGGATGTGACTACCATATTCATCTTTTGAAACAACCCCTGAATAGTTGTGTTAATCTTCTTCGATAGGACATATACCCTGCTTTTGACAGTAACACCTCTCTTATGAGGGACGCTTAGGTGTCAGTGTTTCTTTCTCAAGCTTTGGCTTGTCATATATATATATATATAATTTTTATTTTTTTGGCTTAAAATTACTGTACGTTGACCATATGTGTGGTTTATAAGTAGACTTCGTTTTCTTTTTTAAAAAAAAAGGTAAAATATTCTTGACAAATTGATACAGGGATGGAAAAAAATCCTAATGGAGAATGAATTTGGCGGGAAAATACATCTGAACTTCCTAAAATTAGTTTTCTAGTAAGTTTGAAGTCAAATACAGTCCAGAGAACGGACATAAATAACTATAAGCATTACCCTTTTAATTTTTTTTTTTAACAATAATGATGTAGAGAGTAAGAGTTGGAGGAAGGGAGAGAGTGGTTGCAAAAAACAATGAGGGAAGGGGAGAGGGAAGAAAATAATTTAAAGGATATCAGGAAAATTAATTTATAAATTAAATCTTTTAAAATATGGTTGTTGAATGCAAGAAAACTCAATAATTTGGTACAATAGGATTGGGAGATATGGAATTAAAATTGTAATTAGTGTTCATCAAAACGTTTGTTTGGTAACATGGTGAAAATCGTATCAAACAAGTTTTGGAAGCCATTTTCATTTTTCATTTTTACCTTTATTTCCATGTCATTAGCAACTCTTCCAATACACAAAATTGGCTCATTTTTTATGTTCATTTCTATTTTTTTTTTTAGCCATCTAACTTATCACGTTCAAACATTTTTCATTTTCATACTCCAAATAAGAATATTCTATAATCACATGGACGTAACTCGAGACTTTATATTTAAATGGTTGAAACCTTTTGTATTAGGACTAGCCCCTATTAATATTTTCATTTCTATTCTCAAACCGCCTTGAATAATTAAAAAAAAAATGGTTGAAAATTTTCCATTAAAATATTTTTTGTTCAAAGTGCCTAAAATTTGTTCCACAACTCTTCTGCATTGTGTGAGTGTAACTTTTCTCCAATAACCACTTTAGTCCTATTTATAAGTATATTTTGATGAAAAAAAATTCAGTCCTTATTATAAATACATTTTCAAAGTAATAAATGATATTGACACAATTTTTCCTCTATTAATTATAATAAAAAAAGAATTTATTCATGTGACTACTTTACTCTTAAAACCACATTTATAAATAAAAATAAAATTAGATATTTAGTTCATAATCCATGAGTTAACTAACCCTCTTTAATATGTAGGGGTTAGATAATTTAGAATTATAAATAAGATCAAAGTAGTGCGAATATATAAATAGACATGTAACATGTTTTATGTGCTAAAATCATAGATGTGATATATCAATATGTTGATTAAGAAACTATTAGTTATTTTAATCCAAACATCAATTGAATTCTTCTTCTTCTTTTTTTTTATCAAAACATCATCAATTCAATTCAATTAATATCTCATTCAACTATATTATTGCCAATATGTAACATATTTAATAGGTTAGCATTGTCATTTTATTCATAACTAAAGTTTCACATGCACACACAAGTATTCTAATCAAGATATCAGTAATCACCGCCAAGTGTCCTTAAACAATATCGGGTCATGCATATCATTGAAGGCATTCAAATTACTTTTATTTGGATCAATATTCTCCGGGCCATATGAATGAACACGTGTCCCACTTTCTTTTAATGTTGCCTTAATCATTGACATAGCCGATTCTACTTATTATGACACCAGATTTATCATTGTTTTTGTTTTTAGTACTATTTTAATTTAATGTTGTACTCTCTAAGCTATTATCCTATGTATAAGGGGACCATATGTTTGGGTTGTTAATCAAATTTCTTTTTTAAATATTGCCCCTAATTTATTAGAAGAACACTTAAAGTGCAATATAATGTTTTTATATGCTTTTAAACATGGGAAAAGTTTTTTTAAAAAAAAAGCATTTTATTTTCATACAAAATTAATGACTTCGTTGAGATGAAGTTGTCTTTTTTTTTTAAAAAAAAAACGTTTTTATGTATTTAGGTGGACTCAAAACCCCTTTCAAAATTACAGGAGATAGGTGTTACTATTGAATTAACTTTTAATGGTTGAGATTTAATTATAAATGTAAAAAAATATTATTATTTTAAATAAAATAAAATTCTATTAGTAAATTTCAACTATTAAAATTATCTAATAGTCCAAACATTAAATAGACAATAAATAGATAGAGATGTCAATTGAGACAGCCTTCTCCCGCATTGGAACTACTTTGTTGGTTAAAAAAAAATTGTTTTATTTTTAACCTTTGGAATTTTTATGTACGTTGGATATAAATAGATATCTATTATATTTGGTACTTGTTGAATATAGTTGACTCACCAATCATAATACACGGCCCACAACATGACATTATATTAAATATTAAGAATACTTTAATGATTTAATGCTCTTACCCAATTATTCTTGTATGCTTGCACAAGGCACATGAACTAAATCTATACTCTTATCAAAAAGTTAATTTTTTGTCCATTATCTTTTTCTAAATACTGTATTATAATTAGTGGTGGGTATATTTAGACTTTGGCACCAAATTCCATTCTCACAAGTGTATTGTACCACAAAAGATAAGGTCTTGTTTGAATTACAGATATTTCAAGATTCAATTCTTTGATCACAAATTATAAATTCATCATAAATTGATTTAAAAAAAGCTAAATAAAAAATCG
Organism: Acacia concinna; assembly: GCA_037177275.1. Lineage (NCBI taxonomy): Eukaryota > Viridiplantae > Streptophyta > Magnoliopsida > Fabales > Fabaceae > Acacia > Acacia concinna. Next base: position 14,851,101 of record JBAGKO010000001.1, on the reverse strand, counting down.
TATTCAAGTTGAGCTTGATCGTTTCCCTTGATTGACTTCTCTAACTCAAGCTCTTGTTCTTCTCCTTTTTTCCCCTGACCTCATGCTAGTCTTCTTCATGATGTACAAAAATTTTTGTTGGAATTCTTTTTTTAAACAAAAAAAAAAAGACTTTCTTGAAAATACAATGAAGTTTTAGCCCAAAAAAAAAAACAATAAAGCCAGTGAAAAATACTTATCTAACTTATAAGGTGCCTACTCCTAACCGCGTATAATAACTTCATTAAAGGATAATAAGAAAATATGTTGATAATTACTTTTTGAGCCTTTAAATAATCTTTGACTTGGAAGTTGGAAGGTCCAAAAACAACCCAATTTGACTTTTCTAATCCTTTTTAAAAGGAAACAGCTTGGTAGATTGGTACAACAATTAAAGGAAATCAGCAAGGCAAAACAATCACGGAACCAAATTAAAAAAAAAACACTAAGCTTGTCCACATCCAAAGTCTGTTGCGCTTTCATCTAAAATATCTGTATATATACTTGCAAAACTAACAAAATCTCAAACAGTAAATATTACTCTCGCTCCAGGCTTTAATATATAATAGGACATATTTTGGAGTTAATGATGATCTAAATATAATATATATTTCTTACATAAGAAAAAGATAATTTTCTCTCTATCTCAAAATATAAAAGACAACCACTCCTTACTCCGTCACAAAATATAAGAGACATTTAATTCTTTTTTTTCAATTTTACCCTTATTCAATAATAATGTATTAATACTTGTATTAACCATAAAAGTTATCATTCCTAATAAGAGAAAAGAGAGGTAGGGGAGAGAGAGTAGTGGACTTTAATAAGGGTATTTTCTTTCTTATTTCCTACCTCCTCATTAATAAAGGTATTTTAATAAAAATGAATAACAATTCTGACATACTTATTATTCTTAACCGCCAGAGATTCAGTTAAACGTCTTTTATATTTTGGGACGGAAGGAGTATTTTTTATAGGATCATACTTAAATCAAGTTCTCCAATTACACAAAGCCATGCATTCTATTTTTTTCATATGAATTTATTGTCAACTGATTATATTTAAAAAATAAGACACATAGCAACATGTTATTAAAAAACTTGAAGAAATGGATATAAGAACTTGACCTCAATGTTTTCTTTTTTCATATTTGTAATGTTTTCCTAATTTACTCCATTAATTCTCCCTCAACCATAATTAAGAAGGAGATGAAATGAGTGACCATTATGTTATATATACATGTCATATTAACTAACTTAATTGACTATATTAATATAATCAAATTAAGTAAATACGGCGTATGTCTTATATTAAGAACTAAATGGAATATAAGGACTCTAATATTATTAATCAGTAATATATTCTTTTTTATTATTTTTTCCCTAAAGACACAAGAATGACATTCATACTCAATCTGTTTTTCTATAATTTCCGAATCCCTACCTAATGTACCAAACATAACAAACTCTCTCAATTCCTCATCATGAAACAATAGCTAACTGAAATAAATAACGTCCCTTTGTCTTAAACAACCAACTTGCCTACAACGTTGAATTTTAAGTTATTTATCTGCAGCAACAGAAGTCCAAGTCAAGGAATATACAGGTGGAAAAATGATAGAAGATTTATCCTAAACAGAGACAACTCGGGATTTGAATTTTAAGAAGTTGCTTTATAACATTGCAGTCTTCCAGAGAGATCTAAAGTGGGGCTCATATACACTCCCACTAAGTGGATCGTACACATTATACATGATCTAGAGGAGAATTCCAGATACCAAACTCCAAAATCCTTGATCTCAGTAGACATGACGCAACACAGTGAATCCATCTATCTAGAAGAATTAAAAGAGAGAAAAAGGAGAGATTACATATACACTTGGTACTTGAGAGGCTTCAAAAAAACAATAAATACATCTAGCAAAGGACCAAAAATGATAGTAACTTCAAGATTTCAGTTTAGTTCATAATAGGAACAAGAAAAATGGATTTTCAGTACAAATACTTGACCTTTTAAGCTCAAATGGTCCTTGACATGAAATCAGACCTTTTCTGAGCAAATAGTCAAAGTGGGTTCTCTACCGCCCTCCTTAATTAAAATTAAGTTTCAGTCTAGGTATGGTGGGCCAGTGCATTATCCACATATCAAGCTCAAAGGGCTTCTGCTTGAGGGATCACGCTAGAGATATTAATGAAAACCATTTGTGGCCTTCACTAATTAGCTTGAGCTTGAGTCAAAATGTTCTTCGGCGAGTCTTGCAAAACAGCAGCACCCGTGTGCTGTGTCTTCCTAATCTTCATGAATCTCCTTGCCCTTAAACACAATGTTTTTGGAGATCTATTGCTGGAAAGATATGAGCCATTCAAATGTGAAATTAGCGCTATTGAGAGATCAAACATTCATGATTGGCAAGAAAACCATGATTCTCATAGATTTGAGTGAGCACAGATGAATAGGTATACCATTGTTTAAGAAGTTGCAGCAACAGATATATTCTTTATGAATGTCCAAACCTTTGTTAATCTTTGATCTGTTGTTTCCTGTTAAGCAAGTGGCTTGAACTCTGTGTAGTCGTCATGAGGCACTTTGACATTTTCTTCCAGATGGACATTATGATTGTGACTCCTCTGCTATTAGCACATTAAAGGATCAATAAATCAATAAAAGAACTAAATGATATAACCTGAAAACCTACACACACACACACACAAAATTCCAATACGCAACCTTCTATTGTTAGTTAATAGTTACTGATTGGTACTTACATATTTTTTTATTCTTATCAATTTCAAGTAAACGTTGAGGCCAAAGATGGAATATAATCCTCAAGGCTTAACATGATAATCTTTCAATATATGGTCTCTTCTCGTCAGATTAATAGCAGAAGACAAGTAATGTTAGTTGCACAACTTTTTCTGGTCACAATTCTCACAGCTAGTATGTGGCTAGATTTATACTCAAGTTCAACGGGCCTCACTTAGAAAGTGTTAGGTATGACCATTTATACTCAAATTTAGTCTCTAGTCATGTTTACAAAAGTTTTACTCAAGAAAGACAAATAAGTAATTGCAAATGGATCAAAGTAATAAATAGTGTAGCAGCGTTTCTTTATGAAAATCTTACTAGACATCTTTAACCCCAGAAATAATTTCTTAGAGAGACCTAATTGGACTTGATTTAAATAAACCTTAGGAACCCTCAGCCCAACCAGGTCAATGTATCCTGAGAAGAATAACTGTTTAGAAAATAAAGATAATAAAAACCACAACAGTGACTATCAGAAAGACAAGACTTGTAATTAATTTAAGTTAGTGAATTGAATATTGGCTTCAGGAAACAGATCTATTGCAAATCTATTATTTTTTGCTTTCCATTTAGAAGAATTATGTATCAGTATCAGACAAGGTTCATTCATACCTGAAGAATAATCTGATCCAAAGCATGAGATTATGCCAAAGAAACCCGTCATCGCAAAGTATATGATTAACAAATCCCTTCTTTAACCATATTTTCTCTCAATTTAGAGGCTTCAGTCAAATCACCAGTTCTGCAGTATCCATTTATCATTATTTTATAAGTAACAGCATTTGGAACCAACCCTTTCTGAGGAAGCTTCCGGAAAAGCCTCTGTGCTCTATCCATATTTCCTGACTTGCACAGCCCATTTATTAATGCATTATACGTAGTAATATTTGGAACAAGACCTCTCTCCTGCATCTCGTTTCTTAAGTTGAAAGCTTCATTCACATTGCCATCAACTGAGTAGGCATGAATCAAGGGACCATATGTGAAATTGTCTGGAAGAAAATCTCTCAGTAACCAAGCTGATAAAACATTTCTTGCTTCCTCAACTTTCCCAGACCTACAAAGTCCTGCTATAGTTATGTTGTGCATGACATTATTGGGTTTGACAATATCATTACTTATAAAACTTCTATCAAGAGAATCGGCAATTTTCTCAGTTTCTATACTAATTACATCAGTTTTGAGAAATTTTGTAGAGCAATTATGAATGTTAAGAAGGTCAAAATCTACCATCTTGTCTAGAAGGACAGCTGCTTCGTTGATTCGACCAAGTTTATAAAGGCTACTGACAATTTTGCTACAGACTACCAAATTGGGAGAGAACCCCCTATGAATCATCTCAAAATATGCGCTAAAGGCTTTATCCAATATCCCTTCATTGCACCAACCAGCAATAAGGGTTCCATAGGTGATAATATTAGGAGATACTCCTCTGCTCTGCATCTCAGCAAGGAGATCACTGACTTTGGTTGACTTCCTACACTTAAAAAGTCCATTAATGAGAGAATTATACATTTCAATGGAAGGAGAAAGTTCTTGTCTTTCCATCCCGTCCTTAATTTTAAAGGCTTCTATGACATTTCCAATCTTACAATACCCATCACTTAGAGTCCTATATGTCATTTCATCTGGTGAGCATCCAAGCTCCTTTATTCTGTCAGCAACTGCCTCTGCTTCCACAACCTTACCCATCTTACATAATCCACTGATCACTGTATTTAAACCAACTTTGCTCTTTGCAAATCCCTTGCCTAACATGTCTTTCCATAACTTCATAGCCCTATCGGAGTCTCCCATCTCAAAGAAGCAATGAAGCAGAGTACAATAACTGACTTCATTTGGAGTTACACTATTTTGTAGCATTGAATGCCAAAGGCACAAAGCATCATCATAAGAACCAGCACGACTTAACCCCTTCAGAATAATATTGTAAGTGACAACTAACGGATTAATTCCTTCTCGCAACATCTCCTCACAAAGCATAAAAGCCTTGCGTATATGTCCTTCCCTGCAATATCCGTCTAGTAATGTATTATAACTATAAGAATCTGGCCTTAGTTTCCAATCCAGCATCTGCCTAAAGACTTCCTCTGCTTTGCAAACTTGACCATGCTTACAGTACCCATTGATCAAGGAATTGTATATAAATATATTCATTTTCAAGCCTTTTTCTAACATCTTATTTCGGGTCCTAATGGCAGCATCCATTTTACCTATTTGACAATACCCATCCACCAGTGCACCATACGCACGTTCATCCACTACTAGCAAGTCATCATCCTCTATGTCTTGAAGCACCGTCTCGGCTTCATCCATCATGGATAGCTTACAGTAACCTTTTATCAACAAGGTAAAAGTAACCACATTTTTTGAAACACCCCTTTTAGACATCAAACTCAATACTTTTTCTACCCCTTCTATGCCTCCCTGGTTTACATACCCATGAATCAAAGCATTGTAAGTTACAACATTTGGCTCAAATCCCATCTTCCTCTCCATCTCTTCCATAAAACTAAAAGCGTCTGCCACTCTGCCTTCCTGACAATAAGCGTTCACCATAATGGTACACATAAAAACATCAGGCACAATATCTAACCTCATCAACTGATCGAAAATGAGAAACACCGTGCTACACTCACCATTCTTAACCAACTTACTCAACAAGAAATTGCAGGACCTCAAACTGGGGATACGACCCAACTTGCCCATATTATCTAACACATGTAAAGCATACTTTGTCATACCCTTCTCCGTATATATCTTCAAGATCATTTCAAAGACAGTAGGAGAAAACGAGAAATCCCGATAAATTGCAACAATCTCATCCCAAACAACAATTGCCCAGTAATTATTCTTACAGTGACTCACCACCAAGTCGTTCAAGAAGACCCTTGTCTCGTCGTACATTCGAGCTCTGGCCAGTATGTGAACAATTTTGCAATAAGACTTGACATCGGGTCTGTAACTCTGCTGCTTGCAAGATAATTCAAAGAATCTCAAACACGCAGTGGGGTTAAGTTTGAGCCTGCGGAGAACAGAATCCATGAGCTGGTCGGAGAACTGAAAGGATAGTCGCTGGAGAGCCTCGAAACGATGGAGAGCGAGGAGGCGACAGATTCGGTCGACCAATTCGGTCGGAGGAAGCTTGTATTCGTCCCGAAGCTTCCATTGGAGAGAATGAGAGAGGTGAATGGATTTGTGAGGATGGAAACGAGGAAGAAGGCGACCACCATTGTCGCGGAGGATTGGAAACATTGAACAGCATTACGGAATTAATGGCATATTCGCATGTTTTCTAACTTTGTACTATACAAGAGGGAAGCTCCCCCTTGATCTGATTGTGAACTAAGCGGCGAGGGGCACCCCAAAAACTTATTAAAGTTCAAATCTTTTGAATCAAAGATTATCCCATTAATACAGACTCGACGCCAGGAGAGGCCAGAGGCAACAAGTGTCGGATTGGCTATCCGGCGTGGAAGAGAAAATTGAAGGCTACTGCCTGCTATATTGACGCCGACGGGAAGGAACAAGGAAGTGTTTGCGAGCCAGCGCAAGCGTAAAGAAACTAAAATTTAGATAAATAGAAATGGGCTAGAATCCACGTAAAATTTGGGTTACGTTCTAAAATAAAAAGAATAAGGGGTAGTAAGATAATAAAATGTGGAGGGAAGAGGGTGACTTATCTCATTTATTTTGTTTCATTTGATGTGTAAATACTTTATATATAGCCTTTATTTATAGGCATCTTTATCTTAAAGACTAATTTAAGAGTTACAAGCATATAAAAAAAAGAATTAACAAGCAACATAATGATACAGTTAGAAATTATAAGAAATATGACTTCAATTTAGAAGTTATATAATATAATGTTAATTGTCATGTGATGGAATATACAGAGTCATGAATATCCACATAATTGCATATTGTTTATAACACTCCCCTTTAGATGTTTATAAATAAATATTGTACTTCATTAAAACTTTACTAACAAAAACCCATTGGGATATAAACCTGGTGAAAGAAAAAGAATACACAATAATGTTTACTTCTCTTGATGCAAACATCATTTTATGTGTTTTAATTTGTGTAACACCTTAATCTTAATAGATCAAATCCCAACAAAAGAATCTTTAATATAACTAATAAGGATTTTAAACATCCAAATAATCAAAATGCATGTTTAGTTTAAATATATCTCACACAAGGTTTCAAATGAAATCCTCAAAATAGTTTAGTGGATAAAGATAAAATGCGGAAGTCTTAGGGTCATAGCAAATAAAATAACATAATATATGCTCTAGGAGTACAAAAGAGCCATCATGGCTAACTCCATAGACGCCTTCCCTTGTTTCCTACTAGGTCAATCACCTGAAAAATGTTTATATAAAGGGATGAAATGCCACGGTCTCAGTAACTACCACACACAAGCAAATCACATATGACAAAATAAGAAACTGATTACATATATTTCCGCATATATCATGGTTCTCATACAAAACAAATTCAAATTTAATCATCATTATCAGGTCACAATTTTCATCACAACATATAATATAATTATGCAATATACAGCCTCCCTTATATCACCGTCCACCCTTATTCTGCGAACTGGAGCCATAAGCTAATACATACTTAAACAGGAACTCATCTATTTGATTGGGTTGTCCCAAGCTCACCATTTTTTTAAGATACACCCGGCCAAAAGTATAAAGCTCAAGTGTGGACTATAGCTCCCCTCCTTAAAACAACAAAATTAAAGAGGTGTCCCATGTCTCCAGCTCCAACACAAATCCCGCCTAAATGAAAGTATGGAAGAAGAGGCCCTGAAAAGTGTCATCCACTGTGCATCGAGTGATGGCATACCATGTGGTAAAAGATCTCAATAAATAAATTCCTCCTCACTCCAACCCATCACAAATGCAACCTTCGTGACAGATATATTCAATTACCAGTATATATATATATATATAATATTATCAAGACAAGGTACAATGATTCATTCTTCCAATTATATCAAGCATCAGCACACATAAAAACATGTTTAAAAGGAACAATAATCTAAACATGCATTAACCATAATTAACATATTTATAAAGGGAATAAAAATGAATTACAATTAAATTCACTTATAGCGTCACTTACTTAAGAATTTAGGATATATACACATATACATATAATTCAGTTCATTTTTCCAAAAACCATTCACAATTTAATCACACACAATTCACAAGTATATGGAAGAATATTTAGAATTACATGCTATTCCCTAGTACAAAGATAAGCACACAAGAGTTTCTCCCAAACTCTCAATGAGAATCTACAAAATCACACAAATAATTGTCTATTAGCATATTCGTCTAAACTACTCTAAAGTCACCTAATACTTCTCTGAAAGCCTAAATCTAACGGTCTATAATTAATATTATACAAATTTATATTCATTAGTTACCAAATTAAATTTTAAAGCTGCACTTATTATGTGACCCAAAACTACACCAAGACTTTCAAAACTGACTCCCATGATTAATATTACACACACCAACTATCCACAGATTTCCACTATTTTAATAATATATATAAATTGAAATATGCAAAAATTTTAAGTTTATAAAAGTTGTGACACGTACATACTTAAAATGGACAATGAGACTAGGTTTTTTTTTTGTTATTATCTATATCCACATTTTTCTTTTTCCAGAGACAGCTTGACAAATTTGAACAACAACTTCAAATATTTTAAACATTAAAAGAAGGAAGGAGGATTGATTTTAAATATGTAAGTGTAGGAAAGAAGGATATACAAATGGACCTTCATTATATTTATGTACTAAGAAGAAGACAAAATGGTGCTATATTGTAATTGCGCCGTCTATGTTTCACGAACAATAAATAAAAATAAACCATGGAAATGATTTTTTTATAATATAAACTCAAGATTTTCTGGACTTGTAAGAGAACGGGATAATAATTAGGTCCTACAGTGGGTGTGCATCTACATATATACGGATAAATGGAGTCTTCAAAAAAATAAAATAAACTCAAATAAAAATACATATATGTTCACTCATAATAAAGTCGTAGACTCATCATCTATTTAATATTTGAGGAAAAAAAATACACACACGCAAACCCATGCCCACAATGAAAAGACCAAAGGTTAAAACATGGTTGAAAAAGTAAGAACAAGGTTTGTGAGCAAAATGCCTTTTTAACAGGAAAGAGGTGAAGATATGAACAATAGCTAATAGTATATACACAACACAACAATAAGAAACATGGGGTATGAAATAGGTTAATAAATACAGTGTGTGTAGGTGTGCGTTACATGTCCAGGAGAGAGATTATGGTGAAAATTTTATGGATATGACAAGATAAGACTAAAATAGTGGAGATGAAAAAAAAAATTAATCTGAATATAAACCTTGATGGGGCGAGCAAAGAAACAGTAGCAAGAGGAAGAGGAACAACCAAAATATGCACCTACAGATGATGGAGTGAGGATGTGGCATCTTAGTGTGTGTGGAGTGAAAAGGCAGAGAATTTATATAGGAGTGGATCTAGGGTTTGACTCTAGATTAAAATAATAATTTTTTTTATAAAAGTGATAAAATAATAATGCCAGTATTTTTATTTTATAATATTTATTTCAATAATAAATATATTTTCATACACATACCTATATATTATTTTATGGAGGCATTTTATTTGTATTATCTTACTCTATAGAATAATTATTATATTTTTTTTATAAAAATGTATTAATTATTGTAACTCTTGAATAAATAAAATCAAGCTACAATTAACTTTAAACTCAAAATTTAGGGATGTTACACCTTATATATAATAAAGGGTTAAAGAGCTATTTTGCTCTAAGAGTAGACACAAATGGACAATTTTCTCCAAAAGGTTTTTAGAAGTAATTTTGCCCATAAAGTGTTAAACTAGAGCAATTTTACCCTGGTTATTATTTCAATCAAGTTTGATCGTTGATAGATTAAATATGATTAGTTGATAGTCTACATGCCCTCCACATCATTTTTTATTTTGTTTAGGTGTAACTCTGCCGTAAAAGTTTTCACTTAGGAATAATATTGCCATAGAAATTTCTTAGTTGTAACAATTTTACTCTAATTATTAGTTAGGTTAGGTTTACTCGTTAATTGAGCAAATATACTTATATTTATGTTTATGTGTCATCATCGACTACATTTTTAAAAAAAAAGTAAGTATTTTTTTCTCTCTAAAAGATACATCCCATCCAAAGGATTAGAAACAATCCAAAAGGTGAAAATATCTTATGCGGTAAAGAGAAAATTAAAGAGGTACTTGCTTATCTTAGCATCATTGGGGATAGCAACACATAGTTTTTGATAGCCTTATTACCAATAATCTTCCTTAGTGTGTAATACATATAGTGATTGGATATTTTTCTTCAATATGCTTTGAGGAATGTAAGCTCCTCCTCCATATATAATTTCTTTTTCTTCAATGTTATTCACATTGCTAGCCCAAACATATTTTAGTTAATTATCTGTCAAATTTGACCTAGATTACGATTGAGAAATTTTTGAGGCAACATTACTTTTAAGTGAAACATTCAAGACAAATTTATACCTTAACAAAAATGATATAGATGGTACGTGAGATATTATCTCAACATATTTAGTGAACTAATTATCAAATTTAGTTGGGATAATAGTCATGGTAAAATTCCTACAGTTTTAACATTTTCAAGACAAAATTACCTTCTGAAAAAATTATGGAATAAAATTGTCCCTATGTGACAATTTTTAGAGTAAAATTAGCCCTATAACCCTATAATAAATCCAAAGCAGAGGCTAATGATAAATTCTTTAAGAAATTAATTATGAACATGAAATTTGGGTGGTATGTATGTTAAATTTCAGCCATACAGATTTAAAAGTAGACGCTGCAGCAATGCAAGATTTTGTTCTCACACTACGGCCACTTGACCCCTACCGACAAAGCAAAAGCAATCAAGTGTGGAGCGGCCTATTGTGGAAAACAAAGGTAAAACAAACTGAAACTCTTTTTAGTTTTTACTCTCTTGTTTATTTTACTGTCCTCCTCCAAGGTTCAAACGTCAGCCCTCTCCGAACCCTGAAAAGTGAAAACAAAGGTAAAACAAACGAGATTTTATTCAAAGTGAGTGTATATTTTGTAGCTTATATTTCACAATAGCTAATATTTTTGCTCACTTGTTTTTGTTTATTTAGTTTTTTTTTCAATATTCGTTTTATCCTCTTTTTTCTATTATTTACCGCCTCTGCTCCTTATTATTTTGAGGCACAAATTAATAAATATTTATTATTATTATAAGGCATTTGTTTGTTTTCAAAGAACCTTAAATTTTTTTTTTTACTTTTATGCCTATATTTAAGGGAAAATGACACTTAAATATCACTTGAATTTTCAAAACTCAAAAAGGTCTGTTAGTATTTCTAAAAGACAGTAAGGTACCATGGACCAAATTGAGTTTTTTTTTTTTATTTTTCTGAAAAGAAAAGTGGTTCGGAAACTAACGAATTTTATTACTCTTATGGGTAATCTCATTACTCTTATAGCGAAAAATCCCCCATTTCCTTTGTTTTCTAAAGTTGCTGAAGTGAAAAATACTTCGGAAACTAGTGAATTACATTACTCTTATGGGTAATCTCATTACTCTTATAGCGAAAATCCCCTCTCTCCTCTGTTATGGGCATATTTCTCTCTCCTCTGTCACTATGCATCAGTTTTAGTGTCAGTGTCAGATGAATAG
>JBAGKO010000001.1:14806652-14817386 GCA_037177275.1 Acacia concinna | reverse complement strand
ATACATAATCTGACTTATATCTAATCTGACTTATCCATAAGTCCAATTACAAATAAGTCCGTTATCCCACCGTTATTTCAAACACACCCTAAGTCAGGTTCAAATAAGAGAGAATATACAAAAAGTTATGTTTGAGAATTATCTAAATAGGTAAAATTGACAAATAATCATTAATTACTCCCCAAATAACTTATATCATGAATCATACATTCTTAAGTGATTTATATTATGAATAAAATAATGCATTTAAATCGTGTAATTAGGGAGGAAGGGAAGAACAGACGGGGGATTATTAAGTCCAAATAAAAATAGTTAAGTCATTCAAACTAATCATACATTCATTATTGGTTAAAAACCATATTTTAGTCCTCATACCACAATGGAAGGTACAGCCGGTAATACAAGCCTAATCCGTAAAAGTGTGTTTTTACTTTTTATTACAAAATTAATAAGTCTCATACTTCTATCTTAATATCTCATAATCCTAAGGAGAAAAATCTCAACTTTCTTCCTCCATTTTTAAACTAAATTATTATATTTGATTGTAAGAGGATGATTTAATATTTTTTGTTTGTGGTAAACTTTGAAAAATTCGATTGCCAATTATTTTTTAAAATTTTTTATAAATAAAATGGTTGGTGTTGATTTGATGACTCATATATAAATGTACTCTCTGCATCTTTAGCAAAGTAAAAATTGGTTTTAAAAAAATTCTAGCCCAGAAATTTTTCTTAAAATATAGAAAAGGCAAACTAAGATTCCAATACATCTCAAATCAGGCTTGTGTGGGAGGAATTTATAAGTATAAAATGTGGCAAAAGATGCCCTTTCCTTGAGTTTTGAGAGTGATGAACCATATATAAAGAGTGACTATTTAAAAATTACAATTGACAACTTGATTATTCATATTGAATACTCAAGTGAAAAAAAAATGTTAACAACCTTATTTAGGAATTTTTAAAGTCACATCTATAAGGCACTATTGATGTCTTGTAGAGAGAGAACAATTACTTAAAAATTACAATTAACAACTTGAATATTCATATTGATTATATGAATGTCTCGACTGTTACAACTTTGTAGGAATATATGGTGCTACGAGCCACTAACAACTTACATGTAGGGAATGCCACTTAAGAATTGCCATTGATGACATATGTATAGGGAATGTCTATTTAAGAATGCATTTGACATCTTTAACATCCATATTAACTACTTGCTTCTTCTCTTTTGTTATTTATTTGTCATATGACTCAGTAGGAAAATGATCCTTTGGTAACATTTGTCAATTCCATATCCCTCCCACAACACTAACTTGAAATTTGTGATATTAGGATATTTAATTTGTCTTTTCTGTATTGTAAACGAATTTTTCTGAAATTGTCCCTTGTTTTTTATGAGTAAAAGGCTATTAGTGCAAGCCTATCACCTAAGAGAGGGGGTGAATTGGGAGATTTTATAAAATTAACAAATTTAAACTTTATAAAAGAAATGAAACAAGTTACCAGATGAAGACATGAGAGATTTATATTGGTTCGGTCTAAACCTTTACCTATGTCCAGTCCTTGGAGTCACTTCTAAGATTTTCACTATCTTCTAAGATTAACAGGGCTCTTGGTAACCACCATACAATCATTAACAAGTGAGTATACTCCCACTCCCCCTTACACTTTGTAATACACTACCTATCTCAAGGTTCTATTACCTTGAGAATTTTCAGAGAGTATAAGTGAAGTAATAAATGCTCTTCTTAAAAGAGAGATTATATAAACACTTAAGCACGTATATTTCAGAGTGTGTTTTCTCTCATGGATTAATGGAACAGTAGGTTTTTGCAATAAATGTGTTCGTTGATTTTTGCCTTTAATGTTGCAGGTATTTATATCGAGGGTGAGATTAATGACCGTTGTTGTTTCAGTTGAACATGTCAAATCATTCTCTCCAACCGTTGATGGCAAAAACCTTCTTCTTCTCTAACATTATAGCTGTTGAGATGGTGAGAAGACATTTTGAAATCTAACCGTTGGTGCATTAAATGCTAATGACGTATGTAACGAATTTTTGATCCGATGAGCTTTTAATCCTTGGTGTTGATTCTGAAAAGATCACTTATACAGAAGCATGTTATATGAGTAGATGAAGATTAAAGAGATATATCAAGTGAAATCATTAGATTTTGACCAAGAGGAATGATGCTCTGTTTTTCGATATCATATCACTCAAGTGATTATGATGATCACTCGAGTGACCACTCAAGTGATTTCATACTTTGAACCTTATAACTAGGCATCATAATCAAGAGTAAATCAATAATATCATATATCATATAAGGAATGAAAGAACTTAATCATTGAAGGGCTCAAATGAAACATATTTAAGAATGAATAGAATGATCATTTCTCATAGAGTTAAAAACATCATTTTGAAATACTAACAGAATTGAAGGTACTAAAATGATACATCACTCGAGTGATCTAACCTGAACAAAAGGAGCAACTTTCTGGTTAATGAGGTCGCGACCTCAGATATATCTTTGTCGCGTCTTGAGATAACTGATTTCTTGGATTACCTTCGGGTTGTTTTAGTCGCGACCTAACAGATTTCATGTCGCAACCTGAAACACCCCAAATTTAGGATTGCTCACTATCTTCTCCAGTCGTGACCTATAACACATGGAGTTGCGACCTTAGGACATCACTCGAGTGACCACTCGAGTGATCTGTCCTAATCACTTGGTGAGTTACTCGAGTGATGTGCGAATGATCAAGAAATAATACATCACTCGAGTGAGCCTTGGAGTGATTTGTACTAATCACTTGGAGAATCACTGGAGTGCTTTACAAGTTATTTGATTCACTTTCAATATCACTGGAGTAATATGAAAGTGATGGAGAAATTGAGCATCACTCGGGTGGCACTTGAAGTAATCTGTACTAATCACTACCAACATCACTCGGGTGCTTAGCAAGTGATCTGGATCACTCTCAACATCACTGGAGTGATATGAAAGTGATGAAAAAATTGCATATCACTTGAGTAATCACTCGAGTGATCTATATGTTCACTTCCAAATCCGCTTAGGTGATGTGCAAGTGATGAAGAATACTTTGCATTGTACTTTGAATCATTCAACAATAACTTGATAAAATTACAATGTCCTTTTCATAAAATTATCATTGATCAAGAGTTTTCATAAAGATTCTTAGAATATCACTCGAGTGATCTTGCTTAATGACTTGAAAAACCTTTTACAGGATACTTGATCTCTAATACTATTTGGCTTTTATTTTTTTTGTTATAATCAAAACAAGGGTTCTAACAAAGGCAACATTCAAGTTAAAAAAAAATAAAAGCAAAAGATAAAATGATATTAAAGTAATAACAATAACTACACTGTTTCAATAAACTTAGGGAAAATTGATGCCAAAAAAAACTTAGGGAAAATAAAAACATCTATAAACCAATGCATTGTTAAAATGAAAAGGACGTACAAATAGTTAACAATATTAATTATATCAATATCTCAAAATAATTTTTTTATTCAATTTTACCCTTAAAGTAATTTTTTTTTAGTAGCAATGAGCATCCTAAATTTAAGATAGCCAAACACAAAAAAAAAACTATAATATGTTATTAAAAAAATATTTTGGAGTGTTTAATGCAATTTAAACCTTTAAAGTTTTGTGGAAAAGAATGCTCTTACTTACATTCCATTCAAAAGAGACATAATTTGGTGATGCAGAAGTTCAGATGAATTAATAAAGAGAAGAAAAAATATGTAAAATCATAAAGAGGCAGGATGGTCGGCAATACATTTGTGGACCTTATTCTTTCTCTATTACAGTGTGTTACACACGACAAAGCGGTCCTTTTATTTTGTATGGTGCTTGGTGTTGCATTTTCAAAGGGACACCCCACCTATTTTTCTCCCTTTAATTTCTTTGCCTCTATTGACCATGTCCATTGTCTAGCCAGCACTCCCTCGTGAAGGAATTAGACATATGATTTATCTTCCTGATTTGAATCATCGTCATTCTATGAAATGTATTGGGATTTAATCTAGGGTTAATAGGCAGTTTTGCTCCAGAAGATTCCCCTGATAGGCAATTTTGTCTTGAAAGTTTTAAAAGGGGGGCAATTTTGCCTATGCCGTTATTTCGGTTAATTTTAACTTTTAATTGATCTGATATGTTGAGCTAACAGTCCACATGTCATCTATGTGTGTTTTTTTAATTAAGGTGCAAATTTACCCAAAAGGTACATAGGTCATCTACTTCATTTTTTAAGTTAGATTTAAAACTTATAAGATAAATGTGTACCTTAATAAAAATAATATAGATGACATATGGACTGTTAGTACAACATATTTAGTCAACAATAATCAAAAGTAATAGAGACAATGACTGAAGCAAAATTACTTTCGTTTTAAAACCTTTAAGGCAATATTTTCAAATTGCCATTAGGCGAAAACTTCCTTAACCCTTTAAGCTATGTCATTTATTAGTATCTACTCCTATTGTTTAAAAACTTTGTAAAGTTCTTGCTCTGGTGATGTTATTAGTGGTTTGAGATTGAGTTCAAGTACTTAACTGGTCTTTGAAGTGCTAACTATTTAGGTTGCAGCTTCAAGATTTATTTATTTTAGATGTTATTTGTTTGAGTGTTTAATTATTTATATTTATATTAGTTTGTTGTAATGCCTTTCTATTATGCTTTTAGACTTTGGGCTCTCAATTTGGTCCTAACCCAGGATCAATCGGTAAATTTATATGTATCGTTTTATTATTTTGTGGTAGAGATCCACATCAACCCTAATTAAATATATTAGGGGCATAAGAATTCACATATAATTGAGAAAATTGCAAAGATTCTATTAAAAAGGAAAAAAATATAAAATATAATTAAAAATTAGGTAAAACTATAAAAGCTAACAAATCAATTTTTCTTAATAAATTTGGATTGATAAACTAATTACTTGTTTGAATGAGTATTACAAAAATACGTCCACCTAAGTCACAGTAAAATTTCTCTCACATATTTATTTTGTACATTATAAATCATATTAGAAAAACAGCTTCTGTCACTAATAAAAAAAGCCACTAAAACAAGTAAAATAATAATAATAAACGTTTTAATATTTATATGGAGCTTCTTTGCAATAATTGTACTACCAGATATTTATTACAGTATTTGTTTTCTTTTCTCTTTTTTTTTAAAAAAAATTATTAAAAGATGATTAAATTACCTAAATTCTAACACGTCATTAAACTTAACAAATCATTAATCAGATTATGTCGAACAAATATGAATTTTAAAATATGATGAAATGTCCAAAATGCCCCCACGCAAATGAGAAGAAGAAAAAAGAAAGGAAGATCAAACTTATGAAGGTAAACTTCAGCCATTGAGGCAGATGTCTTCTATGGAAGGAGGGGTTCGATCTGCATAACGATTCCAAGAGGGCTTTGATTGAATCAAAACTAAGTTGGATAATAAAAATTGTATGTAAAGAGATTCTATTCGACAAATGCAATTCCATAGTCTTTTTTTTTTTTGCTTTCGCAAGGTTTCCCCCCAACCCGGCAGACTAAGGACAAATGCAATTCCACAGTCTTTTAATATAATAGGATTTCCCTTTTTTGAACCAATACCTCTATTATTTGTTTTCTAAATTTTATAAGAGCAGTTAAAATTAATCTCTCTTAGAAATCAAACTCAAACTTACAATCGCCAGACATAAAAAAAACCATATATCTTATCCCAATCATATCATGGTTAGTACTTGGTACTATATGCATGATGTTTCAATAATAATAAAAAAAAAACTATATGTATGAAGTTATATAATTGTCAATGGCCATTCATTATCCATTTTAAACTAGATTGTGACCATAAATTAATTTTAATTTGATTAAATGTTAAGTTATAATCCTTTTAAGTTTTTCTTTCTTGTTTTATATAATATTTTGATTCATATTTGATGTTAAAATTATATATTAACTTCATTCATTCAATCACGTTCAAATCAATAAACATTAAATCAATTATTTGCCTCCCATCTTTGACCGGTTTAATTTTACAACAGTCATAATAGTGTTACCTCCTCTGTTTTTTTTGATAGATTAAGAAAATTAAATAAATTATATTAGAGTAATTTTATTATACTTTAATGTTTATACCAAAATAATTTTTTTAACTTATAAAATGATATATAATTAAATGATAAACAATATATGTTGTTACTCCCTCTATTCTAAAATATAAGAGACATTTAACCGAATCTCTTGGTATGAAGTGGCGGTTAAGAACAATGTCAGAATTATTACTCATTTTCATTTAAATATCCTTATTGATGAGTAGATATGAAATAAGAGAGATAATATATTTATTAAAGTCTATCACTCTCTCTCTCTCCTTCTCTTCTTAGAAATAATAATTTTTATAGTTAATACAAGCATTAATATATTAGTATTAAATAAGGGCAAAATTGAAAGAAGAAAAAAAGAATTAAAACACAGTACATTCTTTAAACGTCTCTTATATTTTAGAATGAAATAGATATGACATTTATCTTTCATATTTTAGGACGGAGAAAGTATTAACTAACCTATTTAGTCTTTTCTATCTCTTCAAAAAAGTTAATAAGTTTTCTATTAGTGATGAGCAGGATAATTGTACTTTTGCACAAAATATTTTTTTCTTTACTTTTTCTTTTCATTTCAACACAACATTAGATTTTAAAATATAAAATGATCATATTAAATAATTAAAATTTAGAGTATGATTTGTAAGCATTTAATTACAAAGTTTCTACTCGTTCCTCTCTTTTTTTTTGGAGTTTTCTTCACTTATTCTTCTCTTTCTATTTACTCTCTATTTAATATCTCTTTCATTCAATCAACTTTTAATAATTGAGATTTAATTATAGATTTTTACTATATTTAACATTATAATAATATTTTTACATTTATCTTTAAATTTCAACCATAAAAAGTTAATCCAATGATTGAGACATTAAATAGAGAATAAATGAAGAGATGATTCAATGGAGATATTCATCTCCCTTTTTTTTATAAAAAAACAACTACCACACATATCCCATTCTATTTTATAAAAATATATATATAAAAGAATCTCTTATTTTTTCACTCATGACTTTATTATTTTGCCCTTATTTAATTACTCTATTCAATGCCAATATAAAAAAATTTTACAGCCCCAAAGGCCAAAAGTATTATTCTCTCTTTTATACAATAATATTTATTACTTTACTGTATTTATTTTCTTATTCTCTTTTTTCTATAATCCTCTTAATTGTAATAATTTCTTTATTCTATATATTATTCATGATCTCCTCATAAATAAAAATATTTTTAGTCAAACAGTGTTACAATTTTAATACATTTATTGTTCACGATTTGAATCACGAGATTCTGTTAAATATTTCTTATAAAAAGAAATGGGAAAGTATTTAGATTTGGAGTTAATACGTTTTTTAAATGAGAATATTTAGAACTATAAATACACCTTATATAAACGTCAAAGATTAAACTAAAACTTGACGTAAATTTAGGGATCAAATATATACTTTAGTCTAACAATAACAACAGCTCATTCTTCTTAAAAGAAAGCAAATGAAAGCTATGTTAAAAAGGGCCAAAGAAGATGAATGTTCTTTTATATTTTTTTCCAAATAAGGATACTTATAAAATAGTATTTCTTCAGTCTTTAATATAAGACATTTTTATTTAATTTGATTAGATTAAAGAAGTTAGTTAATGTGACATATATTTTCTAAAACACCTTAATCATCTTTCTTAATTTTATGATTTTCTTTCCCTCTTGATTATTGTTGAAGGATCATCAATAGGTGTAAATTAGAAAAAAAAATCACAAATATGTAAATTATATATTAAATTTAGGATTAAGATTAACTTCAAAACGTTGTCCTATAATTAGGTCTAGGGAGTATGAATTTGTGAGATGTAATGGCTTGGGATCTTATAATTAAGACTAAATCTAATCATTAATTAGCTCCCACATTTAGGGCCCAAGTAGTATTATTTTCTTATTTTTGTCAATAAATGCTTATTATACTGTGACCTTTTTCATCAGACTAATATAGGACCAGGGACAAAACAACAAATATAGGGGAACACATTATCACAATCTCACGTCATTTCTAGTATCTGGTACATACGAAAAACGAATAGAGGTCATTAAAAAAAAGAATAAATTATATTTATGAACCCGACTCACAATTATTATATTTTTAAGCATACTGAATATGTGAAATTATTATGAAGGATTTTTTTATTCTTTTCAGAAAAAATAATAAATTTACCGTGTGTTTGTTTTACCAATAAGGGGCTAAATTGTCTGTTTCTCCCCTTATCGGACGTTTTACACTGAGGAAAATAATTTTGAATGTTTGGGATAATAATGGTGTTATTGGACTTATTCTAAATAAGTCACTTATTTGGATAAGCACAATATTGTTGCTTATTACACAATCGTCCGTATTGGTCTTTTGCTTTAATTTGATTTTTTATTTTTTTTTTATAATTTACTCCCTTTTATTTTAATTATAAGACTTAATTGACTTTTTTGGTGAATTTTAAGAAAACTAATTATATTACTTTAAAATATGAAAATTTATCTTTTTCTTTAAAATATTTTATTTAACTTATAGACTAATATATAATATACTAAATCATAACATATAATATGATTAAGGATCTTATTTTACTTTCTTTACTTGTCAAAAAGAGTCAACTAGATCGGCGAGAGTCAATATAAATATCACAATATATTTACATGTAATATATACTCCAGCTGGTTTTAATTGTAAGATCCAGTTGACTTTTTTTTTAAAGAATTATAATAAAGTTAACTACATTACTTTAAAATATTAAAATTTTATTATTTTTCTTTCAACTAATTTGTTTGACTTATGATTAATAGAAAATAGGGAAAATTTTAGAAAAAGACATTCGAAATAGGAAAAAAACAAATCAGAACAATGAAATCAAAAATTTCAAATCAGTCCATTTGTACCTTCTTTTTTTGCAATTTTGAAAGTGCCATTGGATTTTTAACAACACGAGTGTCTTAATTCACAATAAGAGTATCTTAATTAACAACACCAAAAGCATTTGGTACTACGTATTTTCGCTGTGAATTGTTTGTGCTAGTGTTGTTAATTGAAATACGCTTGTTGTGAAGTATGATACTCGCGTTGTTAAAAATCCAATAGCACTTTCATAATTATAGAAAAAGAGGGTACAAATGGACTGATTTGAAATTTCTAATTTCGTTATTCTGATTTGTCTTTTCCCTATTTCAAATATCTTTTTCTGGAATTTTTCCTAGAAAATATAATAAATCACAATATATTATATTATTCATTTATTTTTCAGTCATTTCCTGTCAAAAGTTACTTTTCAACATATCAACTAAATAAGTTTTACTTTTATATAAATAACTTATAAGTGACTTATGTTACCGTCAATTTAAACATAATCATTACACAATATGACTTATTCATAAGTTCGATTATAAATAAATCATTTTTTATACCGTTATTTCAAACACACCCTTAAACTATGGACTTATCCCTAAAGACTTTTCATTATTAGACAGTGAAACAACACCAATTTACAGCTTTCACTTCAATTATTTAATACTCACACGTCCAAAATTTACAACTTGCACACTTTATGACAAAGTAAAATTGGTAAGTGCCAATCCATAATTTAAATCTGAGCACCTATTTGGTACGCAGGAAAGGGAGGGAGGGAGGAAAAAATTTAACAAGTTTAAATTAAAAGAAATAAAAAAAATGGAGTTATAAAATTGTTAATAAAGCGAATATATAAAATTAATGAGCTAAAAAATTGATTAAAAGTTTTTAATCCCATTCTCTATTTTTTTTAAAAAAAAATCATACTCATTAAAATTCTCTCCCCTCCCCTCTAGCGCCATGTACCCAACAAGACTCTTTACAACTTTCAAAAAAGTTGCAACTTTCACCCCAATTATTATTATTTTTTTGACCGGATTCACCTCAATTATTAAACACTTATAGGTTTCAAGGATTTACAGGTTACAATGACACTTTACACAAGCAAAATTTACGTGACAGTTACAACTTCCACTCCAATTATTTACTCTTGATTGCCTTTATTGAACCTAGTACTACACATGACAGAACACCTAATAATACACATAGCAAGACAGCAAATTGCACAGTAAAATGGACCATTAAGACAAACATTTAATAAAAGTAAGAAGACAGGGAAGGAACAGATTGCTGCGTGGGGACCCTCTACTTCAATTGTGGCCACAAAAGTGCTCCTAACCATGAAACCTTCTATAATATCTATTATATTGGTCTATTTTATAAGGTCCTAAGGTTTATAGCACCCTAGGCTAGATAAGAATATATCAGATCTTGCTTTTGCTCCATACAGTTAGCTAGTCAAAA
This sequence comes from Acacia concinna, assembly GCA_037177275.1. NCBI lineage: Eukaryota > Viridiplantae > Streptophyta > Magnoliopsida > Fabales > Fabaceae > Acacia > Acacia concinna. Next base: position 14,806,900 of record JBAGKO010000001.1, on the reverse strand, counting down.
GGATAGTTTCTCTTCTAATGATCTAAGGAAAAGTTTAAAGGCATGTTCGGTGCTGTTTATGATAACTAACTTATGTTTTTTATGAGTTTATGATAAGTATTTTTAGAAAAATAAGTGATTTATATATTTAGATGTGACATTGCAGAATTGACTTTTTTTTTATAAAACATCTTTGGATGATAAGTAGAAAAGTGACTTATGATGAAATTTTTAAAATAATTTTTTATTTAAAAATAAGTAAGAGATGT
>JBAGKO010000001.1:14794442-14806552 GCA_037177275.1 Acacia concinna | reverse complement strand
ACTCTGTAGAAAATTCAACCAAATAATCATTTTAAAATCATTTCTCTCTCCTTCCCCCATAAGCTAATCACCCCATAAACCAAATAAACTATAAAAAGTAGCTTTCTACTTTGAAGCTACTTGTAATAACTTTAGCTTCAAACAACTTCTCTCATCCAAACATCTTAAAATGAAAAAAGCCCCAAAAGGAGCTTCACTTTAATAAGTGAAACTCAATAAGTAGCTCTTTTGTGTCATCCAAATAGCCACTAAGCCGTTTTAGAAGAATAGTTTTGTCTATAATATATGATACTTATAAAATAATTAATGTTTATTTTTTAAATTTTATTCTTATAATTAATATACATTTCTAATTTACCTATTTATTAAAATTTCAAACACATTTTTTAATAAAGTAAAAATAAAAAAAAATTATAATTTATGATATATTAAATAAGTTAACTACTATATTTATTATACAGTGAGTACTGAAAAAAGTGAGTTCATAAATTGATGTATTTACCCAATTTCTCTCTCGTTTATTAATTGTATTCTCAACCCTTTTATCTCTTTCCAACATGAATTCATTCAATCTTTTCATGACATTTATAGGGGTAAAGTTGTAACCCCGTCATTTACTGCCTTCTAGCTCTGAAGTCGACTTGTGAGACAACCAGAATGGTACATATGCCAGACCATCTACGTATATATATATACACTCTCTCTCACACACACACACACTCTTTCTACTTTTTCTACAGGAGAAGAAGAGAGATATTATGGAAGAAACAAAATATCTATAGCCAGACATTTTCGCAGAGATATGTTTTCAGTTGTGCTGCCCTAATTGTCTCAATAATTGGGTCATTGTCAAGTATTTGTTAAGGGTAGCTTTTGGACTATAAATGAATAATGGTATCAGACATAAGCCTGTTCCTTTATTGCTTCCTACATATTATGAATTATCTTCCCCTTCATTATTAAGCCAGAGCTTTTCTGTGCTGGAACCCACCTGTTCTGTATGTACTACATTTTGCAATTTCAGCCACACAAAAGTTCCCAAGACTTCATCATAAAACTCCATCTGTGTGAGGTCACCTATACCTTATGTGGATAAATAATTAAATATAGGTTTTATAAATATATTTTGTGGCTTCTGCTTTAGTCAATGAAGATATTAAGTGACTTGTCACTTCATAACTTACTTGCTAACTTTAATTTCATCACCTATAACATTGAATATCACATGGAACCTTTTATTCTTTAATTGCGCCAAGCTGTTTTCTTATTGAAGATAATATGTTTTAATTGCACAGTTAGAACCTTTTATGTTTTAATTGCGCCAAGTGACTTTTCTTATTCTTTAATCACACACATTTACTAACAGGAATCTGAACCAGTGACTTCTTCTACAAGACTCAACTTCAGCGAACATTTACCAAAAAGGAAAAAAAAAAAACCAAAACAAATTTAGAAATTAAAACTGAGTTTACAAGTTAAAAATCAAAGCCTTTGTGCGTAATTACAAAATATCAGTCATTCTTAGAGACGTTAAAATTTATCTCTTAGTTTAATTTCAAGAATTCATTTCTATTCTATTTTAAATTACTTTATAGTTAAATCTTAAATAAAGGATGATACTGTTGGCTTACAAAATATAAAATCTTATGGGGTGACCGGTGAGATTGCAATTACAGTATGTTTGGAACAACGATATCCTATTCCTATCCAAACATTGGGCTTTCCTAAAGAGGTTGTATACTTTTATACCACTTACGTGCAAAGATTTGGATTCAAGCCTATCTAAATGCAGAATACACCTAATGAAAAAGTACTCGTAATACAAATGGGCCTAACCCGGCTTGATCCAGCCAGCCCAACTTGGCCTAGAGCTGCCAAAGAAAGAATCTACCCAAATGAAAGTTACACTAGCATGTAAATTCAATATTTTCTTTCAAATTCCTTTACCCATGAAGCTTTTCATTAAAAATTGCAAGAAAGACAAAGTCGCCCTTCATCATGTATATATCATTAAGTGCGAAGAGAAAACTAAATTTGTAATTCGATACATGTTCATGTTAATCTAAATGAATTCAGTGTATGAATAATTCATATTCCATTCAAAAAAAAAAAATAGTACACATCATCGTTCCTTCAGGTACTTGATTAAAAAATCGAGAGCATGTCCTTGTGGGGGGGACCCTCACCATCTTCTAAAATCAAGATGAAAATAAAATCTGCAAACAATTCTATCAAACTTCTTCACCAAAAATAAATGCATAACGATGACAAGATTATATTCATTTTAGCCACCAAATACAACAAATCTAACGTCTAAATACCAGAATAAAATCTAAAATGTACAGCCGAAGCACCTGGTGAAACTTGAGGACATATATCACTCTCCAGGGGAAGATTTCTCAGAAGGAACGGGAGAAGAAACCAATTTTTCTCCTTGCCCCTGCATGACCCAAAATTTAATAAAATTACATGCACATGATCAAGGGTAGACAAATATATTTTACATCATACGTTTATAATCCAACCATAAAGTCACAATTCAGCTTTATAATTATTTTGTTCACGCACCTGCTGATGCTGACTATAATCCAATGACTGACTATGTGGAGAAGGTGTTGATTGATCTTGTTTTTGCTCTTGGTTGTTCTGCTCTTGTATCTGTGAAGTCGGCAGTAACTGCTGGGCATAAACGGGATACTCTTGTTGCAGAGGTTGATGCGGCTGAAACTGGTATTGCTGTAGAAGCTGTGGTTGCTGCTGCAGAAGAATCTGTTGCTGCAATTGTTGAGACTGAAGGTGTTCTGGCTGACCTTGTTGCTGAAATTGTTGTGACTGTTCTTGCGGGAAGGACTGTTGTTGATATTGAATGTACTGTTGTTGTACCTGCCATTGCTGCTGGTACTGCTGCTGAAGCATCATCGCCTGTTCTGCCTGCATTTGTTGCTGTTGCTGCTGAACAAACTGCTGTCGCTGGTAGTAATAATATTGCCACATTTGATCATATGCTTGAGCATTCTGCACATTCCCATATTGATCAAGCCCTTGCATTGCATTCTGTGCGGTATTCATAACAGGTGGTTGAGACTGAGATGCAGGGTTTTGTAGTGGCACACTTTGCATCGGCCAGCTATGAGATGCTGCAATATCAGGAGCAGCAGATGGTTGAAACTGATTTTGTCCTTGGCTGCCGCCTTGCTGAATCTGCAATGCCTCTTGCGAGGGATAACTTGCAGACATTTGAAAACTCCCTTTGGATGGATGGGAGTTTTTTGGAGACTGCTGACGCCGCTGGTGCTCCTTCCTATATCCATGGCCACGATGCCCATGTTTAAGGCCTCTATGAAATTTACCAGCATTCCTCATCTGATGCCAATTTTCACCACCTCTGTTGGACCGGGGCTGTAGAAATGATCTTCTTGCTGCTTGGTCATGATGTATTCCTGAAGATGAAGGATTATTTATTTCAATAGTAGTTTGCGCTGACTCAGAATCTTGAGCGCTTGCAGAGTTGCATTGATTTGCATTATAGCCACCGTCTCTCAGTCCATCATTTGACTTGTAGATTTCTGGTATAGTTTCACACTCGTGAGATGCCATTGGGACTGATTCAGACCATGTATTCTTCTGAGGCTTCAATGAAGGGCTCTCCAGAGCTAGTGATTCCTCTTCTTTCAACTCAACCTCGTACATTCCCTGGGCATAAGCTTTATTTTCTTTTGAGAATGATTGTGAAGTTTGTATCAATTCCTTTTCACTACCTACTTGGTTTTCTACATTTTCTGGAAAGACTTCAGATTCGGAAAATTCCTTTTCAAAATTCTTACAAGATTCTGGAGACACCTCTTTCACTTCCACTAAAGCTGCAGATGACATATTATCTTCAGCATCGTTATGACTTTGCTGCACCGAAACTCTGAGAGGTGGCTCTCTTTCTTTCTCTTGCACACTGTTATCCACTTCCATAAATTGAGGCTTGTGCTTGACGGCATTGTCAGGCTCAGTGCTAGGATTTTCCTGCAATGCAACTTCAGCATCTGGGGCATCTGGAATGGCAACTGAAGTTTCTTCTCCCTCATTATCAACTGTATTCACCAATTGCTGACACTTGGCTGGTTGCTGATGAGTATCTGTCCTAACAAAGCCTGGAAATAACCTTACATGTCTATTCCAAGCCCTTGATACATCATGTACAGTTCCACAGTAGTCTATAAACTAATATTGATATAGAAGTGTCAGTAGGTGAGTTTCTAAATGACAGTTTTTCTCTTTAATCACAACGAGTGTTAATGAAACATTTTTTTATATAAAATAAGAAATTTATTAAAAAGAACAAGTAATGAGTCAGTGGTTCATCTATTTGGCCAGTCAACATTCCGTCTCTGTGTATCACAGAAAACCCTGAAAATAAATAAACAACCAAAAAAACAGAGCCAAAAAGACTAAAAAATGCAACACAACCATTTCATCTCTTCGCATCTCAGAAAACCTAAAGAAATATAACCAACATTTGGAACTACAAGGTCAAGCGGTTAGATATTAGGATTTGGTTTAAATAACTGAATTATTTTAGATGACTAGGTTATCTTTTAAATTATTCTAGAATAGTTGCATTTAACTCTTAAGATTTCTAGTTAGTTTTAATGATAGGGGTGGCGTTTATGGCCTTATAAATAGGCCTTAACACATCTTATTCGGTATGCCTTAATTCTTAAATTACTTTGCACATAAATTATACTGACTGATTCAAGAAGAATTAAGTTGAGACAGATCTAACCTCAAGGTATAAGTTTGATATATCCTCTGCATCTTTTGTATTCAGATCTTGCGATCCATCTGGCCTTGGAGATATTGCACCGGCAACAATTGAATCTATTACAGCAATGTGCTCTGGACCTCCATGCGCCATTGAGAACTTAATCATTTCCTGCATAAGTACAGAACAACTGTAAGAAACTTTTATTGTACTTTGAATTCAAATATGATGCTCACAAGAAATAAAAATAATTCCCAGCACCAGACAGCTCAATCTTTTATTACACGGTTAATTACTAACAATGTATTGAGATTTTGACCAACTGGTCAAGAGTTAAATTCTCGCCAGTTTCTTAATTTATTCATGGTAGGAAGACAAAATTTATACAAGAAAACAAATGGAAACTGTAGCAATTATAGATTTAATAATTTTGTAATTGTTATTAATTGTTATTAGTTGAGAAATAATAGGTAGTTTGATTTTTCCTATGTCCAGTAGAATAGGCTTACATGTCGGATCTGTTACAACAGATCACTCTCCCCTGTATCTACAAATACCATTCTGATCAATGAATTATATCATCAGATTATTATTCAGAAAATGCTACAGAAACATATCTGCCATTCCTTAAATAAACCCTGGTAAGGCAGAAAAATCCTGGGATACATTAAGGAATAGGTGACAGTCCACACTGAATGACCAGATCAGACAACAAATAAAATACAATTAAAAAAAAACAGAAACAAAATTCATAATGAAAGGACCCAATTAAGGTCGGGTTATTAAAATCAAATAAAGGGAAATAAGAAAGTAAAATGAATAAGCTGACTCTGATGCTAAAATCCAATTTAGTAAACAAGGGTAAAAGGTGTTAGCCAATAATCTTGAGATTTCACTAATACTCTTCATTAAAATAAATTTAATCATGTGCTAGTAGTGGCAAGCCTGTACTATATTCATGCTCCAACTTAAGGGGCTAGCAGCTGTCTCAGAAATGACAACAGTTCCAGTCTTCCAGAGGCTAACTCCTCTCAACTTATATGTTGTAAAATCAAGAAAAAAAGGATTTGATCTTTCCAATTCTCGTATCTCTTTTATTGTTTAGTTGGTAATTCAAAGTTCTGATTCATGACTTAAAACTAGTGACTCTATAAACCATACAAAAAATGTTCAACTGGCATGACAAATTTGTCATTCTTAGTCTTGGGAATCAGGTTAGCCATCAGAAAGTTGATGACGAAGCTCAAATAGCTGAATAGGTATGTGCAATTACGTATTGGTAAATCGTCTCTGCAGTTCCAGCATAGGTCTGTTTTCAGTTAAGATATAATAAAAATGAGATTGAAATAGACTTACTTCCAGAAGAAATTTGCTCTCAGGCAAATTTTTGATACCTTCAATTAAGACATCTCTGGCAGCACCAACGCTGTTTGTACTCTAATAACAAAAAAGTTACCAAAAAATTTATTAGTTGTTACATCTGATATCTGCAAGGACAGTTTATTCTATTAATTATAGTAATAGAAGAAAAAGTTCAAAATGTTTATGCAAAATCAGATGAATATAAAACCTACCATATATTTTAGACGAGAGTAATGAACGTACAAAATGGGTATAGATTGCATCTTTTCCTCTGCTGCAGCCATTTCTAGTGCTTCTTTGTATATATTGAAAGCTGCCTCCATATTTCCCTGAGAGTAGTGATTCAAGTAGCAGTCACTTTCCTATCTCTGGCCATTGCGTAGAGTCAAATTTCAATAATGATAGTAAGAGCTGATCACATACCAGACGTTTTTCCATGTTAGCTTTTGATATAACAGTCTCCACAAAGTTAGAATCTGATTCTGCACCACCAAGAATATACGCAGCACGTGCAGCAGAAACATCTCCTATTTGTTCCTTAAACCTGGCATTGAAGAGATGAATTACTCGAACTCTCTGCATCAAACATATGATAGGGGAAAATAAACACTGCCAGGTCATGAATGAAGCTATTAAACCAAAGTATTCTAGAGAAGAAAAGAACTTAGTTGTTTAAGACAAAACCTTGACATGGAAGTCAAAAAGAAAAAATGTACAAGGGAAAAATTAAAATTTTCTTGTAAGGAAAAAATATTGATTCTTGCTTCCTAGCTTATCATTAGCAAAATTTCATTACATATTGTACAATAGAGTAAAATCTCTCAAATTACAACATGTGTAAAATTACACCTGACTAATGTAGCACTATAGTATTTGTTTAGCTTCACTCAGAGGAAGGAGAGGAAGCACAGAATTACTACAGCAATATTGTTTTATCATCTGGCATGATGTTCTTGATTTAGCATACAGATCACGTAAATTTCTTACCAGGTGACAGTGTTTGATAAAATATTTACCCCTACCAGCCTAAATCAGTGAGATGATAGAAGAAAAAACAGAGTCTTTTATTTAATGAGGAACAGAGTCTTTTATTTAATGAGGAACGAGCACTCTCTAAAGAAAAATAAAATTACAAAATATCAGGGCTTTCAGCAGCTATTCATTTTGTAATGTTGTTCATAGACTCCTTTTTAAAATTCCATACCACTTTTTGTTTTTAGTCAAACCCACATTAGGAACACTGAATCAAACAATAATCAGATGCGAAGGTTGATCAACATGAAACTCAATCAACAAAATGAGCATCACAAAGAAGATACCTTCAAAAAAATTTCTGTTGCTCTTTCTAATGTATACTTTGCAATTTCTCTTCCTCCCTTAGTTTCCATGAAATCCACGTAGCGCATCCAGTATTCAGGGTAGTTGGCACAAACAATTAAGCACCTCTCATAAAGTTTTACAGCCTGTTGTCAATCAGGGAAAAAGAAAATCAAGAAAAGCCCAAACTGTTTTTTTCTTTTTTTTTTTTTTGGGAGGGGGGGGGGGGAGGGGGTTGGGGGAGCAACAGCCAAATGATAAAGTTACTTTATTGGGAATACTGCATAGAGTAATACCCAGTCAAAATCCCCTTGCAGTTCGACAAAATCCAGATAATGGTGCCAATTCTGCAATTGACTGGCATCAAGTGGCTTAACATGAAAGTAAGATCTCCGAATATTAGCCTCAAAAGAACTAATTTTCAAATCCAACTGGCAAGCATCATGATATAGCTGCTCTCCCAAATTGTTGAACTTTTTCAGGGATGACAACCTTTTCAAGCCCATAGGTGAATCCATCATACTTTTTATAAAGCAATAAATCACATCATCCTTGCATGATAAGGAGATGTCTCCATCAAGCCATAATTCAGACTGTGATTCCTGTATAGAGTAACCCTGGCTTGCCATGTCCTCTTCCAAGATAGTTACCAACTTTTTGAAACTGAATACATATAAAACAAATATCTGGTACGTTTGCAATTCAACCGAATAAATAATACCAGTAGAAGCATTCATATCACCAAGTTGGACTCTTTAAGATAAAAGATTAACTCAAGCCTGAGCTTAGTTCGAGAAATGTAAGGTGTATCAAATGGAGGTTAAAGATAAATTAGAAAAGATAATATAAATTATCTGCAAATTACAAATCATAGACAGATATAGAAATAATCTTAGAAAAAATTTCACTAAAAATAAATTAGGATTAGAATTTACTATTTTAATTTATTTATTTCATTATTTTCTTAGGATTTCTATCTTATATTTTAAATGTGATATTTTGGGTTCTATATAAAGCAGTTAATAATTATATTTACCGTAGCCTATTTAATTAGTTATTAATTAAACTTTCTTGGTTTCTTAGCAGCCAGACTCTCACCTCCACTTCTCTCCTCTCTTTGATTTCTTCCCCATTCCCCCTCTTTAGCAAAACGACAAAAAGAGGCCATGCAAATCATCCTTTCCTACAGCACATCATGAGGCAAGATTGACCCTTAACTAGAATGCATCAGAGCAATACATTGCCAAATGTCACATATATTCTGCCTCTGGTTTCCTTCAAAATCTGTTAAACTTGTCAACAAAAGGAGTCTCTCCAAAACCAAAAGAAAACCCGATATTCATTGAAGATCCAAAATAATTTTGCACAAAGGCAGAACTTCCAGTGCAAAATCCAAAACCAAGTTATTCAAATAAACCACTCTTGTTAGGTAATTTCCTTTGTCAGTTCACATTTTTCATCCCCATCTCATTCATCTTATTCAATGGACATTTCATGTAATACTGCTCTAGGTTACAACAAATTATAGAACAATTCAGAACCTGCAAATACTTTTTTTTTTTTCAGGTAAAAGACCCTACACAATTTTTATTCACAGATTGCTTGGAAACTCAGACAACCTTCTCAAACTCATTCCTGAGCTCTAGACTCCAGATTTCAAATTAAGCGCTAATTTTTTTATCATTAATGATAGAAGCCCTTCAAGTTCAGCAAATACACCAAACATCCCTTCAAGCATTGGGAAGGAGGTTGTAAAGTGTCACTCTCTTCTCATTCTTTAATAGGAGTCCATTCCTATGATCTTGCAGTCCTTTAATTAATTTTTCAAAAAATGCTTTCTAAATGAAAATTAAACCCCCAAATTCCATAAACCTAAAAATCAGCAGAGTGTGTAAAATCACATGACACGCATTTTATTGTGCGGCAACAAGGAACTTCTGTGGCATCCTTCGGCTTACAAAAACTTCCGGGGGGGGGGGTGTTTTGCAAGTTTCAGAAAGCAAGACATACCTATCATAATACTGGTGTAACTTTTTGGTAGGAAATCTCAGAGCTTGGACATATATGTGAGCAAGAGAAATCCATTGTTGCTGGCAAAACTCAAAATTAATGTACTCATCCCACAAGTTATGGCATAAATAGTCCTTCCCAACAACTGAAATGGCTCTCTTAAATAATCTGCCAAAAATCACAGAGAACGCTATCTAATTACCTTTAAGTCTCAATATGGAAGAGTAACCATGCAGAGATACTTGAGTATGGAAAGAGACTAGTAAAATTAATTTAGTATCCTATTATTACAAGAAACATGATAGATATAGGCAGATAACCATGACACCAATTTATTATTTATTAAATGAATTAAAGAGGACTCCACCAACTCATTCATTGAAAAAACAAATATTTAAAGTTCCTTCATGCCAAAAGAGTCTGTAATGCAATGCTTTTATAATATTTATTGGTACAGATGGGAACAATAATAAAATTCATCCATTATGTCACCTTCGAATATCAGATGGATCCTCAAAAGCTGAAATACAAAAGCTACAGTAGTCAACCCACACTTCTACTGAATATGTTGCTGATTCCACAGCTCGTTCAAACACTTCAACAACCTTATCTATCGTACATAGGTGAATCATGTTCGCAACATATTTCCGCCAATACCCATAGCACAAAGGAAACTTAGACAAGAAATGATCGTAAGCTAAGCATATTTTCTTCATGTCATCCTGCATAAATCAAAGCAAACACCTTATAAGTATTCAGGTTCAGCGCATCAAAAAATCCCAGGGTAACGATGAACCAATTTTAATACAGTGAAAAAAAAAATTAAATTGAGGAATAAAACACAAGGGCTGGCCAAAACAAAAACAAAAAAAAATACAAGGTCTGAACCAGCCTCTATAATCGGCAGCCCAAATTACCCAAAATTTGACAAATACAAATGTATAACCCCCTATAGAGCCTAAAAACTACCTAAGACAGTTAGTACTTAATAGTCAACCCATCTTATAAATAAACCTGCATATTGTCAACAAATAGGGACTCAATTGCCATTCTCAAAAGCTTGCATAAACTTACAGGATAAGTAGTCTCAATCTTTGAAATTAGTGTAGTCCATCCATCAAAATCTAAAGAATTCTCAGAAATAACTTCTTGAAGTTCGAGATCATCAAAGCTAGCTGCATGAATAAAGTCAGAAATTTCTTAAATTAGTTGGATAAGCAAATGAAAGTTATAAAACATATTAGCAATTGGCATAAACTTATACCAATCCAATAGGGTGAATATATAAATAAAAACTAATCTCTGAAAACCTAAGAATGAAAAAAGATATCAAGCACCAAAAATAAATGCTGCAGAGAGAGGAGTCAATAGTTCCTTGAAAGAAGTGTCCAGGACTACAGAAGCATGCCCTGCAGAAACCAATAGATACCCAAAACATTGCCATCAAGCTAACTACCTCACCCCAACCAAAGAGAGGTGATTAACTCATTAACTTGGTCTGGAAATGAAACAATTTTCCAACTTTGCCTATGTTTAAAAGCATAGAGAAACACTCCGTCAGACTTCCAGTCTTCTCCTGGTAGATTGTAATAGGGGTAATATTTGGAAGAAGTTCACTAAGATCCACCAAGTGACTTATATTATGGACCAAGAAGACCAGAAGTTCATTAACGATTTACCAAGAGACTTGATAATCCAAATGCAATGGTTTCACTCCCATGAGATTATTTCTGAAAGTTAAACTATATCAGTTTCATGTATAGCATACTTTCCCATATGATATATAAATATCTGCAGAATAATGTGAACAGAATGCCTTTCCTCCTAATAAGGAAAGAACTTCCTATCTTTGGGACCTGATATTAAATAAATCAGAAACTTACGATATCTGCTCCATTACATAACCGGATTCCTAACTTTTCTATCATAAGTATGCAGTTCTTGCTACATTAGCCCAAAACGCGTTGTTAAAAACAATCCTAATTTTCATACTAGCAAAGATCCGCTACCAATGAGAGACATTCATCCGCGTACAGGGAGAGTATCAGAAGGATATTAAAGAATATTCAAAAAATGAATTCAAAAGGAAAATTACGGGTTGATTGTAGAGAGCAGAGCTCCGCCATTAGAGGCGTCTAGGATATACGAGCGACAAGAGAGATGGACAAAGCGTCTTTTCTCCGATCGGAGTCCTCTGGCCATCCAGTCCGGTGGCCTGACTTTTTTTTCCACCGTACCAACGAAGGAAAAAAAGTATGAATTCTATTTAGGGGAAATGGCACTTCAATACCACTTGAAATTTTAAAATTCAAAAAGGTCTGTTGACATTTCAAAAAGACACTAAGGTATCATAGACCAAATTGGATTTTTTAATTTTTTTGAAGTGAAAAGTAATCCAAAACCTAGCGAATTCTATAACTAAACTTACGAAAAATCCCTCCTCTTCTTTATTTTTTAAATTTGCTGAAATAAAAAGTGATACACAAATTAGCGAATTCTATTATTATTATTGCAAATTCTATTACTTAACTTGCGAAAATCCCTTCTCTCCTCTGTCATGGGCACATTCCTCTCTCCTCTATCACTATGTGTTAGTCAATGTCAGTGTCAAATGAATAGGGACAGAATGAGAGAGAAAAACAGAGATAAGAAAATTATAGTGAAATCC
>JBAGKO010000001.1:14778861-14789626 GCA_037177275.1 Acacia concinna | reverse complement strand
ACCATAAATAGACATACTGGTTATAATCTCATAAAGAAAGATATTCAGGGATAACCGAATATGATACGGGTGATAGAAGGATCATGTCGATCTTGTCTTTTTTCATACAATATACTGTTACAGATCACAACCCTCTTGGTGATTAGACCTTCCCCCTTCAGGTCATATCAGCACAGCCTTCCTTCGTTTTCTATTGAAGGCGTAACTGAATTTCTAACCTTATGAAATATAACCAATAAATCCTCTTATAGGATCATTACTTTTTTGAACAAAATAATACTACTATCCTTAATTCCTATAAGAGGTTTAGTTACACATACCTTATATCGCTATTTCAAATGATTGATAAAATTCTGAAAGATTAAATTTGAGAGTATGGGAATACAGGGAATGAAAACTTTATTCACAGGTTACAAGGGCATTTGATTCTTAGTATAAGCAGACTGCGAATCAACTCCTCTATACATTTTACATTTTTACAATGCTATTTATAGAGAAGGCATTCCCTCTCTGTTCTTCATACGTAATAACCTATACTTATAGTGCTATAGACTTTTTTGACAATTACACATAGGCTTTTGACTTTTACAAGATAAGATTCCTATTTCTATAGCCTTTTTTACTTTTCTTTTTATAGGCTTTTTGACAAATAAAAAAGTTGTTACAAACATTATTACCCATCTTGTTTTCTTCTTGTGATAAAGGTGTCAGCAACTGTCGGCAGCTTCTTATTGGTCTTCAAAATATACTCAGATCCATTATGGGTTCTTCAAAATCTTTCTTTTCTTTGTCTTGACAATATTTACACTTATGCATAGCATATTCGGATAAGATTTGGCATATCATTTTTCTTGTTGGCTCTAGATTATCAAACTTGCTCATTTTCAATCCATCATAAAATTGATTAAAGAAACGAGAATTCTTTGAAGTCCTTCCTGACGAGTAGATTAAAGTTGTTTGTCCTTGGTAGTAGTTCCATGCTATATCATCTTGAGAAGTAATCACCTTATTCATCTCTTGAAACATTATATAGTGATCTTGTGCTTTTATTTTAGAGACATTATACATAAAATCTTCCTCATCCTCAATATTCTCCTTACATTCTACTCTTGGTTCTATTGGATTTTTTGTAGTTCCAAGTTGTATTAAGTTTTGTTAGATGATAAAATCTGTCATACGTTATCTCTGCAATTGTAGAGTAACACCTTATAAAAATAGTATGCTGAGCCAAAATAGGACTGAACAACATCTTTTATATGAGTTGCTAATTCTTTCTAAACATATTTTTTCTATTTCTTCATATATAGTCCATAAATTTTTATTTATTACTTATTGTCCTTTTCTTATTTCTTCTGTCATAATTCTTGTTTGTTTCAGATTTTTATCTAATGTTTGATTTCTTATTCTTTGTTGACCTATTTCTTCTTGTTCTATTTGATCTAGTATTCTTAACATATTCATTTGTGATGTTTGTTCTATAGGTTCTATTGATTTTCTAATTCCTAAAAAGTGCATTATTTTCTTTATATTTTCATTTATAAGATGTATTTCATTTGCATTATCTTGAATATCCATTTTCATATTATATAGTTTTTGTTCTAAAGGTTTTCCTAATTTTTAAGTCTTTCTAATTTATTTATTTGTAATTCTTTATCTAAAATTTGTTTTGTATCTTCAGATAATTTTTTTATTAATTAATTTAAAGTATATACGTGTAATAATTCTTCTATATTTTGATTTATATAGCTTCCAAATTATTTCATTAAATACATATTAGACCAATTTTTTTGATTATATACATATTCTCCATTCCTCCTAATATAAAAGGTGTAAATATACAATTAGTTTCCATTTCATTTATAATATAATGCTTATAAATAAAATAATTATAATTTTGATATCTAATTTTAAAATTTATGTTTGGAAAAAAATTATGATATTTTATAAATGCAATTTTTTATAACTAAATTAAATGCTCTGTTAATTATTTTTCCCTCAGAGATTATGAAATAATGTAAAAAATTGCCGTCTTCATCTCTGGATCATTGGATTTGGAATGGCCTGCTGATTTTATTATAGTGATGATAATATCTGTTAGGCTTCGCCAAGGTCCAGTCAGTGGCAGAGCGAGCAAAGGACGATGCAGATGGTGCAGAGAGCTTCGCTTCTCTGTTCTTCAAGTGCGTTGTCTTCCATGTCCAACCCTCCTTCAGCCTCTCATCGACCAGCTCTTCCGTTTCAGTTACATTTTTCTCGTGTTCTAGGACCTTCCCAATCTATCGATTTCCCTTTCAATCGGCCTGCTACTTCAGCAAGACTATTTACTTTCCCAGCTTTGCGCACCACCGGTAAAAAGCCACTTGACTTTTGTTTTTTGGCCTGAAGTCTTATCTCTCTGGTTTTTGTATTATTTGAAGTTGTATTATGGAGTTTTCTTGCTACACTCTCTCCTTTCTGTAATAGATTGTAAATTTTCACTCGAGGAAAACCCCATTTCGGTTGCCTCTGTATCAATTGGCTTTCTCATAGATATAGAATATTGGGAGAATTACGTTGAGTTGCAAGGGAATTAATTTTTTGATAACTCCCAACTAACTCCTCTGTGAATATAACTCTTTAACTGGTAAATCCTCACTTGTCAGTGACACCATCCTGATATTAATTTTTTTATTTAGAAGCTGAATGTAATTCTTTCTAAAATATTTGTTTCTCAGTAGAAGTTTCATAGGATCATTTTCGTACTTCAAAATCGTGGAATTAAAAAATGAGACTTTCCATGAAAAATGATTAAAAAAAAAAATCCTTTTTGATGGAGCTAATTAATACTAAAGTAGTATTTGGAGGGCCAATATAAAGTTTTGCTCATTCTTCTAATAGATTGCTTGGGTAGTAATTGTTGCAGTTGATTTTGTCCATTGTGATACAAGCTTCCGTCTGACCTTCTCTGCCTTTTGATCCCGGAATTCTTTGTGCTGTCATGCTTGTATTTGTCCTGATTAGTCTACAATTCACTCAAAACCGTTTTAATCATGGCAGATTGGTAAATACATTATTGATCATGAGCAATAACTATAGAATATTTAATTTTGAACAAAACGGTGTATGTAAATATGTGAATTTATCCATGGGTACGCCAATTTAGATGTGTGAAAAGCATATTTAAAAATACCAGTTAATTATATATGATGATGGAGCTTCAGGTTTCTTTTCTTTTGTTTCCTTTTTTTTTTTTTGCGTGTCTGTTCTCAGTTTTTTCTTTTGAAACCCGTTTATCAAACTTTTCGTGTTCGACTGACATGTTTTTGAATTTAACTTACAGCTACTGACGAGATTGTTGAAACCAGCAATACTGGATCAGGATATATAGACATTGGATACATCTCCAGCGTTCATGGTCTTCAAGGGGAAATTCGTCTGAAACCAAACACTGATTTTCCTGAATTGCGGTTTTCAAAAGTAAAACTTCCATTAATTGTTGTCTAGCAATGTATTGTTTTTGGAATTTTCATTGTGTATTATTGGACATGACAAAATTCGGTGGGTAATTGATTATTGTAGCCTGGGAGAAGATGGTTGAAGCAGAACGTTTCTGGTGGAGAAATGATTCAGGAAGTTGAACTGGAGGAAGGAAGAGAGCACCCTGGACAGAAGAGTTGGATACTTAAATTCAGAGGAATTGACACCGTGGAGCAGGTACTTGCAGAGAACGTGTTGTTTCAAATCTTCTTGTTTTATATTCTTTAATAGCTCATGTACTGTCCATTTGTTAAGTACCGCCTCTTTTTTCTTTCTTTTTTTTCTTTTTGTGTGTTGTTTTTTTGGGGGTGGTTCTCTTGTTTTATACACTTTCGGCAGGAAGTTTCAAATTTCTGATTTTGTCATGGCTTGGTTTGTCATATTATATTCATATTTGTTTACCTTCATTCATAATTATATATTTCAGGCTCAGATGCTTATTGGCTCTACCTTGCTTGTCACAAAAGATGACAAGCCAGAGTTAGAGGAAGGCGAATTCTACACGAACGATCTTGTTGGCATGAAAGTTTTCATGAAGGTTGGGGCTTGTCATGAATCTTATGTTTTGTATATTCAAACATATGTGATTGCATTGATTCTTATGATATACTTACTTTGCTAAGTAGTCTTTTCTCATGGCTTATTATATTTAAACAAAATTAGAAAGGTGCCACCGGGCCAGTAACACTAACCTTGAAACCAAGACATTATAAATTTGTAAAATAATGTTGATATTGAAATTTTCTGTTTTGGCAAATTAAGTCTTGAAATGTATTATTCAACACTGACCATACTTCTTATCAGGAAAGCGGTGAACCCTTGGGAACTGTTATTAACGTTTTCAATAGTGGAGCCAATGATCTACTGCAAGTTTTGCTTGATTCCTCTTTTGATATACTTGACAAAAGTGGTAAGCCCAGGTCAGCCGACGCAGAAGCAAAAGCGTCCAATCAGCTTGTTTGGGTGCCTTTTGTAGAAGAAATTGTACCAGATGTTGATATGACAAGAAGAGAAATGCATATTAAACCGCCGAAGGGACTCCTAGAACTAAACTTACGATCTGATGAGAGGTCCAAAAAAGAAAGACGCCAACTTGTGAGGCATACTCTTTTGACTCTATCTTTAATTCTCTACTTTTAGGGACTTTGAGCTTTTCAGGATGATTATTGCTGATGCTGTGCTATCTTTCTTAATCTCTTTAATTTTAAGGGGAATAGACATTATGTACAACTTCGGTTTATGATTGATGCTTTCTGTTGATTTTCTTGTGCTCCTTTCTCTAGGTCTTTAATCCTTATGGTAAAGCAGAATGATCTCTAATTTTGATTTGCTTTTATACGTTCTTTCACATTGACCCATACTTGCCAGTTTATTTACATGATTCCTAACCCAAAGGGACTTGCACTTTCATAATGTAGCATTCAGCTAAACCTATCAACATCTATATTGACAGGATTATTTTGTTAATATTTTTTTTTCTGTTTGACTGAGTTCACCATATTGACTTGGTGTTTAGTTCTTACTGATCACTCATTTTTTGGTATATTTCAGGAATGGAAAGAAAGGAAGAAGTTTCAAAAGCGTCTCATAGCTGCAAAAAAGAAACTGATTGAAATGGAGCAACAGCATGTTTTCCATGGATTTAGCTATGGAGAGAAAGAACAAGGGAGATTGCTTGGAGATCAGATTGTTTCTGTAAACTCTAAATTGCTTGAAAATGCTTTACAACATATTGAGAAACCACCCAAGAAGTAAGTTAGTTGAACTGATTATATGATGTTTGAACTCCCGTCCTGCTCCTGCAAAAAGCAAAAAGAGAAATTGTTTTATTATGAGAATAATCTATTGTTTTCTTAATTATTTTACTATTTGATACATACAAGACTTTGAAAAATAACGTGAGTGTTCATCATGATATAGAGAAATTTTTTGAAGTAAACGATGATTCTGAAGGTCTGTTGAATACCGATATTTGAATACAACTTTCCATCTTTTAGCATACATGATAGGACATTTTAGCATCTTATAATTGAATTACTTGTTGGTTAATTTGTCAGATAGCTTTTTGGAAGCACTGAAAAACAATGGTTGTTAATCCTTTGTGGTTATTGTAACTCAATGTCTTAGTTGTTAATATCTTGGCCAAGGACGTTCTCTTTTTTAATTTATCCCACTTGTAATTTTTTGGCATACATTTACTTAAGTTTTATCTTTACTCAACCAGATGGGAAGTAGCTGAGCTGGTTGATGGTTTAGAAGCAAAGCTTGTACGTACTATGCATATATCAAAGGAATCTCTCTTCAATGAAAGTAGAGAAAAGTTGGGCGAGGATATCACCATGCATGAGAAGGGACTTCATCTCATATCTGAGGGAAAAATGGCTATCGTCTTGCTTTTAAATGAAAAGGAGAACTGGGGGTGCATTTGTGACCCTGATGCTACTTCAAATGAAGCAACTGAGATATCATCAGTTCCCCTCCTTCAGAAATTACTCTCTGATGAAAATTTTGTGAAGGTTTTGAACTCTCTGCTGAGAATTCCTTTGATCATATGTTTAAAATTGATATCAGTAAAACTTATTCCTCAGATATTGTTTGACTGAGACTTTCTGAATTGAAACACTAGAATATCATGAATAAGAGTAATGATTTTTGTTGCTTCTAATAAATTTGTGTTTGTTTCAGGAGGAAGATCGTGCTTCTGTGCCTTTACTTTTGGTTTGCTCAACCCAAGAAATTGTGTCTTTAAGAAAGCTGTTTTCAAGAAATGATTACTTCGCATTTGACTCCGAAAAGGTTCTCACCATGCCTAGGATCTTCTCTATATCATGTATTGCCTTATCAATAATTAACTAGATTTTGATTCAAAATACTTCTTCCCATAATACCAAATCATATAATACCAATTGTGTGCTTATCTAATGAGAGCTTCATGGGGATTACTGATAGATATCTTATTACACTACTGTAGGTATGGTTTTTAGAGGAAGAGAAACTGCCAGTTGTTGGTAGTTTGCCAGAAGGACAGAGCAAGCATAAAATTTTAATGAAGTCACCTTGGGAAATACTCCAAGCACCTGTTGGATCTGGAGGAGTAATCAGCTTGTTTTCATCACATGGCATAGCAGATAATCTTAGTAACATGGGTGTTGAATACATCGAGGTTAGATTGCTGTTTCTTTTTCTTGGCGTCAATGTTGATGCTTTTTTTTTTTTTTAATTTGACTTTCCATGCTTTGACTTTTGACACACAACCCTCTTAACAAGACTCAGCAAATAAAGTTTCATCAGTGTTTCTAGTTTTTGAACTGCTGCAACTGCTAGCACTGGCTGTCATGTTATTGAATGCTAAAGCCTCTGGGCATCAGTGCCCAGAATTTGAGTAGGTTAATGAAGGTTTGATGTTTATATATGGGATGTCTTAGCAAATTTTTTACCTTGCCTTCTTTTTTATCTTTGACAGGCTTGGATTTACCCTTGTTACAGTTAGAGGTTAACTTCACTGTTCAATTAATTTTCTCTCTACTCATGCAAAAAATTTATTTAGGATTTCTTAGTCCTTTTTTTTTTGTAGTTGATATTTTAGATATCCTCAATAAACCTATTGAATGAAACCTTTTGGTTAACAACAAATTCAAAGATTTAATTATTGATAGAGTACAATGGCACCATGCCATTCATATAACAAGTCCCTCCTAGTGGGATAAGGCTTGTTACTCAGTGCTCTAACTTACTGGATCTGACTGGGTTTAATGAAATGTTCAGCAAGAGTTGCATCTTACTTGCATATGATGCCATATGTGTGTGTGTGTGTGTGTGTTAATAAGCATAGTTATCCTCATACTGGAGGCAACTATATCTGAGAGACTGTCGGGTACTAAATATGGGCACTTCTGCAAGCGGGGATTAATTGGTGCTGTACATTGTTGCAGGTATGCTGCCCTAGCAAAGGAAATGTTGGTGGAAACTCCCTCCTCCTTGGGCTTGTGAATTCACGAGAAGCCAAAATCGGGATCCAAATTTCTCCAACCGGAGCCAATTTAGACGAAAATATAGACATAGTATTGTCAATGAGATTTATGAAGGATCTGATGAAGCAGATCAACAATCTCCAATTCAATGCAACCCCAAAGGCAAATTCCTTTGTTGAGAAGGTTGACAAAGATTGGGTTACTGTCACATCCTCCACCCCCAATTCATATGAGTTTTATTGTAGTATTTATAGTTCCTTGGATATGTGTTCATTAGACAAGGTCTGTGTAATAGAGGTTAGAGAATAGTTTATATATATTTTTGGTCTATGAATAGACTGTAAAATTACTGGTGTAAAATGTAAACCAATGTTGGGGCCATCAGCAATAGAAAAGAATTATTCATATATTAGAAAAATCCATTGACGATTCTCATTGGCTAAGATTTCAGGTCCAAAAGGGGGGAAATGGAATCTGACGGTTGACTTCTCCAAGTGATCCAAACCTCATAATGTTATTTTGTTTTTGAGTTTATTTTTTAATAGAACTCAGGCACCCAATATGCGTTTCACCCATAGCACAAATTCATAACCTCGCAATAAAGAAAGCCTAACATGAGATGGTGGATGTGTGGTGTCAGTTGAGTTACAAGCTCCTATAGAAGTAGTAAACGCACCGAAAAAAAGAAATAGAACAGGAATAATTATTCATATTTTTAATGTTAATACTCCCTCCGGTCCAAATTATAAGGGTCTTTTAGAGAATTATAAGAAAGTTAATTATATTACTTTAACATATTAAAATTTGTCGTTTTTTTTAAAATTATGTTGTTTGACTTATAAACTAATATATAATGTAATAAAACATAATATATGATATGATTAAATAATATAATTAACTTTCTTACGATTTTTTTAGATTCTCTAAAAGATTCTTATAATTAAGACATAAGGGAGTATTTAACAAGAATATGTTGGGATTTTTTTTTTGGGGCCCGGAACGAATATGTTAGGATGAGAAGGTTGTAAGTTTTATACCTCAGGCTTTAATGTGGTTAAATTTTTCATTTAATAATTAATAGAGATGTAAAAATGATACATAAGTTTAATTTTATGTAAAATAAGATTTCATTTCTCTTGGAATTATTATCTCTTGAACATTTGCAGATAATTATTATATATTAATTTATAAAACTATTTATTTTAATTTAATTCAAAATTTATTTAAATTTGTAGACTGATGTATTAGGATCTATTTTTTTGAAAAAAATTGTTCATAGTTTATACCACGTCATTCATAAAAACCAATTCTTTTGAAGTTAAACTACAAATACATAATTTGGCCGAACAGAAAGAATCAGTCATCATATTATATAAAACCGTTATTATTGATTATGTTATAATTGATATCTAATATCTCCTCCCGAAATTCTAAAATGAATATTTTTTATTTCTTTTATTTTTTGCACATGTGCATTACTAGGTTTTGATCTGTTTAATATTAAGGAAATTCTTAAACCCACCTCAAATAACGAAATTGGTGGTTTTATTCTTCAGACTGTCTTTTCAATAGTTGTTAGTGTTCTACTGTTCAGAAAGGAAAAAAAGGTTAGCGTTCTCATTTAAAAAAAAAATAAAAGATAGTTTTTGAACGGGGTAAGGATAGTGTAATAAGTGTAACCGTTGAATGCTTGAAGGAAAAAAAAAAAAAAAAAGAGGATAGCGTAGCCGCACTTCCAAACAGACCCTCTGAGCCCACGGTAGAAGAGAAAACCCTAGCCGCAATCTTAGGTTCCATGTGCTTATATAAACTGGCCTAGCTTCACACAAATCTGAAGCTCAGGGTTGAAGCAAACCCTAACCCGCAGTGAGTGTCTGCCTCTTTTCTTTTCCTTTTTTCACATCTCTCTCTGCGTCTTTCGTTCTTCCGCATTCAACTTCGTTTCCATAGAAACCCATTTGAATATGGGCTTGTCTGATCTATATTTCGATGTTTTTGAACCTTTATTTTTGTTTTCGTGCCCTTTTGAAGAACCAGGTAAGCGAAAATGGCCGTGCCGCTTCTTTCAAAGAAGATCGTAAAGAAGAGGGTCAAGAAGTTCAAGAGGCCCCAGAGCGACCGCAAGATCTCTGTTAAGGTATCGGAATGTCTTCTCTTCCTTATGGGTGTGATATCTGTTAAAGATTATATATTTAGTACGACTTATTTATCGAGATTCTTAGGTGGAGCATTGCTCTGTTGCATCCTAACATGGATCGTTTGAATTTTTTTCTTCTTCTTCGAGGTTGTAAGGATATGATGATTGTATTTGTCGCCCCAGTCTTAATTTGCACCACATGGTGTAAGATGGTGATTGACATTTTTATCTGATCCTACCATTTTATCCCAACGTTTTTCTTGCAACCGTATTGCTTACAATTCTTAATTTTCCCCCCAGTTTGTTAGAGTGTCACTTTTACTGTAAAGTTCATCTTTTTCATTGATTTTTCCTTGCTCACTTTTTAATGCTTCGTTAGGCTCTGGGATGGGATGTGAGGATATCTTTCTGTTTGACACCCAGTCTTACCAGCTATTGATGCATGGTGAATGATCGACTATCTGATCCCATCCACCTACTATATAGTACTAGTTTAAATGGAGCTACTTATTAATATTTAATTCATTCATGAAGTCATTTTTTTCCATTTTTGTTTTTATGGTCTAGCGGGGATTTGATGATAATTTTTGACGCCCAGTCTTACGTGCACTTTTGGTGCAGTGTGGTGATATTTAACGGTCTGATCCCCTGATAACCATGAATAAAATGATTTTTGTGTATTTTAGCAATTTGTATCCTTTTTTTAATTTGAAAACTAATCATCCATAAGAATGCAAAGAGATATGATGATGTATACCCATCAATTCTGCATCAGAATGATGAATATCTAACATGCACTACCATCTGATCTCTTGCTTACGTCCAACAATTTTTCCTATTCTGTTTTCCGTTAAGCTATTCCTATAAATTATTTGTTTTAAATCGTTGTCTCATGCAACTGATGATGCAAATTTGTCCAAAATTCTGAATAATCTGTGATTATTATACCAAAAAATCACCATCTTTCGGCTGAAGTTGCATGTCAATTATATCTGCTTTTCTGTTTTGATTGTATATTTAAATATCGTTTTTTGCCCATGGTATCTGATGTCCAGACTTGTGGCTTTTACTGTAGCTGGACATTTCGTTTGAAGGGCATATATAGATTTCTTACAGGCCTTGCGACACAGTTTGCTTGCTT
>JBAGKO010000001.1:14745755-14772858 GCA_037177275.1 Acacia concinna | reverse complement strand
AAATCTTTCAAACATGTGAGAAATGATTTGCTAAAATGCTTTTCGGATTTTTTATCCTCTTTTTTCGAATAAAATCAATGAAAAGAATGCCAAAAATTCACTTACGTATAAACAATATTTGTTTATCCTCTGTTTTTTTGTCTATCACACATGATATATATATATATATATAATCTCTTCATCTGCGTGTTAGGTTCTTCATTTTGGATCATATTTTTTTCTTTTTCTTTTACTGTGTTTTCGTGAGTGGATTGTATATCTACAACATATGCTCATTTTTAGACATCTACAATTTTGGTTCAAGAGAGAATAAACTTTTTCAACTTGAAAATCAGAAACTTCGCAAGTCTTTTCTTCAAAAGGGGTCTTTGATTTAAATCTACAAGATTTATCATATTGCCTCTCAGATTGTTTTACCTTTTGTTTTCATCTTGAACACGCTGAAAACGTTGAATGAAACTGAGAGATTCTTTTCCGCTGGAAACAAACGGTGAATGCGTGACCAAAAAAAAAATTTTGGCATTGAGATTTTATGTTTTTATGGCCTCATTATTCATTGGATTATGTTCCCAATGATTTGGGTCTGAGAGGATGAAAAGAAAGACATAAAAACCGTTGGAAAACAGTGCCAAAATCGCCCAAAAAAAATCGCCGGAAGTTTCAGTCCGGCAGGTCCGTACCGGTTCGGATCCGAGTTGCCGGGTCAGGTTACGGGTAAAAGAGATGACCCAAACGCGCTTCTTTAGAGATGCTCGTTTGGATAACGCAGATTTCGACTTCTGCGTTTAAGGAAAATCAATTTTGAAACAGTGACTAAAAAAACAACAGTGGGCCTATTTTTGGGCCTGACCGAAATTAAATAAAAAAAAAATTCTATTGTTCTGGATTGGCCTTGGCAATTTTTTTTTTGTTTTCTGTTTTTGCAATTTTTTTTCGTGGGCCAACAACAATTTTTTTTCTCCTTCTCTCTTGTTTTCTGGCTGGGCTGGTTGGAACAATTTTTTTTTTGGGTCCAATTGCCAAATTTTTTTAAGAGGGGCTGCATTATTAAAAAAATAATAAATAAATAAATGACAGAATTTTATTTATTTATTTATTATTTTTTTTCTCTCAATAATTTTAATAAAGAGAATTCATGCTTTTATAGATTTATTAGAGCTAAATAAATATTATTTATGATGATTTTTATTAGCTCTACATTTGTTTATTTATTTAATTCTACAAATTTCTTGTATGGATTTTTTAAATTATCTATGAATTTATGTATTGCTCTTTAGATAATTATAATTGTTTTGAAATTTGGAATTAATTCTGAATTAAGATTCATTTGAGCAATTTGATGTAAAGCATGAATTAATGGGAGAATTTTGATTATCTAGTTACATATTGTTGATTAGATTAATTGTTAAATTTTTATTATGATATTTTTTGCATATTTATGTATTTAAATGCACAAAGAGATATTCATGATTAGCATGTCTATATATGTGGGGAGTAGCCACAACATCCTCATTTTTATGTTGCATACATATTAATTAATCACATACAGTACTGTAGAGTATCATTGTAATTAAATGTAAGATTATAATTTATCTTTACCCACATGTAAATAATTATAATAAAAAATTTAGTTAGGATGAAATATAATGGCCTTATGTTTTCTAAGTAGCCTACATGTATGAGAAAGCAATAATGGGAAAAGTATCATTTTTGCCTCGGAAGTTTTGCTCTAGGAGCATTGGGCACCCATAAGTTTTTTTGGGACCATTTTTGTTCCGAAAGTTTATAAAATGGAGCATATTTTCTCTGCTATCCTTCAAAGTTAAATTTGACTATTAACTCAGTCAAATATCCTATGTGGCATGTCAATTGGTTGCCCACTTCAAACCTCATCATCTCTATTTCTCTCTCTCTCTTCTTTCGGATTCCTTCTTCTTTGTCTTGCCATTCTTCACTTTTTTAGCATTAACGCCTTCATTGGCCGAACTTCAAGGTCGTAGAGACATGAACAAAATAAAGGTAAACATTCATTAATTTCTTGTGCATATTAGGTTTTGTTTTCTGTCTCTTTCCTACCATCAACATGCTCCATCATGAATCAATTTGAGCTGAGGAATAGGGAACTAAGTCTGGACAATGCTTGTCTCTGTAAATTTCTCTTTTGATTAGAAGGTGAAAAAAATATTTGGGCACATATATTCTCAATGACCACTAGAAAACACACGCAAACAAAACGCCCGGGGGGGGATGGAAATAGAATCTTGATTCTCAAGTGACCAAGAGCCTCGTTTGAAAAAATCCAACTGCTGGTTCATACTTAGAAAAGTGAAATGGTGCAACAGAAATAAAGGAAAGGATGAAATGCATTTATACCATAATTATGAATTAATTAGAAAATCGGGATACAAGTTAAGACGTAGCAAATTTGGGAAGAAGACAGGCTCAACACAGTTTGATAGGGCAAAATGAAATAGAGGAAAGGTGAATGCAGATTTCACTCGCATGGAAGTATAATCCAATTTAAAATAGTGCATAAACAGTAAAATGGAACAAACTCCCTCATAAAATTCTACAATGTAACAAACATCTCCATCCGAAGTGTTCAGGGGGTGTTGTGTTTGCTTGCGTTTTAAAAATTCGCAATCCAAAAGAGTAAATTGTACCTTCCCCTACCGACTTTCTATCATAAGCTAAACAAAACTCCAAAAATTAAAAAGGAATCAAAACTGCTAGAACTTATTTAGCAAATCTGAGACATCAGAATCAGCTTTAACCTAACAATTCTAATAGGTCGCCCATCTTCATTTTTGAAAATCCTTTTAGGGCGCATGATTTTGTAAGTCCCATCTCCATCCCCGTTAATGAAGGATACTCCAGAGTCATTGGTACCATCCTCTGCGAACTCATCCATTGCTACATCTTAGAAGAAACTATCATCCTTCAAATAAGGTTCTAGCTCATACTTGAGCTCTGAATCAATCTCAGGCATCAAATCTAGACCCACTTTATCTTGCCTTTTCTCTCCGACTTCACTGCTTAAGGGGATTGTATTTATATCCTCCGCATCACAAGATACATGGTAGTATTTTACACAAGTAATAAGACACCTTCTTTAGAAATTTGATGGAGGCCTAGTGACAAATGGAGCAGTAGCATGCTTGGGTGTTTCTTGTACTAAATCTCATCCTCTTGGCCATTTTGTTCATGTCTCTGCGACCTCAAAGTTCGGCAAATGAAGGCGTTAATGCTAAAGAAGTGAAGAATGGCAAGACAAAGAAGAAGGCATTCGAAAGAAGAGAGAGAGAAAAATAGAGATGATGAGGTTTGACGTGGGTGACCAGTTGGCATGCCACATAGAATATTTGACTGAGTTAATAGTCAAATTTAACTTTAAAGGATGACAGGGCAAATATGCTTCATTTTATAAACTTTCAGGGCAAAAATGGTCCTAAAAAAACTTTCGGGTGCCCAATGCTCCTATAGCAAAATTTTCGGGGCAAAAATGATACTTTTCCCTAGTTTTTATAGACTGAAGAGAGTTTAAAACATATATCTCTTAAAATTGAAGAAATTGAAGTCAAAATGAAGACAAATTATGTTAATATGGGTAAATATTTAAAGTTCAATTCGTATGAATTATTAGTAAAATAAGAGAGAGAGAACCTCATATCTGCAACCTTTTAATGAAAACTAGTGTTAACTCTCTTTCGTTACACAAGATATGAATGAGCACTTTAATTCAAAGCTGTGAAAGTAGTATGCCCTCATCTGATGGTTGCACTGCTTGAACCTACAACTTGATTCAAATACACAGCAAGTGCTAGTGCTAGACTTAGAGACTGTTGGGGTTATTTTATGAGGAATTGGGTTGTTTTTTTTAGTTTATAATTTTTTTTTCATAATACAAAGTGAAATGTGCGGTTGATTACACATTGTGAAGAGTTGTTTTTATTTTTGGTTTTGCCAGATGAAGAATTGTTTTAATTGTTATATTTATTTTACATTTATTTTGCAAATAAATAAATATTAGAATGATTTAAAAAATCTAGAGGACAACCTGGCCTATTAGCTCAGTTGGTTAGAGCGTCGTGCTAATAACGCGAAGGTCGCAGGTTCGAGACCTGCATGGGCCATTTGCATTTTTATTGTTTTTCCTTCCATTATATTATTTTATCATTTTTAAGATTTAAATCATAACAAAAATATATTGGCAATTCCCTATTCTATGATATATACACAGCCATATTTTTTTCCCTTATCATAAATTCCATTATCTATGATATAAACAACTGTATTTCCCCCCTTCTCATTACTCGGTAGTAGAATGTTGGCTCTCTAGAAAAAAAAACAAGTAGAAAATCAATCGAGCTCCCTCTTGTAATGCAAACTTGATTCATAGTTTTGCAGGTTACAGTCTTAAGATGAGTTCACAAATAGCAACGAACATCACTTGTCTGAAGAAAAGCAGCTTAGAGAACAAGGTCCAACCTAAAAATAAAGGCGTTGTAATGATAAAAAACGAAACAAAGGACACTACAAAAAAGCGTGGCAAGTAAGAATACGAGTACGAGACTTGGAAACTCCTTCCTCTTGCCTTGAATGTGAAGAATAAATCACCCTTTTGACCAATAATCTGTATTACAACAGTGCAAGTAAAAACACAGGTTTTCATCAACGTATTGGTATATATAAGAAGCCATTAGAAATTGCTTATAGTACAGAAAAGCGTCCTAACTCAGAAATTTCCTTCACAATATTAAAGGTTTCTGAAACATTTTTCATGCTTGCCCAGGACATAGGGCAACTATTATACAAAGATATCATGGGAGGTGTGCACACAATAAAATTTACAAGACTAAAAATGTTTTTAAAAGTTAACATCTTTAGTAAAAAACGTGTCTTTAGAAGTTGGTGCAGACTAAATTTATATAATATCAGCCCAACTTATGAAAAATCCATATAATTCAGGATGGATACAATTTTGTTAGGACCCAATTTTAGTAACAAAATAAAATCACTCGGGGGTGTCTCAATTTAGAGGCTTAAAATGAGGCATTTGTGTTAAAAGAGACAGTCACGAACTCCGAATCCAATATCGAATGATAATATAAAAAACAAAATAAAATCCCAGTATCCATAATGTGGATCACTGGCACAAAGTAACTGGTTATGCACGAGCCTGCACATAACACAATAATCAATCAATATATGTCAAAATATCCATAAGTGTCTAGGTTACCGTTGGCCTATTGCTCAACCTTATTCAAAATATGAACCTAGGATACAGACAAAACCCAGGAAATAACGCTACATGCAAAAACAATGCCTATGTAGTTCCAAAGACTCTACTTTATTATCACATATTAGAGACTTCATATAAACATAAAACTCGTATAGATCTATCTAGGTGGGCCTCTTGCACTTCACATATAGATCAAAATATCACAAAATTCTTTGAACAAAATCCTCCAAGCCTGCACAAGAATGACTCTTGAGATCAGATCCCTTTCTCCATTCACTGTTTCTGCAGAAGATACAAGACACAAATCATCAACTAAAGCTAAATTTGTCAAAACACAATGTATATGGAATTATTTGAATAGACTAGAGTATCCAATATCAGCATCCACAGGACTAAGAAAATTTATGAGTTGATTAATAGAACTCCAGACTAGTTTTGAACATCGTATAAACAATATTTCAATGCAGACCACTGTTACCTGCAAAATAGAATTTAGCTGACAAGATCCAACATGACATGCAGAAAAAAATTCAAATTATACATGAAGAAAACCCCAACTGGAAGGCGGGGGATAAGAACAGAGTGAATTTGCACATTGAATTGTTGGGGGAATTTGTATGACATGAGGATGGGTATATTCGCTCTCCCATAGATATATTTCATTATTTCTTCTACTTACGTATATAAGAGCTACTTAACAATAGGGATACTTTTGAGAATGAATTTTAAAATTTGGGAGACAATGTGGATTGAGGTTTCATATTTAGGATCCAATTCAACCCCCAACTAGCTCTTATATTCAAGACTGAAGGAAGTAGCAAGCGGAACTATATATTTCCTGGAACTCACATTGCTTATTTCATCTATTGCATGGAATTTTGTTCATTATAGATATAATACGGCGTAAGCTATTTCTTCACTATTTCAAAAGTGTAAGAAATAAGGACACAACACCTATAGACCTCACCTAAAAACAATTATCATGAATGATCAAATCATATTTAACCTTCCGAACACCTAAGCTATATAAGAGTACATCTAGTTCTTTATTCTTCTATAAAGTTGTATGTCTTGTTGCACTAGTGACTCCACTACAAATTTAAACAAAACCAAAGCCATACTTAAGATCAAAAAAGCATGAAACAGATAAACCAGGCACGTAGGTCCTAATCTTCCAGAAATACAATACACAGTTCCAACATACATGAAAAGGAGAAGCTGCATACAAAACAACAGATCGTAGTTGGTCTTAAAGACAAAATTACAAGTGTACTAAGAATAAATCAATGTACATTTCCCAACAATAACAGACAACATTTATAAAACTAAACAACATTCTGGGCTATGAATCTAAATCAAAAGACAGTGGATTTTCTGCCTTCTTATTTTGTCACCAAACCAACATTTACTATCTCTTACTATATTGATTAAACATTTAAACAGAACAGGTGAAAAGATAATGTCAGTTCCCAATTAACAATACACATCCAGAATGATTCCATATTCGCTTGGGAATTGTGCCATAAAAGAAAACGTTGCTGCATAATACACTGATATGAAGTCCAGTAAAAAGTTCTATTAACCTTCCTTAATTGTCACTTTCCTCCAATAAAACAGAATAGTAAAGTTAAAAAGGTCGTGGTGCCAACTGCAAGCTAGCTAAAGAGCCCACTCATGAATGCATATATCACATTGCTCTTCCTCATAAATTTAAAAAAGGAAAGGGAAAGAGTTTCCCATGTGAACCTAAAAAATAACTAAAAGTATAACAAGTGGCATTTCATCATAAAATCCTGACTTCCAATGCTACATATTTTTACTTCAAGCGCTTGATCATAACAAGGCATTCAAGATATGCTTATTAGGGATTTTCATCTACAAATTTACCTATTTTTAACATTCAAGAACAATCATGATAAGTTAGATGATGGCAAGATTGCTTTAATATTATTTAACACTTTTGAAAAATGGCAGCTAAGGACTTTAAGGAGAGATCGCATTAAATATAAAAATCAGCGAAAGTGGAGCCAGTTAACCAGCTACGTATGAGACATAGATGAAAATTAAAATAAAAGATGCCCCCTGATAAAAGAATGAAAACCAACAAATAAAAAATTATCAAACCTCCGTCTTATAACCATGAACCGTTATAGAAAAACAATGATCCCAACCGGACCAAACCAAACCAAACCAGTCAAAAATGGTGGAACGAAATAAGCTAATTAAAAATCACAAATGAACAGTCAGGAGACACCGATTATTGTAATAACTTTGCAAGTAAAACTTTTGAAGCCAGGTAGTTCCCAAGAAAAAACCGAAGACTCTAGCTTTAGCAACAAAATAATTCCCAACCTGCACTTATCTGTTGGAACTTGACAGCAAGTCAAACAATCCACAACAATTCAACCAAGAGGTCTTTTGCACCACACGTGGAGCTAAAACTACTTGAGGCTGCATATCAGTTCAGCAAAATAAAAGAAAAATCAACTTAATTCCAATAATCTTCTTTTATAAATCATAAAATGCCTGATAAAACTTACAACCATATTGATACCTTATTTTCAGAGCACTCTGGAGTCTCAGAACCTTTAGCATGACCAGCATCTTTGGTAGATTCGAGAACAGGAGTAGGATTTTCAGCTACTGATGCTGATACTTTACTACCATAATCTGTTGGCGGAGATTCCACCAAATCTGGTATCGTAACAAGCTGTTCAGGCAAAGGAAAAACTTTATCCTCATGCTTCTTCATGGCAAGATCCACAGCTGACACTTGAGAGACAATTGACTCCTCCAGCGAAGCACTTCCATTATCACTGCTTTTCACCTCATTTTCATTGAAGGACTTGACATTAGAAGTACCACCAGAGATTCCATCCCCATATCGTGATTCCTTGGCAGATTCAACATGATCAGCCCTTTCATTCGTCCTATCAGAACTCTTCTCATACTCCAAATCACTCACTATCTTAACAACACTAACTTCCTGCTCTCCCACTAGTTCTGAAGTGTAATTAACATCTGCAACACTATCATTAATTCTAACAGAACTAATCTCAGATTTCAGACCACTGTCAATGAACTCATCACTTGCAATACCTCTGGAGTTTCCATGCCCATCAAGTGATTCCTTAAAAGATCTCACGTTGTCAACACTTTCATTCACTCGATCAGAACGCTCTTCAGGTTTCAGATTACTCTCAATCTTAACAACATTAAACTCCGGTCCTCCACCAACTTCTGCGTTAGTAATATCACCAGGGACTTCTTCCATGGGCTTAACGTCAGAAATAGATGGATCAGCAACCGATCGATCTCCTTCCTCCACTTCTTCACTCCCTTCATTAAATGGGTGGTGATGATTGTCGTCATGATCATGATATGCAGGTGAATTACCCTCGCCACCATCACTTCCTTTCTCATCTTGTGACTTAAAGTCATCACTTCCTGACATTTGTTAATATCAAGGAAAAACAACTGAATTAACTAATAACCAGTAAATCAACTAGCCCAAACACAATAATTAATCACTAAATTCAAAGATACATATAGTTACATATAGTCCAACCTATTGTAAGGGAAAAGACAAGCAAGATGCATAATCTAAGAAATTAATCAAGTTCATACAAAACAAGAAGAACAACCAATATCCATCTATGGTCCATCCCAATTCACTAAAAGATTAGGAAATATTTAAAAATATATATATAACCAATAATTGAAAACGCACAGAGAGTATAATCGAGTTCGAGTGAAAAGACAGGAAAGCCGCATATTCCCTGGAATCCCAATCAAGCACATATAAAGCAAGAAGAATCATAAGATGCGCATCTATCCAAATTTACCAAAAAAAGACTAAAACCCCCAAAAAGAATCATTAAAAACAACACTTTATAATCAGCAATTGAAAATGATGCTTGGCGGACCAATTGCGAGTAGCTTATGCATTACAAATGTTTGGTAGCGAACGCTATGAAGCAAAAATTACCTTGGGGATTATTGGATGGTAGGTTGATGTCAGCCTCCTTTTCCTTCCTTTTCTTTGCAGCTTTTCTCTTCTTAGAACCTGAAGGCATGATTGGCCCCTTATGTCCCAGCACCCACAACGAATCTAAATCCCTATCTCTCTCTTACTTTCCGCGTGGACACGATTAAGATATATTCGTACAGCTAAAAACACGAGAGAAATTTCCACCGAAATATAACATAAGGGAAATAGAATGGTAATCTATAGCGAACTTCCCTACGAATCGTTGGAACCACAGATGTAGTAGTGACAGGATGAGAAGGAGGGCGAATTCGTCTTCTTCTCCTTCCCCTTCCCTCGCGACCCTTCGCCTCTGCGCACTACGTTATCAAGTAGCTATCAAGTACAGAAATGTAGTGACACTCGGTGAGGACTATTATTTTCTTTAATTTTAATCTAAACTACTGTTGATTAACTTAATGATTAGTATTACCTAGAAGCAGTGAAGCCCTGTCGTAAGGCTTCTTTTTTTTTTTTCTTTTGTTTTTTTGTAAAGGTGGGCTTATCACCAGTTTTACTTTTTGAGGTGTAATTCATACCTAAAATAATTGCACCCTAAATTATTTTTTTATGTGAAATTATCACTCTTTACTGTTAGATAAATAAATTGTCTTTTTTCTCCTTAGTCATTTAAACATTAAAAATGTTACATAAGTATTTAATATGTTAACTAATTTTTAATTAAAATGACACCTAATTTTTTTTAAAAAAATGTTTTATTATCTTAGATTTTGAAAACGTGATAGGTTTGAATGAACAATGAAGTATTGAAAGGAAGTAACCTTTTTATTTTTTTTTAAATTTAAAGCGCATTTTAATTATAAATTAGGTGGCATATTAAATACTTATATAACATTTTTAATGTTGACGTGGTTATAAAAAAATTAGTTTATGTGTTTATTAGTGAAGGGTATTAATTGCATCCATTTAAATATATTAAGATACAAATTAAATTCCTAAATACTTTAAAATATTAATTGCACATAAAAAAAATAGCTCGCACCTTTTCCCTTTTTTATCCTTTTTTGCCAACCTTAATGCATGACAGGCATGTGTCGTGCATCTAGGATCCTGTCTACAATTTCAAACTTAGAAATCCATGTGTAGGCCAGGCAATAATTTTAACAATTATTTTCTTGTATTGTAATATTTTTAAGCATTGTCCTAAATTACATTTTTTTAAAATAATTTTAATTTGTCGGCCAAGAATAACAGTTCTAATTTTAGTTTAGAAAAGAAATTACACATGAGTTTCAAGTGTAAAAACTTTTTTTGCCAGCAAGTGTAAAAGCTAAATATCTTGTATTTACTAATAAATTTGAGAGATTTCATATTTACAAGTACCACTTTCATATTTATAAATCAATTTGATAGTTTAATCAATATGTTGTTAAGAAAATTAATAGTTCAATATGTTTGCATGTTAAATTTTTATTTTTATAAGTTAGTCACATCATTTATAAGTTAAATTTGTGAATATTAAAACTCATGATACCCATTTAGTCACTAATATAAGGTATATTTACCTAATATAATCAAATAAAAGAAGTTAATTAAGTTAGTTAATATGTTATGTGTTTTCTAAAACATCATAGACATATTTTTTTTTAATTCTCTCATTCCTCCTTTTCATTGATTATTATTGAAGAAGCATCAATATGGATAAATTAGGAATTTATTAGCAAACATAAAAAACTGTGTATTATATTTAGAATATCAACTTCTCAAATATATCCTATATTAAATGCCGAGGGACTACTTATTAGGGTTAAAAAAATTTGGAGAACTTATTTGTGTTTAATTTTCTCATCACCTATAAATTATGAATATTTTTTTAAAAAAAATCATTATGAAATCATATCAATTTCTTAAAATTAATGAGAAGCATAATTTATAATTTTATATAAAATTTAACATTACTGAGTATCGAGTGTAATTTGAATATATTATCCAATTGGCCAAGAGTAGTTGCCTCAATTTTTTTTTTTCGCCAACCTCAAAATTGTCTTTATACATGAGCTCAAATATGAAACGTTAGAGCAATCTTAGTCCCTTTTAGGGTGATCTTAGTGAGAAAATGTCTCCATTAGTTTTTTCTCTCCAAACTTGAAATTTGATATATTTACCATAATATTAAATAAATTAAAAATATATACTAAATAGATAAAATCTCAACCATTAAAACTTGATCTAATGGTGCATACACTAAATTAAGAGGAAATTGAGAAAAAAAAAACAATGGAAACATTCCTTGCTCGTCCCCTCCATACTACTTGTTGATTATTTTTAATTAGTCTCCATTTTTACAAACATAATTAACATTTTAAATTGGCTTCTTAAAATGTACATTTTGTTATTTTAATGTAGGGTTTTTTACAAGTAACAGTAGGATTTAAGGATTATTATGAACTACTAAGTAAGAATTTTATATTTTAAATGATTAATGTTAATTATTTTTTCAGCCTCTCAAATTTATTATTTATTTTTATTTATCGTAATAATACTTTAGAACAATTAAATGTATTCAATATAAATTAAAAATATTAAAGAAAAATGAACAACATAAATTGATTTAATAATGAATATGCTCCATAAAAATAATTATTTTATCTCAAGCATAGACTTCTTATATTTTGTTAAAAAAAATTAATTGCATGCATTAAGAATTTTGGTTTTTTTTTATATATGAAATGAAATCAATAAAAATCAATTTCAGATTAATATATCGACTATTGCGTGGACCAGGATGGAGATCGAGGAAATGGATGGTGATCAATTTTATTATTATCATTATTTATAATTTTAATTCTCTCTTGAGTCTTGACTACTATGTATTTGGATTTTGGAAATTATTGCGGAAGTTATATATCAGTGTGTAGGAAACAGAGAGGCCAGGAATCTGCCAACTTAGGTCCTGTCTCCTTACTGCATTCATGTGATGTTCATTGATTCCTCGTTGTGATGCATGTTTATTATAAATATTGGAGCCTTTTAAAAATAGCCTTTTAATCGTCAGGGGTGGCATATGAGATAAGCATATGATAGTTTCTTTTGATCTTAATTATAAAATTTAATTAATTATATTATTTTAATATATTAAATTTTTTTTTTTAAAACTATGTTGCATGACTTATCGACTAATATATAATACAATACAATAATATATGATATAATTAAGTAATATAGTTATTTTTATTAAAATTCTTTAAAAAAATTAATAGAATTTTATAATTAAGACCGAAGAGAATGATAGTTTAATCTCAACTTATATGGGTATACTTACAATAGGCAGCTCTAAACAGACACTTGAGCTATGTTAGAATTGACATTCAAAAAGCACATTAACAAAGTCAAAAATAAAACTCATATCACATATCCATCATGTATACTGTTAATAGAAAAGCAACTCACACCGCTAATACAAACATACACTTAAACAATTGGATAATCTACAAGTGAAAAGTTTAGACTCACAAATTAAATAGCACCTTTTTGTGTTGTTGCTGTATAATCTTCCTTGAATATCATAAAATCCAATCTTTAATGTCCATAAAATTGCAATCTTCTAATCTTCACCTTTATGCATCTTCTATAAGAGATTTGAAGCCTTTTTAAGTAGGTTTTTTTTTTTTTGAAAAAATTGTGAGGTGCAATACGTACATGATATAAGTATATAAAAAAAGTTTTATTTTAACTGAAGTTAAGGGTACTTGTAATAAACAGCTCCAAACAAAAAACTTAAACAACTAGGTAATCTACATGTGAAAGGTTTAAACTCATCACAAATTTACTTTTTGAATTGTTACTCTTCTCCTTGGTTATGATAAAATCCAACATGTCATATGCATAAAATTGCAATATTCTTAATTATCTGCTCTCTCTCTCTCTCTTTTTTTTTTTGCATCCCCTATATGAAATTGACGCTACAATGGGCTGTTAAAGTTGCCTCAACGACGTCTCATATCACTCCTCAATAGAAAAGGAAGGCACTTGGCAAGAACCTGCCGACTTGCCTGCAATCATTGGGAATTGGAGTGAATTGAAAATCACATGCAAAATTTATTTTTTTTTAAAAAAAATATTGATCACATATTGTATAATTAATTTACTAGTGTGAACTCTGTATTTTAAGAAAATCTAAAAAAGTTAATTATTTATGACTTGTTGTCTTAGTAGTTTTTAATTATTTCTTTCTCTACTCTAGTGATTGATGATGATTACATAATTTTTAATTAATTAATATATATATATATTAACTTGTTTCACAATTAAAGCTTGATTCTTTCAAATTGGAGTTCAAGTTTCACCAAGTTTTAATAACAAGACCACACCCCTTGAAGGCTTGAACCGTGTACGTGAAAATGTTTATATATTTCTAATCAAATCCCTTATCTGTCCAAGTAAAGTTTTTAAGGCTGCCCCGCGACAGTTCCATGACATGAAATTCATAATAAATAAAAGAGACAGAGTAGGGCCAATTTACCACCAGCTCATCCGACTGGATCAATGGGTGGTTCTTCCTCGATTATATCACAATAACCCCCTTCAGCATCCTCCCGTACCTCAGCTTGGGTCTCAAACCATAAATCAATATTCTCCTAAATTTCCTCCCCGTTAGCAGAATTTCCATAGGTTTTTGAAGGGTCTGAAGGTTCACGGTCAAATTCCATGAATTGTTTCTGTAAGTCAATTTGGAAGCCTTGCGTTGCTGGAACGTTTTGCCCCACACTACCAGGCTGGGCCATATTTCCTTCACTTCGGCCTTGGTGGGATTCTATGACTTGGGATAATTTTAGGCCTTGAGTTGATGTTTCTATTCCTTCCCATAATTGCATTTCGAGTGGTCCCACTATTACCTTCAATCGAGCTTTGATTTTCAACGGTGCTTAGGGATTGATCAATTTCTTCCCTTTTATTCCTGCTGACCCTAATCTTCTTTCTTTGTTTCTCTGACAACTTCTCTCATTCTTCCATCACCTTTTTTCCTCCAAAAATCATACCATCTCCCGTAGCCGGCTGCATATACTCCATGGGTCCACTACTACAAGGATCAATACTTTTACCTCCACCCTCTCTCTCTTCATCTCCTATCTTAGTCTCAATGGTAGTCTCATTTCCAACGTTCGAGGCTCCCATATCTCCATATTTTTTCCGTCATCCCTTAGCTAGTCCTTTCGTCCTATTATTGTTCTCTTTAGCAAAACCAGTAGTATTTTCTGGTTCCCTCAAGACTTCATACCTAGAGCCTGTACCACCTTTACTTTCATGTTGCTTACTCTTTCCTCCCATATGCTGTACTAGCTCTGTCTGAAACCTCTAATTCCTTGGTTTAAACGAGCTTTTAGCTTTCATCCAGTCTCCAAATTCCTCCTTGGGCCCTACTCCTGGCGTGCTGCAAAGAGGTTGTTTCTCAGGATTTCTCGACTGCTGCTCCTCTTTTTGTGTATTCCCTGGTGTCTCCATGGGTTTTCTCGATGTACTGCCTTCTAGAGATTGATTTCCAGATGGCTATTTTAGAGAACACTTCTCTTGCTTATGCCCATATCTTCCACATGTAAAGCAAATGGCACCCAGACCCTCATATTCCACTACAAAAATCTGTCTTCAAAGTACAAAGCGAGACTTAAGTGGCTGGTTTAAGTTGATTTCAACACTGACTCTAACAAATCTACCTCTCTACGAATAAGCTCTTATTATTACAATGAGCCAATGTGTTGATATCAACTTTTAGAGCCTTCCCTATCATGTTACCAAGCTCCATCAAGCATTCCTCAGAATAAGCATACATGGGTAAGGTTGGGACACGTACCCAGATTGCCACCTTCCTGATCTTGTTACAATAGGGATTAAAATTTGGGCTCCACCTTTGCACAGCTAGATAATGACCCTGGATTAACCATGGCCCATCAAATAATAATCTCAAAGTTAACTCCTTATGACTCGATCTGAACACATAATAATTATTTGGCAAGTCGATCAACTCAAAATTATTTGATTTCAGTAACCATGCCACTCTATCCTTCATCATATGGAGGTTAGCGTTTTTCCCCAGCAGCGTTATAATTAATACATCCTTCCAAGGTTTACACAGTTCCATCAAACGGTCATTAGGCATATCAAGCTTCGGCAGTGACTCCATGAGCTTGTGTTGCTCCTCAGATATCACCGGTGCAATTTGATCTTCTTTTTGCAGCCATTCTTCCAGTTGGGCCTCAAAACATTGATCATTAGTCATCTCTTCTTGCCCCATAAGTTTGGCTTTGTATGATATTTGTGATTTCTGTCTCACCTTATTCTATTGCTCCTTGGGCAGACTTCCCGTCTTGCCATCCTTTTCGCCAATCTCTTCTGCCTTTGTATCTTTATCCATAGCTGCAGCACTACTATTTTGCTCTGCATTCTCCATTTCAGTGTCATTGAGTTTCTTTGTATTCATTTCAAGCAAATCCTCTTCTTCCTTAGACACATATCCTTTTTCATCCACCGCCATTCCGGCAACGTGCTGGTCTTAGATTTGCAAAGAGAGAAGGAGAAGAGGAAGGTTTGTCGTACAAAGGGAGAGGCAACGTATTCTCCAGCCTGAACTTAGATCACAGATCTAGAGAACGCAAGTGAGGACTTTTTTTTTCTTTTTTTTACTATTGCAGCATCGATTTCAAGCTTCAGCTAAGCAGATTTCTACCGTCGCATAAGATTGCCTTGATAACCATTCAGTGCCAGAAGCTCAGCGTGAAACATGAATTCAAAGTAAACAGAGTTTTCCTCTTTCAATCTTGAAGACAGGATCACAGGCTGGATCTGGGTTGGGGCTCCCCCAAATTTCAACAGGCAAAGCACAGCAACAAGAGAGATCTATAGTGTAGAAGAGAAAAGCACAAACAATAGGTACCTGATCCGTAGATGAGAGAAGCAATAAGCTGATACATGAAACCAGAAGCTGCTCAACTTCGTTGAGTCGTTTGCGCATACGTTGAAATATATGGAAGATTTCAGATACACAGAGAACAAGAATCAGCCATGTATAGTCACCATAAACGCAAGGAAATCAAATCTGGAGTCTATGGAAACCAATCTCATCCAGTCACATTCGAGCAACGACCCCAGTCGCTACAGACCACCAAAATTCATCAAACTAGTCCAAGATGAAGATTATCTTTGAGATCTTTCCAAAGCCCTAAGAATAAGCTCAATCAGAGGTCTGTAGCTCCATATATGGCATCTCAAATTTTGGCCCTACAATGAAGCAAAACAGAGTAGAAAACCTTCGGACAAGAAACTTCAGCGACGAACTCCGGTGACTTCTGAACCTTCGACGCTTCTGAACCTACCCAGATCTCTATCAGACCAATCAAATCGAGGACAAGTATTCTGAAAATTCTGGCTCTATCGCTTTGAACTGCGCTATCAAAGCCCTCGCCTAATAGCTTCACAAAGAGAACGGCATTGCGCCTTGTGGTCTCCGATAAATTCCACCTAATTAAAGATTTGAATCATGTCCTTAAAGCTCAGTTGTATCATTTTAGTCCATTTGTAAAGTATGCTTTTAGTTATTCAATTTTAACACCATTAGTCTCATTTAATGGAAAATGATGACTCATCAAAGTCACTTTTTTTTTTGCTTTCGCAAGGTATCTCCCAACCCGGTAGACTAAGGACTAATCCTCCACTCATTGTGGGTTTTCAACGGGAAGGACAACTAGTTAAGAGATTTAACACTGCTCCATATCCAAAGCCAAGGATTGAACCCCTGACCAAGGTTAAGGGCGGAATAAGTCACATTATTTTAATCCTAATTGATTGCCACATCAACTCAAATTTTTTGAAAAATTTATATTTAAATTTTAAATAACAATAACAATAGAAATATCTCAGTTTTTAATCATATTCCCCCTGCCACATAGAAACCCTCCTCCTACCGCCATGTCCCTTCTTCTTCCATGAATGCTTCCGTTCCTAACGTGTTTTTCCTTTGATTGTGGAAACCTGGGCAGGCTATGGAGAAATAGAATAACATTGCTTTCCAATTAGATCAAGTTCTTTGGAATTGCATGATCTATATTTTTTGGTTTCAACGATTTCGCAACAGTTAGCACATAATGACAAGCAATTCTCTCAAGTGTTCAACAAATTTTCTGATTCCAATCTTAGTTCAAATGATATCAATTCCAAAGATTACAATTGAAAAATCCTATCAACAAAGTTGGGCTTAATGAGGGAAGGCCACATAAATTTAACTTATGCAGGGGCACGTAGATCATTGCCCATGTTTATGTAGCTAGGGAGAAGTTTTGGCATAATAAGCAAAGGGAATTCAAGCCGGCCTAAATGGGTCTTAAAACCACTTGAAAAATATATGCTCGGACCGATGAAGGTCGGGCTTGGGCTGGCCCACAGGCTTTTAGCCCATTTAACATATTTGACCTTCTTATACTTCTTTTAAGTTTACAAACAATATTACCTAAGACAAGACATAAAGATTATCAATAATAAGTTCAAATCCCAAACACTATTCATGTTTAACCAAAGTACAAACCATTAAGTCATAACCCATACCATCAAAAAATAATGTCTAGATAGGAGTAACAATGTAGCATCAAATAAAATAACTTAGCAATGGCCTCTGGATGTGCTATGAAGACTGTATATTTTAAAAATTCGAATGTCCCCCATGCATTTAAACATAATTAAGTGGTTTCGGGGGGAAAAATTAAACATAGGAAATTATCACATTTTCGATCCACAAAT
Organism: Acacia concinna; assembly: GCA_037177275.1. Lineage (NCBI taxonomy): Eukaryota > Viridiplantae > Streptophyta > Magnoliopsida > Fabales > Fabaceae > Acacia > Acacia concinna. The sequence goes on along the minus strand of JBAGKO010000001.1, from coordinate 14,754,844 downwards.
TAATATTTTGAATAGCTGAACATTATCCTTTTTTCCGCTCAAAGCTAGACTTGCAAGATGAAATTATTCGCAGACTATGAATAATGAATTTTGTTGTTCTTTTACTTTTTTTTGCAATAAATAAATATAGGGAAAAAAATACTGCTCTGCAATGCATCACCACAGAAAAAACAAATGGAGATCCTTCCAAAGAATCAAATTATGTTTGCGGCTATCAAACAATTCGGATTGTCCCAACTCTCAAATAACACGACAACAAGAAAAAAGCAAACAAACAAAGATTTGAGACAAAGAAAACATGCATCATCAGAGGAAGATAAATATATGAGTGCCACCATAATTCCATATAGAACAATAAATCACCAGATCACTACATCAGAGTTCAGAAGGTGAATGACAGATTCACAGAACAATAAATCCCGATGAGAAAGGATTTAAAAAATCAAAAAAAATGAAAGAGGTAGGAGAGAGTCAAAGACCTGAAATTGAAATTGAGTGTCCACCATCCACAGCACCACCATGCTACAGAGTACCAGTCTACCACGCAAAAACAGTGAAAGAGGAAAGCTTCACAAATCACAGATATGCACTGAATGGAGAAATTAGAGAAGTGGACACTCACAGCCCACGCAATAATGAGAGATTGAGAGTGAGATATTGAGTTTGCAAGATCACAGCTGGTGCCGATTGCCGAGATCACGAGACGTTAGAGTGAGACTAATAGTCTGAGATTGTGAGTCAGAGTGAGCCGGCGAGCTGCTGTCCATGTCCATTGAGAGCATCTGCATTTGATTTGAGCCGTTAGGGTTTGCGGCTTTGTGCTGCTGCAGATTGGCGACTACAGTTTGGTTTAGGGAAAAGATGAGAATGACTGACTGAATTAGAGAGAAGGGTTGAAGGGGGTGGGTGGGGTGGTAGGACTGTGAGAGTTGGGAACTGGGATGGAGGCATGCGCAAAATAGAAAAGGAATTGTTAATTTGTTATTTTCTAATAATTTAAAAATATATATAACGGGCTTAAACAAGTCGGCTCGAGGCCCTGCAGGGCCGGCCCGTTTAAGCCCACGGGTCTACAAGGCTGGCCCTTTTAGGTCCGACTTCATTTTTTACCCAATCTTCCAAGCCTGAGCCTGACATTTTGACAGGCTTAATCGGGCAGCCCGATGGACTCGACCCAAATTCTCGGTTCTAAGCAGAACCATGGGGCATTTTTTTTGTCAAAAGAAGCTCACGGTTAAAGTGATATGTTGGAAGATTAACCCTTTTTGGATGAAGAGAAGACGAGGAAAGAAAACTAGGTAGGAAAATGTTGGTAGAAATGGGTTTTTTCTGTCTTTGAATGAGGGAAGAAAAGTGAGAAGAGAGAAAAGTAGGGAAGAAAATAAGATAGGCCCAATTTTCTCTTCAAAATATCTCTCCACATGTGGAGAGATTTTTTCAAGAAAATAATTTGCTGTTTCTGCATTTTTCCCGTGCCAACTCACCCTCCTTTTATTCTTTGTTTTTGTGCTTAGTGCTCCTCCTATCTCGTTTCGCTAAATTTTAATCGTCTCTTGACGGCCACCTCAAAATATTCACAATCATGAAAATATGTTTGAGGATAGGAAGGTAGATTCGATTTTATTATTGCTAATAGGAGAATAAAAGAAAATGACTTAATATTTTTGTTAGACTTCAATGACAAATTTCTATTTTAAATTCAAGAATTCTCTTATGGCTTTGTGAGTATTCAATGGAGTGAATTTGAATGACAAAAATTTTCTTGAATTGGTACGATATCTATATACAACTATTCTAATCAAGATGATGACGACGGTATTGGATTTGTTTTCATGTGAAAAAATGTTTTAAAAAATTATTTGATTTTCTTGCTGGGCAAAATTATTTGATTTTAAATATAACAACATAAAAAATATTTTTATAATATAATTTGATTTTAAATTGTCATGATACTGATATAATTATTTTGTTATGATACAATTTGATTGAAACATAATATATTTTAATACAAGGTAAGGCTATTTTAGTCATTTAAACATTTTTCATTTTCTTACTTTTTTGTTTTCTTTTATCCACCTAAACAAAAGTGTTAATAATATTTTCTCCTCAATTTTCTTTTCTCCCCCATTTCTCTACTCATATTTTGTTTCTTCCTAACTTTTCTTTCCATCCAAACAGAGCCTAATAGAGGAAGAAGAGAGAGTTCATGGTTGGAGAAGGTTTTTCAATGGCCAAGGGGAAGGAGATGGAAAAAATCGATTAAAGACATATAATTTTAAACTGATTAATATACTATAATATTATTTTAATTAAGATATGAATTTGTTAGAAATTTGAATTGATGTGGCCGTTCGTTAGGATTAAAATAATGCGTCTTAGATGAGCAAGTATTTTCCGTTCGATGAGATTAACAGTATTAGGTCTAAAGAACTGGAAGTGATTATAGTGAAATTAAATGTTATTAATGTTAAATTTAAATTATGGGTAAACTAAAAAATATCTAAAATATGTGTAATTAAATACTACTCCATTATTCGTTACGATATTAGAATTATATGACTATAAGTATACTTTATGAAGTTAATTGATCAAAATATATCTTATGTAAAAATTGAAGGACTAAAATTATGGTTTAACCTAAATTAATATATAATTTAATGATACATAACATATTATAGAATTAAGTAACTTAATTAACTTATTTAATCTCTAAAAAAATAATTAATTTTGTCACCTATCCAAGAGAGGAGGGAGAGTAAGTTATGTTAAGCATCTTGAAGGAGTACGTTTAAGCGGTGTAGCCACCTAAGCGGTGCTGAGGGTGCGGAACAAAAGGGACATTATGACTACATGCAACGAAAATATTCTTAAATTGAAGATGCAGGGATTTTTTTTTTTAATAATAAAATGGTAATAAAGTCTACCTTATTCACTATAGTAGCTATAAATTTCGCCAAAAAAAAAGTATAATAACTATAAATACTTTATACCATACTCCATGCAGGGGTGTAAAGGGAAAATCTCTGAAGGGGGGAACTTAGTCAGTTTTGACTAGGAGGCAAATTGATGAGAAAATACAAGGAAATAAAATTAAGTAATGGGGAAAAACAAAACGAGGAGCACGCCACAAAAATTTAAAAAAAGGGGAAATTTTGAAATTGTTCAGTGAATAGCGTCAACACAAGCAAATGCAGCGAACAAGAACAATCACCGTTTAGGACCGCGCAGCCGTCCAGAGTGTCTCTTTTCTACCTTCATGAATTCTGTTTTCCTCTGACTTGTCTGAAGGCCTTTGTTTCGTTTTGTTTCAATCTTCGCTGAGCTCAGAGGCAACGAACATGGCGGCGTCTTCCTTAACTACATCTCCTATCCTCTTCACGAGAAGCACAGCTACCCGAAAATCGTTTACCTCATCTTCACTTCCTCGCGTCAATTCCGTTCCGAGGAAATTTCATATCAAGGCAACAACTTCTTCGCCTGCACCTACTGTTTCGCCCACTGCAACCACCTCCGTCGAGGTCGATGCATCCTCAGCCTCAGCCTCAGCCTCAGCCTCGGCCACTCCTTCCAGACCCTTACCCTTTCGGGTGGGTCATGGATTCGATCTCCATCGGCTAGAGCCTGGTTACCCCTTAATTATTGGGGGAATTAACGTGCCTCACGAAAGAGGGTGTGAAGCTCATTCTGATGGTAATTACATTCCGATTCGCTGACTTTTTTATTTTTAAGTCTCGTTTTTGTGATCTTTTCCATCTGATTACTGAGAAAGCTTTAAAGGGATTCTTCAAATAAAAATTAATTAGAAAGGTTGAACTCTCCTTAATTTTTTTTTTCTAAAAATAAGTTAAGTTAAATTAACGAAATGTTCTGTTACGTATGATTGGCTTCGTTGCTTGTTCGCTGTAGGGGATGTGCTGCTTCACTGTGTGGTCGATGCGATCTTGGGGGCGCTAGGTCTTCCTGATATAGGGCAGATATTTCCGGACTCAGATCCGAAGTGGAAGGGTTGTGACTCCTCTGTCTTCATCAAAGAATCTGTGAGTATATGCTATTTCCATGAGTATGTCTCGTGCTACTTATCATCCTCCAATGATTTCCCCCCTTCGCTTCATGCGAGTGTTTCGGGGACAAATAGTTAACAAAAATTATTTGCCACGCCAGTTGGAAGGGTATTTCAATTTTGACTTTAGAGACAAATACGCGGACTATGTAAATCCCAACTAGTTGGTTGTGTAGAGTTAGAGCTTGTTAGTTGCTAAAAGTGTAACTTTCTTATTTTTGGTCCCCTTTTTATACCTGTTAGTGCTGTTCAGCTTATCTTAGAGTTCAATCTGGCTTTCCCTCCCCCTGCCTTGGCCAGTGACATAACATATGCAGAATTTTAATAATTAGTAAAAGAAATCAAAAGTGAAAGGCAACAATCAAAAGATATGTGGATTAAGGAATAGAAATCAGGGCCTTTCACGTGTTAATCTGAAGGAAAATGAAGTGAAAACGGAGGATTTTGTTAACTTTTATGGGGTTTAACTTTGTCAGGTGTGTTTGTGCCTAGACAGGATACCGATCAGAATCATGTATTTGTCGATACATGGGTTCTTGGTTATATAAAAGGATTGGTTGGCAATAAATCAAAAGCCACTCCATGAGTAGTAGTGCCCTGTTTAAAACTGAGACTGGTGTAACTGGTCATGTCTCGTTTACCGTTCGCTCTTTTCATTTTTTGGGTGAAAAAACGCAATTTTGTTAATATGCTGAAGTTGCGTTTGTATCTGTAGTATGATTGCTGTGGAAGAAGGTCTGTGTTCTTGCTGTATGCTTTGTTGACAGAGAAAGCGTTTTAATATGGATATTTGTTTAGCCTTGTCTAATCTTGGTGTCCTTTGTTCCTCTACAGGTGAGACTTATGCATGAAGCAGGTTACGATATTGGAAATTTGGACGCTACATTGATACTTCAAAGACCAAAGTTAAGCCCACACAAAGAGGCCATCAAGGCCAACTTATCTGCTTTGCTTGAAGTTGATCCTTCTGTGGTGAATATCAAAGCAAAAACTCATGAAAAAGTTGATAGCCTTGGTGAAAATAGAAGTATAGCAGCTCACACAGTGGTCCTTCTGATGAAGAAGTAAAAGAAGCTGAAAATTGTATTGGAGGGGGAATAAGAGTTGTACTTAATAAACATTGCTGTGATGGATCATTCTTGATCAGCATTTTTGGTTTTATTGCTTATACATATCAAATTGCCAATGAGTTATAATTTTCAGAACTTGCCCAGAACTGGTGGCTTTGTATTATCTTTCTTGTGAAACGATCATGTACTTCCAATAATCTGACCTGGAGCACCTGGAATGATATTTATGTATACATACACAGTATAGACGGTTAAAAGAATGAAATCAACCAAAACAAAACAGGGAAATAAGCAAAAGAATTAATGGATATCAGTAACGAGCATTATTTCTCAAGTCGTCATCATATTGAGGAGGTATTTTGGAGAGAGATCTACTGATTGTTCTTTTGACATTCTGCATTATATTGATGGAATTCAGAAACAATATCTTTAAATGCAAATCACACTTGTTGTCCAAGTGGTGCTAAAGTGCTAATATAACATCTAACAAGCATTCAAGTACAGTATAAAGAAGCCATCCAATACCATCTTTTAGTAATCTGATTATTGAAAATTCCAATCTTAACCACAAACCCAAATCATGCTAGGCAGATGGGTTCAAAAGTGGGAGGAATGGTAACCGAGAATTGGATAAGATGTTATGAGTTCCACATCAAGAAACCTTGTTGTAATCTATAAATTTAACAGGTTCTTCCTTCAAAGAGATTAGTTTTTTGTTCCCTTTAAACTTGTGATTTTTCCTTGAGAGACAGATGTTCACAAAGACTACTCACATAGGGTTCTAACCAACAAGAAGGATATGCATTGGGATTTTTGCGCTCTTCTATGATCAGTTTATCTGTCTTTAAGTTGAACAGAGCGCACACACTCATGCTGACAACTTCTTCCATGGCTGCTGGAATGTGTCTGAGTTCTGACCTTTGCCATATTACATGGCCATATTCAGAATCAACAGCATGTGAATATGAGAAAGTCAACAGTAGGAAGAGGCGGGTTTTTCTGAAGTCCATGCTCAGGTTTTTTCTCCATTTTAACTTGGAAGTCAAACTTGTACTCACAGGCTAATCAAAGATGACCTGTCTGTTGAGTTCAAGAATCAAAGCCGTGTAAAGAGGCTGCTGGGGCTAAATATTCTACACATATTACATATGTTGAATTGTGGACCCGTCTCATGATCTCATTTTCCAACAATTATTTACTACCCTCTCTTATTCTTAAAACTAAATATTCTTTATCTTCTAAATATAAGACATAGTTACTCCATCCGATCCACATTATAGAAAATAAAAAATGGTAGTTAATTCATTAGTAACTTATATTGTAGACCAAATTATTCTTATAGAATCACGTTATATTGTGGTCTAAAGGGTGTATTTTTTTTTTTGAAGAAATTAAAGAAACTAAATAAGTTATTTAATCATAACATATGTTGTTATATTATATATATATATATATATATATTTGACCTTCAAATTATTAGATTATACTCATTTCAGTCCTAAATATAAGACCTAGTTGACCTTTTTAAAGAGATTAAAGATAGTAGTTAAATTAGTTAAGGGAAGTTATAGGTAAAGAAAATTACAAATTCAGAAATCAAAGTGATATCTAATTATAGTTAAGGATGTATTGGTAGGGGTAATTTGGAAAAAAGTGGTTAAATGTGAAAGACAAAGTGAATAGGAATTTTATATTTAAGATCAAATCAAATTTCTAACTAGGTTTTTTAATTAGAATCGAAGGGAGTATATTAAAAGTAAAGAGTTGGAGAGAGAGAGGGAGGGAGGGAGAGAGGGAGAATAGAAGATATATGAGTAGAAAATATGAAAAAGAATTTGTAATAAATAATTAAATGAAAAATAATTAATAGTGAGCAGTGGTAATTAATTTGAAGGGCAGAAAAGAAAGAAGTAGTTTAAATTTTTAGAGAAAAAAAGTTGTTTAAGTTAAGAACTAAGCCCAATAAAGTTGTTTATAAAAAAAGGCCCCAAAGGCAGCAGTTTTATAGTTTATAATGTGAGTAAAATAGTTTAGAAAAAATGATAAATATAAATACTTTAAAGTAATTTAATTAGTTTAATTAATATTTAATTAGCATAATTTAATTAGCTTAATTAATATTTCTAAAAATGATAAATATAAATACTTTAAAGTAACTAATTTATAAATATTTTTAAAATAGTAAAATCAATCTATCTATCTATTCTACATCTTGAAAACTTCTAATAATAGAATTCATTACCAGTTCGATTCATTTTAACATATTCAATTACAAACATGTTGAATGGTTTGTTTTAATATTTGGTTTTTAAGTCCTCATTACTCATTATCATTTAATATTTATTGTTGAAGTCTAAAGGCCATCGTAAAAAGGATGTTTATTTTTTAAATCTAAAAGACATCTTGAAAAAGGAAAAAAAATAAAATAAAAAGTAAAAGTAAAAAGCCATCTTAAAAAAATCTATCTTTAAAAATGATGAGAGCTAAATCACTTTGTGATATATTCAGGTAGTTATATATAACATTCAAATGGGTTTTTAAGTCCTCATTACTCATTATCATTTAATATTTATTGTTGAAGTCTAAAAGCCATCGTAAAAAGTATGTTTATTTTTAAAATCTAAAAGCCATCTTGAAAAAGGCAAAAAAATAAAATAAAAAGTAAAAGTAAAAAGCCATCTTAAAAAAATCTATCTTAAAAAATGATGAGAGCTAAATCACTTTGTGATATATTCAGGTAGCTATATATAACACTCAAGTGGGTTTGACATAAAGACATCAAATCAAGTAACTTACTAGTTAGTTGCACCAAAAAAAAAAATAGTGTATTAATTTTTCTAAAATACTTTATTATTCGTGTAGGAAATGGCCCTTGATAGAAACCCAACAGTCCCTTTGTTCCACAATATACTCCTTGGGTCTATAATATATGCCCCTTTAATTAATTCACAGTGATAGTTGACCATTTAATATGTTATAATAATTTGTAGCTCTTTTTAATTTTTATCCTTATTAAAAAATGTGTTTGAAATTTTAATAAATGAGTAAATTAAAAATAAACATTAATAATCTCATAAATGCCTTATATTATAGACTAAATTATTTTTCTAGAAGTACCTTATATTGTAAACCGGAAGGAGTAAGTTACTTTAACTAATTCATTATAATAAAGAAACAATAGTTAACTCATTAAATTTGTTCTAAATTGAAAAAATTTACCAATTGATCCATATTAAATTAGATTTTGGAGGATAGAGAGAAATACAATAAATCATATTTTAACATTAATTATAGAGGTAAAATTGATTAAAAAAACACATTAATTGATCTCTAAACAATTTATTGTAAACCAGATCATTTTTTTAAAAAAAAACGACTTATATTGTGAATTAGAACGAGCATGTATAATCGATAAGGATATCCCCTTTGAACCAATGGGGTAACCCATTTATATATATAGTGAAGGCATGGAGGGGTAGGGGTGTTTTGGGAAGATAAATATGCCCTTAGTCTCCTTGAGTTGAGATATTTCCTCACCCTCTCAGTTCTCTTCATCACTACGCTGATATATGATTTGAAGGCAAATCTTTTTTTTTAAAAAAAAAATTATTTTGTATTTAATTAGTTAACTAACTCACCTGGTTATCCGGTCAACCAGTGGGCATTTAATTTATATTTTATTTAATTAGATAACTGATTCACCTTGTTATCTAATCCAAGGTATAAAAAATCAGATCGGCTAAAGAATCGGTCACGGTATGTGTTCAGGGTTCAAAGGGTTTAATTGGGTCGAACCGGGGGTCGAACCGGCCATTGAACCGGGTATATTAAAATATTATAATTTAGATGTTATTACTAAATACCTAAGCAAAAAACTGATAAATCACTATTTTGTGTGAATTATTAGACTTAAGTAATGTAACACGCTACACAGAGTTAGTTACGGCAATGGCAGCGCC
>JBAGKO010000001.1:14723697-14737497 GCA_037177275.1 Acacia concinna | reverse complement strand
TAATATATCAATCCAACTTTGATGAGGCACCATTTAGAAGTGAATTGAATCTAACAAACTTATGAAGAAGGTAAAGTGGTAAATCAAATGTGCTACTGGTTGAGTTGATGTTCATAGTAGTTTTTTGGCAGTTTAAATAAGTTGACTGTAAATAACAGTATTATTTAGCTTATGGAAAATTATTTGTGCTGTTTTCAACAAATGAGAAGACACCTTCATATTTGACCTTTCCTGCTCTGTAATGGAATTGAATTGATCTGGCGGAACTTCTTAGAATTGCTTACAAATTGTTCTTCTCTTTTCTCTGTTTTGCTATCCTAGTCTGGGACTTTATTACAAGTTTTTTCTTCACCAACTTAGGATGAAGATGTCTTATGGTAGAAACTGAGTTATATGTATGTGCATGTGTGTATATATGTATAATTGTTGGTATCTTATGGTCATTATCCTAGAATGACTATAATTCCTAATTTTTGCCATTTAATTTTTGGGTTTAATCAGCTTCAACTTCTTATTCACATAACAGTTAATCTTTTTTAAAATCATTCTATTACCAGGTTGTTGGCCCTTCCTCCTCTTCATGCCACATATAGTCATGAACAATAGTTGTAAATCCAAGCTAGTATGGTTAATCCCATCTTGAGCATTATAGATTGAATCATATCTGCTGCAGTTTTTCCTAACAATGATTGCAAGGTTGTGTCTGTTCTCGTCTCATGGGCCAGAGAGATTCTTTGGTGGACTAAGCCAATGTGAATTACTCAGTTGGCTGTGTCAGAAGTAGGGTGCACTGAAAAGAAAACTAATGTATACATGTGAGCTGCTGATTGGTTCAGTCAACAGATCCAGATGGGCTATGTCTATCCATGAATCTCTTTGTGAGCCCAACCTTAACGGAGTTGATAAGGGAGGGCAAGGATGATTGATGGAAGTTGGTAAAACATAATAACATATTAGTTGATGGCATATTTTTGTAAATATGACTGTGTGGCCTCTGTGAACATCACTTGCAGTAGGAGTCATTGTAAAGATTTGTCAAGCAAATATTATACTTATTGATGGTTGTTTTTTATTTTATTGTTGGCTTTCTATTTCTTGATTTGTGTGATGCTATTTCTGATCCAGGATTTTCAAAAGGAAATTGTCAAAGCAGCAGAGATATTTACAGCAATGGGTTTTAAGCATATTGAAGCAGGTGACTTGTTTCTCTTATATGAATGCGCTTCACACTTAATGCCCATGATAATATATATTTTGCAATAAGAATCACCTTGCAACTTTGTATGAAGACTTGTGATTTTTGATCAATCATTATAAACAATCTCCTGGTAGACAGGAACGAAGCTTTCTGAGGATTGCTGTAGATATGGAGCAGAAAACAGCAGTGACGCCATATTGGCTAAGGCTGCATCAGTATATGGTGATGCTCGCAAACACGTTGAAAAGGAGCAAGAAGAATTCAATCGGCTTTTGTCTTCACAGGTTGACTTTTCATATGTTTTCTATTTAAACATGAGTTATTATCAGTTTTTTGTGCTACTACATTTAACCATTGAATATTCTTAGCTGTTAATTAGAATCAAAATTCGATTCCTATACTCCCTCTCCCTTTAATTTCAGTTGTTTATACTGGTCTTGAACTAAGACAAGGAAATGTCACGCCTTCAGAATTATTACATGGTATGTTAATCGTCCAGGAGATAAATTCTGCAGCACTATCACCTTTGCCATGCTAGGCACTAGCCTGAATATATTAATTTGAAAGTTCTTCTGGAAAGCAAATCACCAAATTTTGTGTTCCCAGCGCCAAGCCAAAGCTTGAACAGTTGACTTAGTGGTTCGACACAAAAAGTGATAATGATAAAGGCATAGAATAACTTTTTATTTGCTTGATAATCACATAAAGCAGAAGATATTCTAGTCATTTGCATCAAGCTCAAACTTCCTTCTTGCACATGGTCTCCTCCAAATATGTTGCTGGACAGAAAAAATTCCATCTTGCTACTTTAGTTGCCAGGCATGGTTTGTAGGATTTTTCTTACTATGCTTCATGGCGACGTTTGCATATTTTAATTTCTAGAGCACACATGATTTTGTTGATCTGTAGTCTTTGCATATGTGTAATCTTCCCCATTTCTTCATCACTTAGCTTCTGCTTTACTATGCCACATGGTGACATATTTTATTTTTTCTTAAAATGACTCATTGTATTTTCTCTCTCCTTTAAAACCTCATCTAATATGGATAAAGTTGGAATTATCTTGTTTCAATTTAGTGCAAATTTAATTAGTTAACTACTATTTCTTAATTTTGATGAATTAGTTGAAGTGACTTGTATTGTGGACCTGAGAGAGTATTTCCTATTTAAGTTTAGACAAAGAAACCCCTTTTTGGTCACTTGTGGGATGGTTTCATTATCAATTTGATTCTTCTTTATGCATTACTTTGACACATGAAATTATGAATTCCTTGTTTACCAAAAGAAAAAACTATGAATTCTTTACAGTTCCACCGTTTAGGGTACTAAAAGGATAATGACAATTTTTAAAGGATAAGCAATTATGTGCAGTCGGAACAGAATTATGCTCAGGTCAGGTATTAAAGCTGTATAAAGCAACTATAAAGTAATGACTATGATAATGACTTCATTTTTTGACCGATGACTGAAAGAGGATTTTTTCCTTGTAACGTTTTAAAGTCTATCAGGACAGCTGCATGACTTCTATGTTTTCACTTTCCAGGTTTTGGATCCCTTAAGATCAATGGTTAATGGTGTACCTTTGGAGGATGCTCGCCATCTTGGTCAGCGATATAGCCGGATGAGACATGAAGCAGAGCTCTTGGTAAGTCAAAAGTTGGAACAGTTCCTCAGTCTCTATACTTAACCATTGGGAACTTCCTCTATTATCTGTGGCATGGATTATGCAGTGAATTTGTTAGAACCTATCATATAGAAGTAGAAATAGGGGAAAGGGGAAGAGTAGCAAGAGTAGAGGGAAGAGGGACTCTAGAACCTGAATCTGTAATCCTAGAGAGGAAAGAAGAGAGGGGCTAGAACCAAAATGTAGTTCTAGGGAAATAAGGAGAGAATCTCTCAATAACAACTTCATTCATCCATCCATATCTTTAATAGAGTACATGTATGGTATTTATAAACTAATATACGTAAAACTGAAAATAACTACCTTGTCCTATCCAAATAAAACTGACAATAACCACCACTAGACACTTGTAACATTTAACACAAGGCACATAATAAGACATACAAAAGCCATAACTTCCTAAAACAGATCAGCACAGGTCACTGGTCTCCTATCAATACCCTCCCCTAGGAGAAAAGCCTTGTCCTCAGTGATAAGAAGGAAATAAGGAGGCAGTTTTGCAATGATGATCAGGAATAAATTTATGTCCACATCTGAAGCATAAACCCTTGTCCTTGCATAACTGTCTTTCAGTTTCAGATATGGAGGATCAGCAGTAACTTCTGAAGTAATCCAAGTAACTGTCCTAAGTAACTGCTCCTGAAAATGTGGAGTGGTTGTAATTGTCTTGGCTGGTCCAGCAACTTATGCCGTTAACCACCTTTAAAAATTATTTATCTTTTCCATAGAATTATGGCTGCTGTCTGCAATACTGGGCCAGATATTTTTCTGTGCAAAGCGCCCAGAAGAAGGCTGTACACTATTCCTCTTCAATTCTGTTTTGTCAGCACCCAAACATCCTGTTTTGGATTTGAGAGATAATTGTTGAGAGAGATGTTCAGGAGATAAGGGATTAATATGTTCATTGGGTGGAGGGGAAACACGTGATGTATCAATGTGAGGATTGGGAAGGATGGCATCATATTGATAAGTTGAATGATGTATATTAACCATTGTGACCCATCAGGTTTAGAAAGAACCGCTCTGATACTAAAATATTAGAACTTATCATATAGAAGTAGAAGTAGGGGAAAGGGGAAGAGAAGCAAGAGTAGAGGGAAGAGGAACTCTAGAACCTGAACCTGTAATCCTAGAGAGGAAAGAAGAGAGGGACTAGAACCATAATCTAGTTTTAGGGAAATAAGAAGAGAATCTCTCAATAACAACTTCATTCATTCATCCAGGTCTTTAATAGAGTACATGTATGGTATTTATAGACTAATACACGTAAAACTGAAAATAACTATCTTATCCTATCCAAATAAAATTGACAATAACTACCATTAAACACTTGTAACATTTAACACAAGACACAAAATAAAACATAAAAAAACCATAACTTCCTAAAACAGATCAGCACAGGCCACTGGTCTCCTATCAGAATTTGTGGGTTCTTTTCTTTGTTTGGTGCATTCTAGTAATGCAAGAGGAAATTTGTATCCCAGGCAAAGTTAGGAGGTCATTTAGACATTGATATTCTTACTTTAAGTTGGGCATTATGACTTGGTTTGGTTTTAAAATTCAGAGGGATGAGATATCAAGAAGACAAGCACGTGTAAGAGAGGCTCCAACTGCTGAAAATGTTGCGAAATTGCATGCTTCAGAAGCAAAGATGCAGGAACTAAAAGCAAACATGGCTGTTCTGGGTAAAGAAGCTGCAGCTGCTCTGGCTGCTGTTGAGGCACAACAGCAAAGACTGACATTCCAGAGACTTGTTGCTATGGTATGCTTACACATGAACATGATTGATAATATAAACTTGTGTAAATCATTCTTCCCACCTGCATTCCTCCTCTTGTGATAATTACTATCCCGTTCCTCAAACTAAAAAAATCAACCAACAAAGAGAGAAAGTAATATTGTCCAAATACCTCAACAGCAGAATTGATTTTTTATGATTGAAAATGTAACTTATGAAAACATGTATTTCTTAATAATTTTTAAGCCACTAAAAAAATAAACAAAATATATTTATTTTTGTTATTATATTTTTAATAGTGCTTATGTTGATAATCTATTTGCAGAATAAACGTTATTGTTATAAATTAGATATCATCTTTTATGAAATAATTTTGTCTTTTTCTAGATTTAAAATAAGTGGTTGTTTTATGTTTAGAGAAGTACTCATATAATTAGAGTTTTAATCATTCTAGTGTATTTTGGTCAAAAAGGGTAAATATTGTAGCCTTCATTCCCTTTTTTGGGCTTTCAATATAACTATCTACTATATATTACTACTGGGTCAAGTTCAAATATTGTTGGGTCTAATTGGGATAAGCTCTTCTAACGTGATTTTGTCTATCCACAAGGCTTGAATGCTCAATCTTGCTTCAGGTGAAATGGATCTTTCCCACTTAGTCTGAGCATTGTTAGCGTAGCTTTTCTTTTTGTTTCACCTCTTTTTTGGGTTTTGGGGGAGGGGTTGGTGGTGGTGGTGTGATATCTCATAATAGAGTTTAGGGTTTTGCTATTAAGCTGACTGTCATGGAAGGAAGAAAAATTTACCCATATGTAATTATTGTAGGTTGAAGGGGAAAAGACTTTTCACGCAAGGGTTGCAGCCATTCTTGGTGAAATTGAAGCGGAGGTGTGAATCAGATTTACTAATCCATTTTTTTTTAGCCCTCAGGAATATTTATATGATCGCATTACTTCAATTTTTGTTCTTGTTCTTTGAGCTGCATTAGTTAGCATAATCGCAATAAAATTTCTTCTCACTGGAATTTGGAACCTTATCTCAGATGGTTTCAGAGAGACAGAGGAAAGAATCTGCCCCTCCAGTGGTTTCTGAGAATGGCACCGCAAAAACTATGTATTTCTTAGCTGAAGTATGTTACATGTACCCAACCTTTGCTTTATATATGATTTTTGTCTTATCTTTTACATAAAATTCGTATATTAATATATTGCTGAATTGCCCTGAAATATCATTAGAGCTTAATTTAAAATTTGGAAGTGGTTAAGGGTTGTTTTTCTATTTCCTTTTTTTATTTCTTTTGGGCTTTTGGATTGGGGGTACATCCAACATAAGCTTCCTTTCGAGATGGAAGATTGTTCAATGATGTGGATAGGGTTTATTGGGCTGCTTTATTAGGGTTCCAGATTCGCCCCTACCTCTTTGAATGTTTTCTTTTTTCTCCCTTTCCTTTTTAATATTAGATTCTTTTCCTTCTCCTTTCTTTTGATCCTGCAACCGTCTTTTGAAGTGTACAAGCCCACTTCTTCTTTGGTGGCCTTCCCTAGAAAAGGAATAGGGAAAATCCCATATAAAGACGCCTGAATTACCTAAATCCTATATTAGGTTAGTAAATTCAACAAATCTTAAATTGGGTCAATGACCCAATTTAGGATATGTAAATTTAGCTTATTTTCCAATTATAACCCTGGCCAATGTGCAAAGAAAAGAGGAAAGGGTTTAGAGGAGAAAGAAGAGGAAAGAAATCAAGACATATGATTTCTGATTTTACTTTAGGCTATTGTTTCATGTGCTTCGATGTTCAGGGTTGGATCCATCGTAGTGTTTGTACTCTAAAGTGTCGATTAGGTGTTTGTGATAGTTTCTTAGATAAGCATATTTCTGCAAGCATATTTTTATAGGTTTTACCTTTTTTTCTGAATTATATTCATTGGTTTCGAAATATTTTGCCTCCACCAATTTCAGGTATTTTTAGAAGAAGGAATCTGGGGGGTTGTGGGGTTGAGGTCAACTAACTCTGTTTTATAAAGAAGATGAATTTCCTGATGAATCTTCACAATTTCGAAGACTTAGTAATTAAATACTAAATATAATTTTGGGTTATTCTTTGCTGATTTTCTGACTATGCCGTAGCCTTCGATGAATTTTCTATTGTTTGGGTTCTTACATAGTGTGTATGCAATATAGTTTAGTATCTAATTTTGTGTTTTAATAACTAAAAGATAAAGAGGTAATTTGGCCAAATTTCTAAATCCATAATTGTGTTGTATAACCTAATTCATAATTTCTTAAATTTAGCAACCCTAAATTAAAATTTGGGTAATTCAACCGTCTTTATATGGGATTTTTCCAAAGGAAATAATGGAGTTTACGGACCATTATTTGCAAGTGTTTCTACCACATGGACATTGTTACTGAAAAAATTAGAAAAATTTATAACTCTCTGCTTCCTTAGAGACAAATAATTTATAGTCATATCAATTGTTAGTTTCCATAATAATGGGGTTGGAGAAGATAATATGAACCATGCATCATTTGGTTGCAGGTAATGCATCCGTTTAATGCTACAGAGGATAAGGAAATGAGCTTGGCAAAAGGTGACTTTGTTGTGGTGCGGAAGGTAGGTTTTCTCGTCCCTGTAAATTTATATACACAAACATCTTCCATGTAAACCTCCTCCAATCAGTAACAACAGTGGCAAACACATTATCAGCACTGATAACACCTCATTAGAATTTAGCATTTAAATGTCCTTGAGGATAAACAAATGGTACTAAAATGAGCAATCTCATGTAAAATTCTAAGTCAGGCTGTTCAAAATTTACCGAGGAATAAGGAAACATCAATGTTATTTCTGGAATTTCGTAAACTCGTCTATTTACGATGTAGGAGTAGGTGTATAAGCGTATTACTGACAAACCTTGTAGGACCCGAGATACTTGTATTAGCTAGGAAAATTGTGGCGTTTGCAGCTCATCAAAAATTCAAAAAAATGACACAGGTGACAGCAACAGGATGGTCAGAAGGAGAATGCAATGGGAGAGCAGGGTGGTTTCCTTCGTCATATGTTGAGAAACGGCAGAGAGTTCCGTCCACCAACTTGCCTGGTGAAGTTTACTAGGTGCTCTGTTGTGTCCTCATGACTTGTGTTATTCATCCCTTTGGGGGCCTTCTTGTACTTTGGATCAAAGATGAACAAATAGGGTGGGGATGGTTGAGGAAAATGGTATGGAGTCTAGATTGAAGTGTTATTCTTTCACCAATGAGTTCTCAAGCTTAAATTTTCGTTGTGTCTTGTGTATTAAAGGTTGTGTTTTGTAAACATCCCTCCTTGCATCAGTCTCCTCCTCCTCCCCGTTTAATTCAAACTTCGGCTTGCCTTGTACTTTATGAAAAGAAGAGCTTCTTCTTTTTCTTGGTAATTGTTGATTTCAATACATGTGTATTTGTTGGTGCTAATTTCAAACAAGAAATAGAGTTTCAGGTCATTTATATACAAAAAGATGTGGAGATTATTTAGCAAGGAAACCTATCAAAACTGTTGCCTGTCAAGATAATACTAATATAGTGTGTATGGGTTTCTTATGCAGTTTTTATAATTGAAGACACCTGAATGAAGGAAATTATATTTTTCCAATTAATTTTAATTAATATTTAATTTTTTTAATCTTAATATATGTAATATCCCAAAATTTCTATATGGGAATGCAGTGTATGATCATGTCCATAGATATTGAATATTAGAGAAATTTTCAGAAAAAGTGTTGGGGAGTCAGTCATACTCTGGTAATCTTTTGGATGACTAAATGATGTTCAAAAATTATGAAATTTTATATGATGAAAGTAGACATTATGGGCTTTAAAATGATAGGTAAATTAGGCATATTAGAGCTATATTCTAGGAGATGTGAATTTTTAAAAGGGGCACAATGGAATTCGCATAATTCTGAAACCGTATTTACAAATGAAATGACTGGGATTTTTATGGTTCCGATTGAGCAAAGAAATTATTTTTCCCTAAAACTAGACTTAATAAGGAACATTTGGGCTTTGAAATCACTTCAATTGGAGGTCTATACAATTAGTTATGAATTTTATAAGTTGGGTTAGAAATTCTGTCTGGAAATCCGAAAGTGAATTAAGGTAAGGGCATAATGGGTATTTCCAGGCCACAAACCTCACGAGTCCCTTTCTAATTCTTAAACCTGGTCTGTGTATCCATTTGCTCTGCATTTTTCACGAGCTCCCAACCCTAGAAACAGAGTGAGAGCACGAGAGAGAGTGTAAGACTGAAGAGGAAGCTGCTGAAGGGTGATTGCTGAAGTTATAACCTCAAACCAGACCAAGGTAAACATCTAGGCTCTTCCTATCTTAAATTTCTTGGATTAGAGTAGTGTATGATTTGGTGGGGAGGGGTTCTTGAATCTGTTATGTTGATTAGGAAGGCTTGGTTTGTTCTTCCCACTGAAATCTCCTAAGAATGTTTAAGGAATGAAGTAGGAAAGTATTATATAAGTGTGTACATGTTAGGTTGGGTTGAAAGCTGAGGATTCAGGTATTGTATCAAAATAATAGTTAAGAAGATGATTCAAGTAAAACCAACATATATGAGCTAAAGCTTGTAAAGATTATAAGTGATGGAATGCTTTCACGTGTTGTTTGGCTATGGAAGTTAAGAAAAACTGATTCAATAATTTAATGATTCCAAATGTTATACCATTACTTTAGATTATACAATTGTTCTTGTAGACATTGTGATGGGGTACATGGGGGTCTGATTGTGTCGCTGGCTTTATGTGTATTTTTTTGTTGTTTTGAAGATTGTTGGAAATCAAGAAGATGAGGGATGGTGTTGCCAAATTTTTAAGGGATTGTAAGAATTGAGATTTAAGTCTTAAGCAAGATTAAATAGATGTTATAGTAGGAATTGTGATTATGGTTGCATCATTGAAGTAAAAAGGAAACAAACATCACTTCTCTTTCCTATATGGCAAGTCACGGCTGAACAGGGTAGTAGGAGAAAAGATGTGTGATTTGTTGTTTTAATGCTGCAATATGGGTGCTATATGTTGGGATAAGTGTGCAAAGTAATTTTGGAACCCAAAGATTTTCCCCTATTCTGAATGTGTGGCACTATACTTTATCATAATATGGAAAGAGTGAAGGAATGATAAACGGATGGAGGTGTATTATATGAATATGGCTTAACCCATGATGAAACACACATATGTGCATCAGGTTGTGATGTTCTGTTTTTTTTTTCTTTTCCTCGGTGAAGACTGTGATGCTAACCTCAAGTTAGGAAAATAAAGTATAAATTCAACAAGAAGGGGTATTTGGAATTTTTGGGGTTGAGCTTAAAGAAAAAAAAGGGTTGTGGCTGAATATGAGAATGTTATATACTGTCATGCTTGCTGAAACAGAATCTTGCTATCTGGAACATTGAATTGATGTGAGGAAAACGTAGAAAAAATGATCTATTTCGACTATGAAACTTTTGGACATGTAGTACACATAATAAGCTTTAAAATAAGCCCAAGAACACATTATTTGGATGTGTAGATTGAGTGCTATGATTTTTTTTAAGTTTAAGTAGTAAAACTAAAAAATCCTGATTCTCCAGTGAACAGTGATCGTGTCTGCTACAATTCCGGACCTATGCTCATAATTTCATACTGAATGTTATTTTTCCTATATAAAGGACTGCAATAGCTTCAATTAGAGACTTGAACCACTTCATTTGAAATTTTCTAGATTAAGTTATGATTTTTCAAAGTTCACTGAAAAGTTAAGGCTAGATTAAGTGGGAATTCTAGGAAAAATTAGTTATATTGCAAATTATACAAATGGAAGTCTTAACTTACCCATATATACATACAAATATGTTATGATTTTTTATTGACCAAACCTCCAAGAAGTAATCAAGGAAAGATAAAGTAGAGGTACATTGAAAAGAAGCACATAACATGCTTTGTGAAATTGTATTTTATGATATGAATTATTGATAATGAACACAATTGGGCAATGAGATAAGCACATAACTAGCCGCGGCGGCGATACATAACAAACCATGACAGTGGTACGGAACAAGTAGGGTTTAATGACATTTTAGTACGGTTGACCCTAAACACATGTGCTCATTCCATTGTGTACGGAACAAGTAAGGGTTCAGCGGTAGTTTAGTACGGTTGACCTTGAATGCACGTGCACATTTCCATTGAGTATAAGTGCCCGATAAAACAGAAGCATGTGATTATTATTTGTTGTTGATGTGGTGCATTGCATATTTATTTTTCACATCTTTCATAAATGATTGTTGTTACTACTGGGATTCACCGAATCTCACCCCGTATCATTTGTATATAAATCCACCCAGCTAAAGCTAGTGGCTCTGGAGGGAAAGCAGTTACCCGAGACGTGTGAGACACTGAGTGACTTATGTTAGCAGAAGTTTAATGTAATTTTCTTTTTGGTGAATTTTGGATGAATACTGTAAATATTTGCAAACCCTACGAAAAGGGCCTCTAATGTAAACAAATACTTATTATCAGTATTTTATGTTATTTTCTCTATGCCTGTGGCCACTACCTTTATTTCTCTAGCAAATATCAAAATGTTAAAGAGGTTTGACATTGGACAAGCCACCAGTGTGTGAATTACAATTCTGGTCATGGATGAAAAGAATGCAAAAGATGATTTTGATGCTAGATTTGCATATGTAGAGTTTCCACATCATTATATGTATATCAGAGGGTTAAATTGAAATGGAAGAAGAGGTATAAAGGATTTTTCAGTAGGAAGAATTGAAAATGCATCACCAAGCTCCAATGAATTATACTACCTACGTATTTTACTCACAAAAGTAAGGGGGCCACAATCATGTGATGACATAAAGATAGTTGGAGTTATTCATGAATTATTTCAATCTACCTGTGATGCTCTTGGCCTATTAGATGACGATCAAGAATATATTGATGCTATCAAAAAAGTATCAACATGGGGTACTAGTATTACTTTACGGACGAAACGTCAAATTGCTTGCAAAGACCTGTCATCGTATGGAATCAATGTTCTAAAATTTTAGTAGCTAAGTTCCTTACTTAATCAATCATTAGTTCGTAGAAATTATCATCACTTGGATTTGGTAAAATGGTTTCTCATTGTCCATTTTAATTAAAAGTGATCTAAATTAAGTTCTACGAAGAGGATATATATATGATTAGATGTCACACTATCTAACTACATAGTGATTAGCTTAGTTAAATTGGCACCAGGGCTATGCTTTACAATATTAAGAAAACAAAACAATATACTCCTCTGGTCCTAAATATAAAACCTAGTTAACTTTTTTTTGGATAAATTTACGAAACTAAATAAATTACTTAATCATAGGATATGTTGTGTATCATTGGATTATATATTAGTTTATAATTCATGTAAATTAGTTTGAGAAAAATGATAAATACAAATATACTAAAGTAATTTATTTAGGTTCCTTATGTTAGAACCAGCTGTCACCTAAGAAGGGTGAATTGGGTGTCAGATAAAAACTTATGGACTTCTAAAATCTTTTCGGATATTAATCAAGGTAATAAGTATGAAAATAGTAATCTATAAATTTAAAGATAATCAAGCAAATGAGATACACTGGAAATATAAAAGATAATAGAAGAGAATATGCAAACTAAAATCTATCATGGTTTGGTCAAAATCTCGATGACCTACGTCCAATCCTCAAGCTCCACTTGAGATTTTCTATCCACTATCTTCTTGTTTGAATTAGGCATAAGAGAAACCGCTACACTCCCTCAAGTTTCTCAGGTACTTGAGAACCTTTACATACAAGTTTACATTGGGCACTTGTAAAGCCTTTATAATTCTCTCAAAATTACTTCCCTACAACCTGTAAGGATACAACTTAATGATAAGGATTTACAAGAAATATTCTCTTAGAAGAATAGATGAATAATCAGTGAGGCTCAAAACGTAAAACTCTCTCTATTGGTATATTACATGATTGTTAAGAAACAGAGAGTATGATATGTTAGAATCAGAAGGTTGGCATTTTGATACTTTTCTCATGCAAGCTCACATGCATCATCCCCTTGCCCATCTTGAATGTTTCTCCTTTTATAGTTGGTGTGAATTTGATGGTTGTTGGAGAAGGTGAACTATCCATTAGGCTCTTTGAGAAATTTATCTTCTTGTCGAAATATAACCGTTGGAGATTTGATCTAATTTTTTCTTTTTGTCATCTTGTGGTTAATCCCATCTTTGAAGCTTCTAATCTGTTCTAAAACACATATGATAACTTGTATGAGCTATTAGAGATAATGGGTATCAATAATCATAGGTATGTAATTGAATCATAAATTATCATTACGATGCTCTGTTTTCTGGATCTCAAGATTGAAAGAGCAAGCTTTACACCCAAGAGGGGGTGAATTGGGTGTTATAAAATTTTCTGAATAAAAAACACGAGCACGTATACTATTTCGGTCTAGTCTCATGACCTATGTCCAGTTCTCAGTCACCACTAAGTTCCACTAAACCCCAAGATTTCAACGAGCTCTTAGCACCTCAATACAGACTTGATTGACTCTTTAAGAGATCACTCCCCCCTTACAAGATACAATCCAAGTCCCTACTCAAAGTATCCCAACTTTGAGTAACTCATAGAAATTTGTGGAAGACAATAAACACTCTCTCAATAAAGTTAAATAATAAACACAGAAGTACATAGTACAATTAATGACAAATTGAATGCAACACACTTAGAAAATTTATGACTCGAATGGGTAGTTCATTAGTTGTTGCTGTCATTAATTGTCTCATATTTATAGTCTGAGGAATCTATGTCCGTTGGAGTTTGGTTTGTAGCCGTTGACATCTCATCATTCCTCTAGGTAGTTTCCATTGAGGCACAAGGAATTTTCCCTTTTGAAACATAAATATATCTGTTGAGGTTGTAGAGGGAAGGTAGATGAAGACTTTAACCAAATTTGGTAAACTGCATTTAATGTGTCTGACACATTCTCTTCACCAGTTGATTTGTGCTTGAAACTACTCCAAATGATTCATAACATGTTCTTATATGTAATATAGATCATTAGTAAAGGTTAGAAGCAAATGAGTATCAATAAAATTGAATCTTGAATGATTGAAAGGTTTACGCTACTATGC
>JBAGKO010000001.1:14583710-14609950 GCA_037177275.1 Acacia concinna | reverse complement strand
CTTTGCCAAAATGCTGCTTTTTATTATTATTATAAAATCCCTTATTTTTCTCCATTGAAATAGCCTCACGTTGACTCGCCCTCCCCTCATTACATCCAAATGATTGATTGGCTCTATCTCCAAAAATAATGGGATTCCCTTGATTAATAACTTTCCTTTTTGTATTATCATTAACTTCTTGTATCTCTCGGAAATCTTTGAGATTATTATTTCCATATTTAGTTATCTCTAATCCAGCCTCCTTCTCTAGCACCATGATTACCGGTATTACCATAATTCCTCCAAATTGGACGTTTGATAAGCATGTGAGTTCCATATGTCGGCGATGAGATTTCCGGTACTACAGTGACCATTATCATGGCTAATGGAGCTTCAAATTCTGGGTCACGTAAATGTTTATTAGACTCAAAAGAACTCAAATAATCCATCTCCTTTGACGTTCCTTCCCCCACTATCAGTGACATTAACCCTGCAATCTTGCCCTTTTGTTTTTCTTGCTTGTTTCTTAATTTGTTTTTCCTTTAACTCCCTCTCCTTCACCTCCTTCTCCGCCTAGATAACCCATGGGCATACCTCCCTCCGATGCCCAAACACTCCATAGTGAAAACACACCAAGTGTTAACCTTCATACTCCAGTTGAATTGTTCGCCCAAAAAGTTTAATTGCAGGAAAAAGTTACTTCTCCTACACCTAATAAATCATTTTTCCTACTCTTAATTCAAACATAAGTAACTTATGATAAATAATATTTTTTTAAGTTACTTTTCATAAGTTGCTTATCATCAAAAGTTACTTCTATCACCCCCAATCTAAACGACCCCTTAATAGTTCGCTCTCATTTTAATTTTTGTGCATATAGTTTTTTTTATTGAAGACATTAGTCCTTATAATCTAATAAGACCCTTGAGGGCTTGTTTGGTTGTAGGTTTTTGAAGGAGGGTTAGATTAAGTGAGGGTAGTAGGGGGTATAAGTGTGTTTGGTTGGAAGGAGGGGAGCAGAGGTGAAGTTAAAAATTATATTTTTCTTCTCCCCTCACCTCCTCTCTCCACCCTCCAAAAATTGAGATTTTTTTAGGGGAGAGGAACATTGTGTGACAAGTTGATTGAAATACCCATGTCTATTTTAAATATTCCAATCTTGCCCCTCCAGATTAAAACACATTTTTCCTCTCTCTTTTTTTTCCCTCTTCCTTATATATGCATGCTCTCTTCTCACAGTAAGGCGTCATTGTGACAGATACATTTGTCACAACTCACAATAAGAACTACTAAGGTCCTGTTTGGTATGCAGAAAGTAAGGGAGGGAAAGGGAAGATAAGCATCTTCCTACCTTGAAAACGTGTTTGGTGGTGAATATTCCCTTCACTTAAATTCCTTGGAGCGCTGATCTTCCCTTAAACATGGGAACTTGGGTTCCCACCAAAATTGGTGTCAACCCAAGTTCCCTCCCAAGATAGAACAAATTTAGGGCAACTTTGCCCTTTTGATTGCCTCACCTTCACGAATGCATTGTAGAGGAGCTGCTTGGTTCTTGTCATCGGCAAGGAGTGAGGATTTGCTCGGTGCTTATCATCGTTGATACCCATAGGGATTGTCATCACCTGCTTGATTTCCTTTATGTTGCAGATTGCTCATGTGAGCAGCGCCATCATATGCCTGGATATTAGGAAGAACACCCTTTAGGGTGATGATGATGCAAGCATCATCCTCATCAACGATATGGGCATGCTTGACATTCATAATGTCCATTATAATGCCACCATATAACATTTGAGCAAGACCCAAGAGAAAGGAGGTTTTTTTTTTGCCTATGCAATATCACCATTTCCATCATTCACATAACAGTAACCACCCCCAGATCCTTCCATTTGTAGAGGAAGCAAGTAAATGTGAGTATGTTGAGGTTTGAGTTTACATTCGAATTTGAGCTGTAATTTTACAATAATTTGAAGGGTATTTTGGGCATTTCACCTTTTCTTCCTACAACCACCTTTCTATTTTCCTCCTACCAAACATTTTATTTTCCCTCAATGTATGTTCCCTTCCCATGTCTACCAAATAGGATACCCTTTTAAGTTCCCACACATTGTTGCCTTCCTTTCCATTGACTTCCCTTCTCTCCTCATAAATTCCTTGTACCAAAGGAGCCATAAGACTCCTTTTTTTCTTTTTAATAATGTTAAACTATTATTTATTAATTCTTTCACCCATTTTACTATATCTAATTTAATTTTAAAACTAAGATATTTGTAATCAAATCCCTTAAATAATGCACCAAATTATATCATAACAAGATCTTCAACAAATTCATTTATTTTAGCATTGATGAATTTCTATATTTAAAATATGTTTCAAATTGTGAAAGATTATGGAAAATATATAGATAAAGAGAAAATGGTATATTTGTCCATTTATAATTAACTCATATCACCTACCCTTATGAACTAAACAAGAAATCAAAACTAACATTCCCTCTTCTTGAAACAAACAAGGTCATAATCTTCACTAACATAGCTTTAATGAACATTACCTAACATAACTTCAGTTGAACCAAACACACCCTTAATATATGATGACGTGGTAATAATATCGTTAATTGCAATAATATGGCTTAATGACTAGGCAAGTTGGCTATAGTTATTAGAGCTTAAGGGGTTGTGGTTTAATGATAAATTTCTTTTTTTCTTTGAACAACAAGTTCTCTCTATTCCCCCCACTCAACCAAACAAAAACAACAAATGAAGATCATGATGAATAGTGGAACATTGTCAATCTTTCTTCTTCTTCCTTCCAAATAGACATGACCACTTGTCACAGCCAAAAAAGCTCTAATAATTATAGTTAGCTTGCTCAATTATCAAGCCATATTATAATTGACGGTGTTAGTGCCACCTCACCATGTTTATCGTTTAGATTAAATTATAAGAACTAACCTTTTAAACATAAGGGAACTATAGGGACCAAAGTCTAAAAAAATATTATTTGAAACTATAGGGATCAACATTAAAAGAGAGTAAACTTTAAGGATCAAACATTATACTACCCATGATACTTAACAGAAGACCTAGTTGATATTTTTGAAAAAAAATTAAAGAAGTTAAATAAATTATTTTAGAGTATTAACATTTTTGTTTTTTTTATGTTGAACTAGTTTTGTTGACTCATAACATTTAATCAAATGATACATGGCATATGTTATGATTAAGTAACTTATTTAAATTCTTTAATATCTCTAGAAAAAAGTCAACCAAATCTTATATTAAGAACTGGAAGGAGTATTAACCCAAAAATAAATAACATACGTACTCAAATTTGAGATTTTGGAAGGCCAAAAAAATTGATTTTTTGTGCTTAAACAATCAAAATTCCTTCAACTAATACCAGCACTCTTAGTAGAATCATTCATTTATGCTATAATATATTGTTATACGAATAGGAGAAATAATATTTTTGCATATGCGATCATTTAATTACCAAGAGCACTACTTATAAAACTTAAATAGATTATATAAAATGGGAGGAAATAATTAACTAATCTAGGATTACTATTACATAATTATTTATATATGACGGTTGTTTTTGTCTATATATATAGGAAACCGTGATATATTAGTTTGAATATGTGACAATTTTAAATTAGAAACGTCATATGTGATTCACATATATATGACAATTATTAGTTATGCTATAATATATGTAGAGAACATATATAACGATTTGTTTGTATAGACCGTAAAATATAATTATATATATGACGGTTTTTATTTAATAACCGCCAAGTAGTTTGGCCTAATATTTTTTAGCCTACTACTTATTTTGATTGCCTTAGGCCCTTATATGTACACACACATATACGTAAAATAAATTAATTCAAGCAGTATTAAATATGTATAGCACAACAAGCAATATATATATAGCTGCTAGTAGTAACAAAAGAGAGATTGATTAGAGCATGCATAAGATTCAGATCAGATCAAAAGTAACCTTATACTTACATATATCAACAGATCGAGATGTTTATAATATATTATATATACATGATGTAGATCAATATATATATATATATATTCATATTGAAAATAAAACAAGCTAGCTATGTAAGAAAGAACTATATATAAAGATGGCTAGTACAAATAGAAGCTAAGTAATCAAAGAACTATAAGGTATGTAATAGCAAAGGAAAATAATTTTGTTAGCAGTAACGAATATATAAATATTGATTCGCAGTAGAAAGCATATAGGTTGTAAAGGCTGACCAAAGTAAAGGAGGCTATATTGATTGTGAGGACTTTGTTCACTAAACCCTGAGTAACGACCTCAGCAACACCTCTTACAGTGTACATCTCTTTCTTAAAGGTAATCATTTTCATGTAATCGTGTCGTAGAGGGTCTTCTTTAACAATAATGCTATCGTGAACCCTCAAAGCTATTTGGTAGGTGTTGGAATAGGCAAAGGCATAAGAACAAGAGCTTGCACAAGCAATGCATGCAAAGGCTCAATTGAGGCTAGAGCCACAATAAAGTTCATCGTAGGTGTTGCTAAGGTAATCTAATTCAGCATGTTAGACACCGAACCAATGCCAAACTAAACTCCTAAGTTGTTCTTCCTTCTCATCAACTAAACAAAAAATACAAGTTAGGAATATCATAGTATTTATCAAGAAACAAAAAATAACGTAAACCTTTAGTTTCATTTTTTTTGTAAGGACGGTGATGAGGCACTTTGGCCATGTGACAAAGCCCTATACTCCCCCTTCCACGGTAGTGTCATCTGTTGTGGGAACTAGAGGATGTAGGAAGGTTTGAGTGCTATATGCAACGCTACCTTGATATGCTTGTTAGGGAGAGGTTGCCCGTAAATAGCCTTGTGCTCCCTTAGTAAGTTGTACATACGCCAATAGTAACTGTATACCACATAGGGATATCGGCTAGACATTCAACATTGGCCTCACCTTGAAGTTTTAGACCAATACAATCAATTTAGATAAATGAAAAATACATAATCAAAGCAAATGCTACCTCTGGTAAAATATGTGAGGGGACTGATATGCTATCTTTGGCACTGGGGGTGTGTTGTATCACATCCAACTACTTCCCTACTTCGTCTCGAAGGACATATTGATTAATTATCATTTGTTGCTTGTCGAAATGTCTTTGGAGCCTCTCATTTATAGCCTCTGTTGATGCAATTTTTGCTTCATTGTGCATACCCGACTTCTTCCGCTTCCTAAGATATTTTTTTGCTAACTCCATAACTAACACCCCTGTACCAACCATTATGGTCAGGCCCTAGAGCAACTGCAAGACATCCTCATCCTCCAGACGCTAGCCTTCCTAAACATATTGATTTAAGCTATCCTGTAAGAACATTCAGACACACTTGGTAAGTATATTATTATTGAGGATGACAGTAAAACCATAAGTACATTATTATTCAATTAAAACCAACACCACTTATCAATTTTGTGGCCACCTCCTACAAGCGAGAATTGCCAAGTTTTCCCTCTTTGTCTTGTAGTGCAAGAACTCACAACTCTAAGCGGTGGATGGTCAAATATGAAGAAAACCCCTCTGCTCTAACATCTCCTACTTAATATTAGCATACTCCTTACGACTTCCATAATAGGTGTAATCATTCTTCTTCACCCTTTCTCAGTTTACCATGCTTAGTGCATGTGGAAAGACATGACAAAGAAGTTATTATAATTGTGGTAATTAATTCTCTTATTACACAAACTTGTAAACCAGAAAAGGACAGCTTACCCTGAACATTGGAGTGTGTCCTACCCCAATAAAATTAGCTCACTGTTCCAGTTTGACAACGTCCCTTATCAGGGTTGGAACTACCGAGGCGTCAATAGAGTCAGGATCTGCTAAATACTTCTTGTTCAAAAACCAACGGAAGGAGTGCATGATCTTCCCACATTTCCCAAACACAAATTTCTCCTTTTCCTCACTTATATTGAAAGTGGGCTACAAATCAAAAGGTAAAGTATAATTGTTAGTGATTATAAAAAAAGTGATCGAGGACAAGTAAATCATCAAGCTAAGTGTAGATCTTACTGAAACAGCAGTCCACACATCATTCTTCATCTTGGGGGTTGCCTTCTTCTAGGTGGGCAAAATAATAGGTACGTTGCATTTAGTCACATACCTGAGGTAGCTAATGAAGTTGTAGGAACACACAACTTGGCCTTTCTTGTTCCATTTTATGTCAAGTTTCATCTTGTCTCTCTTTGCTTTATATATCTTACTTATCACCACAAGGCCTTTTCTTAGAGCTTTCTCTTCCCTTCTAATTTGTTGTGCATCTCTATCAATAGCTTGCTGGGAATTTATTGGGTTGGGTTGGTTATTTGGAGCCCTAGCACTACTTGATCCACTATCAGCTGTGTTCATATCAATTAACCTATAACATTGGAAACTCTATTTAGTGAAACAAATAATTCCAGAACCACAAAGATCGAACCATAGAGAATTGCATGCAACTGACAATTTGTTTTTGCCAATAATAAGCACAAAATTCTAAAACCACAGACAAAATCCCAGAATTCATTTTTGTCAGTAATAAGCATACATGCCATCACAATGCAGCAGTTTGCAAAGTAAGATCATAAATGGTAGAGCAGCACCATGTAAGGCTAAATTTATCAATAAAAATATAGCAAGTGTCCAAGCAAAAGAAATAGGGAAGCCAATTGATAGATAGTGCATAAACAACCATGATAATTGGTAGTGAATCAAATGAATGTCAACTATATGACTGACCACAAATTAGGAACCGAATAATGTCAACTATTCAACTAGATAAATGGTTCTAATCCATCATTAAGGGCACATTTGGTTGGAAGAATTGGAAGAAAGGGAAAGGAAAGGAAAAATAATATTATTTAAATGTATGTGAAACCTACTTACACAAGTAAAAAGACCATATTACCCTAGACAAAAAATATTATTTAAATGTATGTGGGGCCAACTCACCCTTGAATAATATTTTTTATCTAGGGTAAAATGGTCTTCTTACTAGTGTGCATGGGTCTCACATACATTTAAATAATATTATTTCTTCCTTTGTTTTCCATTCCTTTCCTTCCAATTCTTCCAACCAAACATGCCTTAAGGGAAGAAGTTTCAAACCTGCTAGCATTAGGAGTTAATTTGAGGGGTGATTGCAGTAGACAACAACAAGTAGGCCAGGAGTTGCGAACACCCACGAACAATGAACTCAACAAACCATGAATGATAGTGGCGACCACGAGAAGGAAGGGAATCAAGATTTCAATAACAATGGAGGGAAATAATAGTGGGTATGCTAGAAAACAGTGGTAAGAAAAGTTCGAACATAGAGACACAAACTAAACGGAACCGTTAACATAGGGTTTAGAATCCAAGTTTTAAAGAAATATATATATATATATGACGGTTTTCATATATAATTTATATGGCAGTATGTTAATTAAAAACCGCCTTAGAATCAAAGTTTTAAAGAAATATATATGACGGTTTTCTTTTAAAAACCGTCATATATAATTTATGTGGTAGTGTGTTAATTAAAAATCACCATATATAATCCTCATATATATGGCAGTTCTAACAAAAAACTGCCATATATATAATTTGATTTTTTATGATAGTTTTTCAAACAACCGTAATATAATTGTTACTAATATATAACACTTTTACACATAAACTGTTATATATATATATATGCATTAATTTCACTTCTCTATATATGGCGGTGTTCTAAATAATTGACATATATATAGAGTGCCATATATAGGCAATCTTGTAGCAGTGGATCCTTAAATTTTAGAAATTTATTTGGGCGGAACTTTTTTATGGATAAAAGATATGAACATTTTTTAAAAGAGTTAAATATAGGGATAAGGATATATAAGCCATTAAAGCATTTTTTGTTCACTGATTGAGAATTAAATTAAAAAAAAAAACAGACTGTCTTAACTCATAATTTTTAAGACGCTGACAATCAAACAAAATAATACAAAGCATATTAGTTGGGATTATTCATAATAGTGAAATTATCATTCAGTTTCAGGTTCCTGTTAAGTTGAAATTCCCAAATTATCTTCTTTTTTATTTTTTATTTGCAAAAATAGTAGTTGTCTTTCTCAAACTTCTACCTATCTCTCACAAGCATGCATTTAAAATTTCTTAAGACTGCCGAAGTTGTTAACATTATTTTGAAACTTGCTTGTCTCACTCTTATATAATATTTTTCCTTGTAATACTAAGAAAAATCAGTGGCCCAGTGGTCATGATATATTATATTTTGGAAATAACATGGTTGTGAGATTAAATTTCATCTTGAACTCCAATTTCCTAATAAAATTCTGGTTGTCATTGTCAAAGCTCCGATGGTGACTATGGACTATGGAAGAAGAATTTTACCTTTTTCCTTAACCAAAAAAATTGAAATGTGTGTTTTGTTACTGTGCTTAATAATTTTTCCTTTTATTTAAATCTATTGGGATTACTAGCATTGGGCCCATTTTACCATATGTATATTTTTTTTTTGGTTTGAGTGAATACCACATGCGTATTTCATTGGTCCATTAGGTGTCATTCTTTCTTAATTATACTTTCTTCCACCAAGTAAATGAGAGTTGGAAGTGACAAGCATATGCTTGTCATTATGCTTTTTAAGTTAATTAGAGACCATAAACTATATGTTGAGGGGATATGACAGCGGACATCCTTTTAAGGATATTATGGATATTATTTATATATTCACATAACTTAAATGGAGTTCTTTTTCCTTAATCAACCTCTTTTTTTTTTTTTTACAAGAAGTAGATGTTGAAAAAGGCTAGACTACCTTTCTAAGGGTTAATATAATGGAACGCGGATCCTCTCCTTCATAGCTCACATCCCTTACGCCTCTCATGCATCAAAACTATACCGTTTTGGGTGTGAACCCTACAAAATAACATTTAGGGCCTTAAAATATTTTTTTTAAGTAACACCTAATATTTTTTTTAAAATATTGTGTGCTAAAATAATTTTTAGGAGCACAAAGTATCTGACAATATGTATATTAAACCATTTTTTACCAACAAATTTTAACATATAAGTGCTCATTACTACTAAAAAAATAGTTTAGAAACTTTTCGTTGTAACTAAAAAATAATTTAGGGTTTTGAATGCGATAAAAATAACTGTAAGATATAAAAATTGATAAAAAATAGTTCAATGTATAAATTGTCAGATACTAAGTGTTTTTGAAAAATATTTTATGGTATATATAAAATTATTGTAGTATATAAAATTATTTTAGAATATTAGATTGTAACTTAAAACAATAAAAGTTTTAAAGCCTTAAATGTTATTTTGTCAAAAAAGGGCCCTTCCATTCACACCCAAAAAAATATAGTTTTGACACATGGGAGGCGCATGGGAGCCGCCAGGAATATGATCCTAATTCAATATAATGTGAGATAATGAGTATAGTATCTATTCAAAATTACCAAAGAGAGAAAGAGAGACAGCCAAAATCAAGTCTAGCTACCTAGCGACTCTAGTTGATTCTTAGTCTCTATGGCAGTGAACCTCTTAGAAAGCGTTTTTGTCTTACACGGTGTCATATTCAGGATTTTGTGCCAAAACAATTCAAGAATTAGAGCTATTTAGATTTATTTTTACGTAGCTTTTAAAGTAAACTATGGTTTTTAGAATAGATTTTTTAGAATAATTTTTATAAAAATTTAGGTTTAGATAAAATGGGAGTATTTATGTAAGAATAGTTTTTACGGATTCTGAGGTAAATATGTGAGAGGAGTTTTGTCTCAGTTTGCGTAAACCATGGTTTCATAATTGAAAAGCAAGAAAAATTTAATTTTGAAAATTATGGTTTGAAACATAACTTTTTACTAAACCATAGTTTTTAAATGGTACGAGGTGTTTAGCAATTTTTACTAAATCATAATTTAAAATCAAGATTTTTACCAAACCATGATTTCAAACTATCGTGCTAAACAGGCCTTTAGTTAAAGTTGAAGCTCAACAAATATTCCAAAGGAATATAATGGTGGTAATATGCAGTCATCCCTAATAAAGGTAAAAGCATAATTTCTGAAAATTATGAGTATGCAAAGGTAATTTTAGAAATTGTGTTGAGAATTTTAAAGAAAATTCCTTAAGACAAGGTAGAAAATAATTCCCTGTAATATATTTGAGGTTTAATTGAGGATAAATAAGAAAATTGCATCAAAAAGGAATTTTAAAAACATATTAAAATTTTGGCCAATTAAAGCATAATTAGCTAAATTTAGTTATGAAAATATTATAAGACTTCAAATAATTAGGGAAAAATAAGGGAAACTTATTTTAAGGTTAATTTGAATTTATAAAAATAGTTTTAGGCATTAGAAATAAAGGCAGTTTTTTGACAATTATTGAAAAAAAAACTTAAGGGGCAAATTTGAGTGAGAAAATTGAGGAAATTCCTCCATAACAAATTACATTTGAATTTTTGACGGGCTCACATTGTTTAAATGATTAAAGAATTCCTAAAAAGCATTTGTCAGCTATTAGTTACATTTTTACGGAGAAATTAATATTATATATAATATGTAGCTAAACTTTGAGAAGATAATCCTTTACTGCTTGAAAGTATAAAGCTCGCGTGATCTAAGCTATGGAGAAAAGGAAGAAATTTTATGGGCCCTTGGATTATAAAGGTGGCAATAAAGGACACATGAGCTTATCAAATTTGGTTTACAAATCACATGAGATCACTTAAAGCCATTTCCGTCTCTTTCTTTCTTCCACTGGCGTTGATGAAGAGCAGAGAAATAAGAGCAAAACCGACAATGGAAAAGATAGAAGAGAGAATAGAAAAGGATCAGAAAACGGAGGATCAAGTTGCCTTTAAGTAAGTTGATGATCCCAATTTCAGCTCTACCTTCAGTTCTTAATGTTTAAAGTCCCTTTCGTCTCTAAATCTCTCTTGATGAAATGTTTAGAAAGAGAGAAAGTTGAGGGCTCTAGGGTTTCAAGTGGAAGAATCAACGAGAAACCAAACTTGGACAAAGCTAAGGTAAGTGATGGTTTAATACGCAAAGCATGATTTAATATGAAATAATGATAGAAGATGTGGTTAAACGTTGAACTATGATAATGAAATGGAATTTTGAAAAATCACTCTCTCCCTCTTTTCTGACACCCACGGCCTGGATAATGCAAATATAAAGGGTGGGAATTTGTTAATTTTAAGGATTCTCGTGAGTTCAAAATGAAAAATTGTGTAGGATACATGTGAATAAGCACGTTTGGAAATATTGGAAACAAAATAGGGGTTAAGGTAAGGGAGAATTTAATTTAATGCTTTAATGGACTATGGATAGCTATTATTATGTGCTTTGTGTCATGTTGGTGTCTAGGATTTGGTAACGGGCAGGAGCCTAATTAAGAGGAATCAAATAAGTGCAAGTTTAACCAAAGTTTAGTCATGTAGACTATTGAACCAGAACATGCATGAACCAATGCTACAATCAATTAATTGCTAGTCAATTTCTTAAGACCAAATATATGTCAAATAATGCTTCTATGTATCCTGGCCAAAAAAAAAAGAAGCTTTTATACATAAAGATAATTGAACCCCTACCTGCCCATCTTTTTGACTTCTTGTTCACCATTTGAAATTGTCATGTTGATGATGTTTATGGTCATTTTGTCTTTTCTCACTTTTTAAAATTACTATATTAGCCCTTTGACAAATAATTGCCGTAAGTACTTATAACTCTTCATATATAAGCATGTTGAATTTGAGGGGTTTTCCAAAACGTGTTTTCATTTTTACATAATATGAAACATATGAAGTATTGGCCGGGTTATAGGAAAAACAACACCTTTTGTAGATATGAAATTTTGACCTAAATATATTTGCAGTCATTTCCTGAGAATAAGACATTTTGTGTGGAAATTTCATGGAAGGAGACACTACACCGTTTGTTAGCCTTGGGGCATCTACTTGTTAGGTTTGGATTTGCGGAAACTTTTTGGACAAATGATATATACAAGTCACTTACAATTTCTTATTAAAAATTAATAGAAATTAAAACTCATTAATTTTATTTTAAAATTAAAAAATATTACTTTCCTATACTGCTATGGATTATGTGGGAAGGGAGAAAATTGTAATAAGTAATCAATATAGTTCCTTTACAAAATCATTACTTTATCTTTCAAATGTCTTGTAAATATAAGGCTAAAATTTATAAAACTTCTTTAAACTTTTGGTTAGTTGTATATAACTCTTTGATATTTCAAAATTTAAATTTAACTTTTTTAACGTTTTAATTTTTAACATCAAATCCCTATCTTAAATTTATTGTTAATGTACATATAAACTATGATGTCAAATTATTAAGGATGACATGGCATCTTACAATTAAAAGGAATTTAAAATTTGATATAAAAACAAATTTTGAAATATTAGGAGTTAGGTTATATGTAATTGTTCCAAAGTTTAGGAGATTTTGTATTAAACGTAGTCTAGGTTTTTAAATGCATTATATATCTCAGATATCATGCAACCATGTGGCAATCTTCATCACTAAATTAACCAAAAAAATTGCAGTAGAAGCCAAGACGTTTAATTTCAGAAGTAAGAAAATCAAGGAGGTAGGATTTTTTTTTCCCGGCATGGTATAATTAAAATAAATTTAAACTTTGTAATGTCATGAGTTTGTATGCAATTGACACAGAATTCAATAGAGTTTTGTTGCTTTTAGCCTAAATTGAAGGGAGGGAATAAGTTCTTGGGATAATGACTATGACTTTGTCAGGTCCCAAATGGATTTAATTACTAAAAACCCCAATAATAACTGAGAAATTGATGAGTACGTATGTTATTTACTCTCAATTTACATAAGGAAAAGTGCAGTAGAATGGCACAGAACCGTACCAAGGTCAGATTCTTGAGGCTAATGGGCTTTCACTGGTCTCAACACTACTCAAATCCTTCGCTTAGGTAACTTAACATCATTTCGGCAACAAATTGGAGCAGAAATAAGGGAAGAAGAAGGAGAAAACCATGGCAAATGTACATGGACAGATTCACAACTAGAAAACAGATGAAACATAAATCACTTTGAAATTGAGAGGAAATCAAGCAATTAATAGCAAATCTATGGTTATCTAACTCCAATTATCATTGCTTCACAAAGTTAAGTTAGATTTAGCATGATTTGACTCCAAAACACATAAGATAACAAGCAAATAAGTTCAACCAGACAAGACAATTCCAACAACCACTAGGAACATGAAATCATTCACATTAGCCTTCTTCCAAAGCTCAACCAAGATGGATCTAGTCTAAAGCTACTCTTGATGCAAGTCATTACTATCTAAAACATATTTCAAGCTTTTGAGTGACTTTCAAAAAGATAGCAAACCTTCAGATTCACAGTATACATGAAAACATAGCACACCTTCAGATTCACTTACAAACCAAAGTCAAATCAAACTAAATTGACATACATTGCATACCCAGGCTCAAATCATTGTTAGACACCAAATAATAAAGGAATTTAACCACCCATCGTGGCTTAAAATCGAATACAAACCAAAACAGCAACAACCATAAAAATCTTCTACGGTGATTTATGGCCACCACCATGCTCCAAACACTTTAAAACCTGCTCAGATCTCTAGTTCTCTCTTAACTTTCCAACGAGCCCAATATCACCCAAAACAGAGGTCTGTAGCTCAAGTTATTATGAGCAGTTATGAGCTTTTGAGGTTGGCCGTGCAATCCACGTGATTCTGTTATCTCCACTGGTATGGTTTTATTAGGCGACTATTACACTTAAGGACCCTGACTTTAGGCCCCTTTCACACTTGTTACTATTGCCTTTTGTGTCTAGTCATTCTAGTCCCTCTAGTCCTTCTTTGGCAGATACTTTTCCTTTTTACATCCAAGTCCCTCTTTACTTTCTCTACCATTTTCAGCCATTTTTCTCCTAAGTCCCTTAAATACAAATTAATTCTAATAAAGCACTTTTTACTTAATTATATAATTCTTCCAATTTAATTATTTTTTTATTATTTTCCATTAAAATTACCAAAATACCCCTAATGCACATATTATCAAAATTAATGCTATAAATACATATTAACCATCAAAAATGTAATTCTTTCACAAATAAAACACCACAATAAACCATGTTGCATTGAAATTTGTCATCATATGCTTATCAATTGTTATATACTTTTGAGTGACTAAATCTTTTTTGGGGCCTTACAATAATTCTGCTGAATTCTTTGAAGGTTTTTTTTGGGGGGGGGGGGGGTATATATCTATAGGGTAAATTTTGATTTGTAGATTGGGAATTACATTATTTATTTAAACCGTTTTGCAAACTAAATTCTATGGTGATTGATTCAATTAGAATTAAGTTGCATTCAATGAAGGTGTGCCGTGTATATATGGGGATATGATATGATTTCTTTTAGTTTTCTTTCTCGATAAAAAGAGAATATTGCCACGCATAACTATTTCCACATAAACAAATACAAAAAATAAAAGACAATCTGAATTAACCAAAGCATAATAGCGCTTTTGAAAATCTTTTGCTATATCTAACAAATAAAAATTAAAATTAAAAAGTAACTAATTGAGATTGTTGGAATCAAAAGGTAAAACTTGGCTTCCTTTACTTATATCAATTAGTTTTAACTCATCTAATCAAATTTTAACATATCCACTTTGCTTAATAATAAAAATTTACATTGATAAAATTTCAAATTGAAACTCTAATGTTTTTGCCATCCTTCACCTAGGTGAAAGAACTTATAACCCTATCTATCTATGGAGGGTTTGAACTCTTGACCCTCTTATTTAATTTAAAACTTAAGGAAGTAATTAGTGTCAGTTACGCTAAACATAAGACTTCAACATTTTTTTTATTACATGAGGTCGAGATGGAACTCGGATTAGGTGCTACATATGACATTAACCATATCACATGACCTAGAAGCCGTTGGTAAGACTTCAACAATTTAAAAATTCTGTCAAACCATTACTAATAATAAAAAGTCACTTACTTTTGATTTGATTAAGAATTTAATCTAATGTGTACAAGCAAATAGATCTAAGTTTTGTTTACAATCAAAGTTTAAGCTTAATTTAATTTATAGAAAATGATAAATATTATCTCCAATCCTTAATATAAAACTCTACGTAACCAATAATTAATCTTCGTTGGCATGAAAAATTATTTTGAAATTAACCTTGACATCATACATGCATGCATGCATGCATGCATGCGAATGCTGCAACAATTAATTAAATGTTTGGGTATTAATCCAGAAGCTCGAACTCACTAATCTTTCAGAAGAATACTTTACGTCAATAAAATTTATTTTATTTCTCACCACTAATCAGAGAGGCCTTGGATTGAGGCCTACTAAATTTTTTAATCATAAGGCCCTCTTAGCAAAGCAAGTACGTATGATTGATAGCTCTGGTCGTCATCAATCTGGATGATTTCCCACCCTTAAAATTAAGTATATTGATGAATATAGACCTCATTTGCCAAAAACACCCTACAAGATATGGAAAGGTATATATTATTATCAGTAAACTAAAATTGTTGATTTATTTCAACAATTTGTATGGCGTAGGACAAATTCATCAAAACCTCAATTCCTCCCTCATTGCCTCATTATCTATCAAGACTTTGTCTTTCTCCCTTTTTTTTTTTCAATCTCATTTGCGTCCCTTTAAGAATACTACTTATTATGGACATATGGTTAATCATTTTGTCCTTCAAAATAAATGCGGATAAGGTCTTCAATGGAAACATAAATGAAAATATCCATTTATTTTCAAAAAGTAAAAGTATCTCAATGCCGAAATGTAAGAGCTAGATATATAGTAATTTTTATTGATAAAAAATTTAGTTAGATTAATATTTGTAAAATATGTGTATTGATTTACTTAAAGTATCCCTTTTAATTATTTAATTTGTATTTTTTGAAAAGCAATCATTTGATAAAAAAAATATTCTTAATGCATGTAAAATGAGACAAAGAAATGTTTAAGAAAAAAATATAAAATTTGTTGGAGATACAGAGTATGGATTGAAGCTTTTATCACTAAAGCAATGAGTAATATACCAATTTTGGGGTCATGAATAATAATGAGTTTTGATTATGAGAATATTAATGAAAGATGAATTTCATGATCCATGTCTTAGGTTTATTAAAAGGAACCAGCCATTATACAAGGATATAAAAAGATTCACCACTTAATCGGTGGTTATACGAATATCAAAAGCAATTAATGACATTAGTTCAAACTATAACTTCAATCACTAGTCATCTAAACCCTATCTTTATATGCCTAGACAATATTCCCTTCATATTTAATATAAGATATATTTATTTAATTTGATTAGATTAAGAAAATTAGTTTTTTTTTCTGCCATGGGATTAAGAAATTAATTAGTTAATATGGCATATATTGACGGTGCACCAATAAAGTTAAATTAGTAAAAAAATGATAAATATAAAAAATATGTCTTATATTTATGACCAATATTAACTTTTCAAATAAGTCTAACCAGAAGAGTATAATCTAGGGAAAATGACACTTAAATACCACTTAAATTTTCAAAACTCAAAAAGATCTGTTAGCATTTCTAAAAGACACCAAGGTACCATGAACCAAATTGGTTTTTTTTTTATTTTTTTGAAGTGAAAAGTGGTACGAAAAGTAGTGAATTCCATTACTCTGATGGGTAATCCCATTACTCATATAGCGAAAAATCTTCCTCTCCCCTATGTTTTTCAGATTTTATGAAGTGAAAAGTGATCTACAAAATAGCGAATTTCATACTCTTATAGGTAATCCCATTACTCAACTTGTGAAATCCATAAACTAGCATGTTCTCTCTCCTCTGTCACTATGTGTCAATGTCAGCGTCAGCGTCAATGTCAGATGAATAATGTTGTCACGTGGGGAGAGAAAAACAGAGATAAAAAAATTGTAGCGAAAACCATTACTCGAATAGGTAATCCCATTACTCTTAGAGCGAAAATCTTATTACTGTTCACATCTGAATTTTGAAAATTTAGATTCCTCCCTTGGGTTTTTGAAATTCTAATAGACCTTTTGGGGTTTTGAAAATTCAAGTGATATTTAAATGGAATTTTCCCCTATAATCTATTGATAAATTAAAGATTCAATTGACTACAAACAATCAACTTACTGATGTAAGTGAATAGGCACTAGAGTGAAAATGTGATCAAGATTCTTAGTCTAGTGAATAATTATAACAACTGAAGTGTTCAAACTAAGTTACACTCCAATTGGTTATATTTTATATCACGGAATTTACTTCAAATGTTTCTATCTATTAAATCTTTGACACCGACTCACCTTTTTTATTTGTTGTTTTCATTTTTATGGTAAATAATAAATGATAATCTGCCTTTTGACTTTTTTATGTTTAAGAATCTGATAATCTGCTTTTGTTACTTAATTGTATTCATGTTATTAGGTTCTATAAGGAAAATTTGAGGAGGGAACGGAAATTAAATAAGGGAATGGAGGGAAGATATATTGTTTGGTATGAAAAAAATTATGGAGTGGTAGTTGAGAGAGAAAAGAGAAATACTAATTTTACCCCAAATAAATTAACGATGAACTATTAATCAAATTTATATTTCAACGCATAAATTTAAGAATTAGCAATACAATAATTTAAAATAAAATAAAATAAATAAAATTATAGATTTATAATTTAAATAAATACAAATATTTTAAAAACTAACAGTACATATTAAATGAATAAAAATAAAATACAATAATAAAGCTTTAATCTCACTGGTTGGAGTCAGTACATAGTTGGATTGCACGACGCCATTTTTTTATAAATAAAAAATAAAATAAAATAAAAATAATAACACAAACAAGTTAAGAAGATGAAAGCATTTATTCCCCTGTAAATCCCTCCTTCGAATTCAAAAACTCACTTTGTAGCTACTTTTGATCCACAAACATCGCCTCACGTATGAATACAATTATGTACGGTTGAAATTGAAAGGTTTCATTTTATTCAGATAATAATAATTAATTATTAAAAAAATTAAATGAAAAAAATTAAGTAAATGATATAAATAATAATATGAAGATTGTGTCTTTGTTAAGATATTGGATTAAATCTATTTTATTTATAATAAAAATCAATTTTATTTTTGGACTCAATGAAATTTTGTAAGAAAAAAAGTTATTAATGAAATTCGAATTTGCTAAATAATTTCGAATTCAAATTTACAGTAAATTTGAATCCCATAATTAAATTTTGTTTGCGTCTATTTCACCATTGCTAAAGCAGAGCAACATGAAGCAAACCCAAAAAAGCTTCTTGGGACCATAGCAACTAAAACAATTACAAAACATTTTTTTGGATAAACTAAGGTATCCTAAGCTCAATAGGTCAATGACTAATCCTCCGTTTATTATGGGTTCCTCTATGAAAAGGACAGCTGGTCAGGAACAATTACAAAATATTTTGAGTCTACATGTTTTTAGCTTTAATTTCTTTG
Organism: Acacia concinna; assembly: GCA_037177275.1. Lineage (NCBI taxonomy): Eukaryota > Viridiplantae > Streptophyta > Magnoliopsida > Fabales > Fabaceae > Acacia > Acacia concinna. The sequence continues at coordinate 14,591,377 of JBAGKO010000001.1, read as the reverse complement.
AGTCTAAATTAATTTGTAAGGGTTGGGCACATGATCTTTTCCTTCACACGCTGAGAAGTTTTGCAATTAAACTTAGTTCATTTTCTTCCTTTGCAAAACTTAATCTGGGTTATTTTTTCATTGTGATTGTCATTGATTAGCAACAATAATAAAAATAAATTGGAGTTTTAGTTGATATAGGGTGACAAAGTTATATGCAAAATATGTGAGATGTTTCTTATCTTTAATTTTGATCACCCTGTTTGATATCTCGTGCTCGATTGATGATGAAGATGTGAAGTTGAATGTAATAGTGGGCAACGTGTTGAAGATGAAGGAACAAATTTGTCTAAACTTAAGATTTACACCAAGGAAACTTGGGATCCCACCAATTTTGGTGGGATCACATCTTCCCACTTTTAAAGGAATATTGATCTGCCCAAGCAAATGAGTTTCTAAAACAATTGGTTAAAATTTGCACACCAAACAAGAAAACTTACTCATCTTCCCTTCCCTTCTCACCTCTTCCACATACCAAACAGGACTTTAGTCTTGTTCATATTTACAATTTGATGCAACTTTCATTTTCACTTATCATTATATATTTATTGTTTTAAAATTTGGTAAGTTCAAAAAAAATATTTTTAAATAAATTTAACAACTTAACTATCTCTCTTCAATTTGGTAAGGTAGTTGAAAATGGATTATATTAAGGATTGTGAGGAATATCTCTTATTATTTTAATAACAATAATCATAATGACTAATTACTATCAACCCTTGACATTCAATTCATACATATTGGACCTAAGTGGTTACTAATGTGCTTTCAAACACACATGTTGAATTTAGGAGGTTTTCAAATCTTTTTGAACCAAAAGAATACCTAAGTGGTTACTAATGTGCTTTCAAACACACATGTTGAATATAGGAGGTTTTCAAATCTTTTTGAACCACAAGAAATGTATGAATTATTGGCTATGTTCTGGGGAAAACACGCTTTCTAATTTTGCTCATCAAGATTTTTTTTTTAGTATAAACTGAAATTCATTAATGCTTAATCACGCATTACAATCAACAGTTAACATCTGGAGATAAAAAATATTTTTATAGTGATTTATATATGTACTAGGTTGATCTTTCTATCAAAATGAAGTCAAATTTGAAAAGAGGCACATCAATTATGTATACTTTTGATTTAATGTCCAATTGATCAATGTGATCTCTTGATATATTCTAATACTTTTTACTGATTAAAATTTTAATGTGGGCGCTTTTCCCCTTTAAAATATCATTTTCATATTTTGGAAGGTTAAGTCACATATATAATCTAAAGTGATGCAAAAATATTTTAGAGATATCATGTTAATTATATTCAAATTAACCAATTATTTTTTTATTTTTAATCTACCTAAATTAGTTAATTACTTTTTATATTAACTACATGACGTTGTAAATTAATATCTAGCGGACATAAGTTATATAATCATTTCCGCGCTTTAATTAAAATTGCATTCGCACTGAAAAACAAAAATTGCAATTATTTGTTGTGCAACAACTCTTTTCATTCCTGATTTAACATATAAATCGAGTTCCCCTGTACCATTTCATCTCCCCTCGGCTGCAAGTTTGCGAGCATTTCCGTTGTTTTCAGAAATATCAGTCATTACCAAAGAGATCATATGGCTGCATCACTTGTTGGCGGAGCTCTTCTCTCTGGTGTCTTCAATGTGCTTTTGGATAGGTTAACACCTGAACTGATAGATTCGCTCAACTTAATCGGAGGAAAGAAGCTGGATACCAAGCTTCTTCGGCGTTTGAAGCCATCCTTGAAGGCTGCAAAAGTTGTGCTCAATGATGCAGAACTCAAACAATTCAATGATCCTGATGTGAAAGATTGGCTAGATGAACTCAAAGATGCTATCTATGAGCTGGAAGACTTGATGGATGAAATTTCCACCCGAGCTGCCACTCAGAAAAAGGTGCGCGATTTCTCCTTGGCTTCTAGTTTGCGTGATACAAGCATGGCAGGTGAGTTAGAAGAAATAACTGATAGAATTGAATATATTGTGGGACAAAAAGATGTTCTTAATTTGGAGAAGAGTAGTGGATCAGAAACTTCGTCATGGAGGCCTCCTGTTATATCTACTGTGCAAGTCTCTGAGATGCATGGAAGGATGAACGAAAAAGAAGATATAATTAAGCTTATGTTTAATGGTGAGGGAGATCAGTTGCTGTCTGTCATCCCTATTGTGGGCATGGGCGGGGTTGGCAAGACCACTTTAGTTCAATTAGTTTATAATGATGAAGATGTGAAGCGAAAATTCAATCTTGCCATATGGGTTTGTGTTTCTGAAGCATTTGATTTTGTGAGAATAGCACAAAGTATGATTAAATCTATCAGTCCTGATTCTGTTTGTAATGATATGGATTTAAATCTTCTTCAACTTAGGTTGGCGGAGATGTTAAAAGGAAAAAAGTTTTTAGTTGTTCTTGATGATGTATGGAATGAAAAATATATTGATTGGGACACTTTGAAGAACTTGCTTCACAATGGAGTGGAAGGATGTAAAATTCTTGTGACAACTCGCCTTGAGAGTGTTGCTTTGATGGTTACAACTATCTCATCATTTTATCGTCTAAATGTCTTGTCTGATGAAGAGTGTTTGTCAATTTTCACTGCGCATGCATTCCCTTTTAGAGATTCATCAACCGTGAACTCATGCTTGGAAAGAATTGGAAGAGATGTTGCCACAAAGTGCAAAGGATTGCCTCTAGCTGCAAAAGTGCTTGGGGGACTTTTCCGATCAAAGCCTGACAGTAAAAATTGGAATGATATTTTGAAAGACTCTATGTGGGATTCATTTGACAAAGAGGTCATTCCGGTGTTAAAAGTGAGTTATTATTATCTCCCTCCCCATTTAAAGCAATGTTTTGCTTATTGTTCTTTATTTCCAGAGGATCATCAATTTGATAAGGAGGAATTAATATTGATGTGGATGGCGGAAGGTTTTTTGCAGCCATCAAAGGGGAACATGACATTAGAAGAAGTTGGTTATAGGTGCTTTGATGATTTAACTTTAAGATCATTCTTTCAGCCCTTACCTGAAAATGATGAGCCCTTGGATCTTTTGCATAAAGGAAAAGATAACTACTTTGTGATGCATGATCTCATTCATGAGTTAGCAACTCGTGTTGCCGGAGACTTCTACTTTAGGAAAGGGGAGAATGGAAACAAATTTGGCAATAAGATACGCCATTTATCTTGCCACTTTCAAAGTAATTCATGCTTAGACCACAATGTTTTCCAAAAAATAAAAGGCTTACGAACTTTTGTGGTATTGACTTGTTTCCCTTTCACTAGTTCTTTTGGAAAATCTTCCCATATGCTCCTATCAAATATGAAGTACTTGCGAACATTGTCACTTCGCAATCTACGTGATCTAAGTGAAGTTCCTAAATCAATTGGGGAATTCATCCATTTATGTTATTTAGATCTATCTAGAACATCTATTGTGTGTTTGCCTGATTCAATTTGTAAGTTGTATAACTTACAGATGTTGAAGTTGGTTTTTTGTGTTTATCTCAAGATACTTCCGAGTAACATGCAAGATCTTGTAAACCTGAGACATCTTGATGTAAGAAGCACTCCTTTGAATGAAATGACAACGGGATTTGGTAACTTAAAAAGATTGCAATTTTTGAGTGATTTCATAGTTGGCAAAGAGGTCGGGATTGAAGAATTGGGAGGAATTTCAAATTTGAAGAGTTGCATTGCAATTAGAAACTTAGAGAATGTGAATAATGAAAATGAAGCTTATAAGGCGAGAATGATGGAGAAGAAGCAAGTTAAAGAATTAACATTATCATGGTTTAGCAATGCTCATGGCATGGAAGATACGAGGATTGACAGAGATATTCTGGGGAATCTCCGACCTCATTGGCATTTAGAAGAACTTGTAATTGATGGTTATAGGGGAACAACATTTCCAGATTGGTTGGGAAGTCCATCCTACCACAACATGACTAGGTTGGAACTGAACAATTGCTCCACTTGTTGCATGCTTCCCCCCTTGGGACAACTCCCTGCTCTGAAGGAATTAGGCATTACTGGATTACTAAATGTAGTAATTATTGGTGATGAGTTGTTGAAAGGCAATGATTGTGCTTCCATGGTACCATTTCCATCCCTTGAACATATTCGGTTTATGTATATGACTTCATTGGAAATATGGCATTCCATTAACAAGGAAGCTTTCCCTAAACTCCAAAGCCTCTATATATCACATTGCCCTAAGTTTGTTGGAAATTTACCTTATCAATTGCTTTCTTTGACAACTTTGCATATTTCAGAATGTCCATTGTTATCTTCTTCTATACCGAGGTGCCCCAAACTTCAGGATTTAGGGATACATAGTGGAAATATTGTATGGCAAGAGCAAGAATTTTTACCTCCTTCGCTTCTGGAGCTACACCTTACAGGATTTCTAATGTTGGAATCGTTGTTGGATGCGCTCTCTAAGAATTCATATCTGCAAAAATTAAGTATCCATGACTGCCCCAATATATTACCTTTAATTATTCATTTGCCCCAATCATTACAACATTTAAAGGTAGGCTGGTGTAAAATGGTACATTTAATTCTGAGTTCAACTCCTCCTCTTCAAAATCTTCACTCCATTACCATTACAGCCTGTGATTTTGTGAAGTTTACGGTGGATGACATGGAAGGTTTTCTCCCAAATTTAAGAAACCTAAGCATAAATGATTGCCACGAGATGGAAACATTTCCAAAAGGGATGCTTGTGCCAAGTTTGAGGGAACTTCATATTGCAAGTTGTGACAAGCTATTATCCCCTCAAGCAGAGTGGCCCCATCTGAGTAACATCACTTACCTTCATGTTTCTAATCAATTTGATGGTGTCAGGTGTTTTCCAGAGGGATGTTTTCTGCCTATCACTATTACCATTCTAGAAATCTGTTGCATTCCAAGCTTGGATACATTGAATTGCATAGGACTTCAACACCTAACTTCTCTCCAAGAACTTAAAATCATGTTGTGTGACAAGCTAGAGAAAATGTCAGGAGAAAAGCTGCCGACTTCTTTAAGAGAACTTCGTATTTGGGAGTGTCCGTTGCTTGAACGAAAATACCACAACAAGGATGCACAACTTCTACGCAAAATATCCCACATCCCACTCATCAAGACAGGACACAAGTGGTGAGATATAATTATCCACAAGGTACTTATTGTCACTCCCTCAAGTTACTGTTGCAAATTACAATTTACAATTTGATCATTGACAGCTTATATATTAAGAAAAGTGGTATGATTGTTTATCATTAGGGATATTCGAACAATATCGCTTTTTCCCCCCACAGAAATTCTCACGCATCAATCATGTGATTTTCACTAACTAAAATAGGGGTCATAAGCTTTTCTTGTTTGGACTAAAAGTATCTATTTTTCTTAACCGAAAGCGTTTCTTGATGATTTGGATCTAGCTTGACAATAATAATTATTTTTTATGAGTATGAATGATGAAAATGTTTTATGTATCTATCGACCGTTGTCTAACTGTCCTTTTGGGTTCTTTTGGTTCTTTTTGATAATATAATTGGTTTCATATATATACATATAGTGACTTCGTACTCTGTTTTTGTATATTTTCCTGATGAATCATTAAAACGACTATACAAGTGTGAATGTCTGGAACTAAGTTGGCGTATTATAATCTGCAACTAGGTAGGTTAAAATTAGTTAATATTACATTTTTATATTAAAACTATTCTATCTATTTGGAAGACCAAAAGTCTTTTAATTTGATCGTAATCAAAGATTTGTGAAGTCATCCGCTTGGTTTAAAAAATATGCAGATTCCATGAAGCTTGTATAGTTCTTCTAGGACTCCTTCTTTGTTCTGTGGCTCATACATATGATTCAATCATAGAACTTCTTGAAGGTACATTCTTAACAAGTCTCTGTATTCCTATAATAAGGTTTTAACTCAACCCAAGCTTTAGATCAAGTATAATTGTTATAATTAACATCCACACTGTATTCCTATAATAAGGTTTAAAATGAACCAAAACTTTAGATTTCTCATATATTCTATATATATATATATGTGCGCGTGCGCTTTGACTATACTGTGATTGGCTGCAAAATCAAAGCATGAATTATGGGGATAATGGATATTACCATTTTCTTTTCCTTCTTTGTGATTTGATCATTACACTAACTTTCGTTATGATATGCTTATAATGCAGCAGAAGCAAGAAAGATGAGAAGAAAAGCTCATTGAAATATGATGAAACTCATTTCCTCTGCTGGATTAATTCTCTGAATTTCTGTAGGTGTTCTCAATGAGACTCATGTGAATTTTATTTTATTAAATATGATTTGTGTATAATTAGTTCATAACAACTTGTACATTGTTTATATTGTTCTGTGAATACTCATAAATTATAAAATTCTCAAGCTCCATGCTTGGGGAGAGGATGGAGGATTCAATTTTTGAATCTGAACCTCTTTATATCGTGGTGTGCTGCACTATATATTTTATTTCAATATTGTTAAGTTCAAATCATTATAAATAAAAAAAAGCGAACAAGCAATTGTTTTTATTCAAAATGAACCTTGGAGTAAACATAAAAAACTAAATATGGATTCATGTGCATATTAAGATATATCACAAATATATATAACTTTGAATGAGCAATCTCTATATCAGTTACTACTTACTAATTATGATGAATACGGTATATTAAGCATTTATTTGGTATGAACCATGACAGACTTTTAAATCCAATTTTAATATTGTTTGTCTTAGTTAATATTTTGTTGTTTGGGTTTGGAACTTTTCCTCCAAGCTAAATCATATTTACCATTGAGTATGATTCTTTAATTATCATGGTATTATGTTAAAATCCTCAGCTTAACCTTTAATGATAACAAACAAAAAATACATTAACAATGAACCTCATTACAATTCTACATAATGATCTGCAATAAATATTATATTTGCAATCAATATTACCCTTTTAATCCTACTAGTGAATTCTACGCAACACTTATCATTCAAAATGAATCTCACGCACCATATATCCATCTCTTCATAAAAATTAACAAAAAATTCATAAAAAAATAAAGGGAAAACAAACTCCACTTGAATTTTTTTTTTTCTAGTTATAGACAAGGTATTAAAAATCGGATCGGTCACTGAACCGGTCAAGGTATTGGGTTAAGGGCCAGTGGGTCAAACCGAATAACTAACCCAGGGCTAAATCGTTGAGAAAGTCAAGATTTTAGGCTTATTAGTATGAAATTCTAAAGGAAATAAATTATTTTTTTAAAAAAAGGGGTGAACCAGTTCGCCACCATCCTAGTCCGGGTCACCCCTGGGTCTACCGGTTCAGTTTGGGTTGATCGGGTCATATCGATCTGGTTCATCCCTAAAAAAAATGCTAAACCAGACCGGACATGAGACTAGTTCACTTGTTGTCGGTCTGAACCGGACGGTAAGATCCGATTTTCAATACCATGATTACAAATAGAGATAAAATCAGGTCACGCGTGACCTTAAAAGGCCAGGGGTGACCTTAACAAATCAAGCTTGTCCTACAATAAGTAGGCATAAACTTGGCTTGTGGCATATTATAGGCTCTTTTTTTTTTTGTGACTTAGGC
>JBAGKO010000001.1:14565471-14578747 GCA_037177275.1 Acacia concinna | reverse complement strand
AACAAAATGCAATCTTGAAACATTTAGTCCTCATAACACAAATATCATGCACTTCGATAGTAAATGTGTGCAATTCCCTTCTAAAATACCCCAGAAAACCATATAAATATTGTGTTAGATCAGGTCCATTCTACCACAAAATGACTAGGTTGACACTAGACGATTGCTTCAATTGTTGCGTGCTTCCCCCCTTGGGGAGACTCCCTGCTCTAAAGGAATTAAGAATTTATGGATTAAAAGGTGTAGTAAGTATTGGTGATGAGATCTTAAAAGGCAATGATTGTGGTTCCATGGTACCATTTCCATCCCTTGAATATCTTGAGTTTTCTCATGTCACTTTATTGGAAACATGGCATTCCATTGACAAGGAAGCTTTCCCTAAACTCCAACAACTCTGTATGTTCTATTGCCCTAACTTTGTTGGAAATTTACCTTATCAATTGCCTTCTTTGCGACTTTGTCTATTAGACAATGTCCATTGTTATCCTCTCATATGCCGAGGTGCCCCAAACTTCATGATTTACGCATAGAACAAAGTGAAAAAATTGTATGGCGGGAGCAAGAGTTATTACCTCCTTCGCTTTTGAAGCTAATCATTAGAGGATTTCCACCGTTGGGATCATTGTTGGATGCACTCTCTAAGAATTCGTATCTGCAAAGTTTAATTATCTCCTTCACAACTTGGAAACATTAAATTGCATAGGACTTCATCAACGCCTAACCTCTCTCCAAAAACTTGAAATCTGGCATTGTCGCAAGCTCAAGGAAATGTCAGGAGAAAAGCTGCCTACTTCTTTAAGAGAGCTTTACATTGCTGGGTGTCCGTTGCTTGAGAAAAAATACCACAACAAGGATGAACAACTGCTACGCAAAATATCCCACATCCCACTCATCAAAGATAGTACGCAATTGGGGCCATACATTTATTCATAAGGTACTTAGTGTCACTCGCTCAAGTTACTCATGCTAATTGCAATTTCCAATTTGATCATTGACAACTTATATATTAAGAAAAGCGGTATGATTATTTATCATTAGGGATATTCGAACAATATTGTTTTTCCCCCACAGAAATTATCACACATCAATCATGTGATTTTCACCAACTAAAACAGGGGTCACAAGAATTTCTTGTTTGAACTAAAAGTATCTTTTTTTCTTAATCGAAAGTGTTTCTTGATGAATTGGATCTAGCTTGACAAAAATAATTATTTTTTATGAGTATGAATGATGAAAATGTTTTATATATCTATCGACAATTGTACAACTGTCCTTTTCGATTACTTGTCTTTTGGTTCTTTTTTATAATAATTCATATATATATATATATATAGAGTGACTTTGTACTCTGTTTTTGTACATTTTCCTGATGAAATTAAAATGACTATACAAGTGTGAATGTCTGGAACTAAATTGTAGTATTATAATCTTCAACTTGGTAGGTTAAATTTAGTTAATATTACATTTTTATTTTAAAACTATTCTATCTATTTGGAAGACCAAAGGTCTTTTAATTTGATCGTAATCAAAGATTTGTGAAGTAATCCGCTTGGTTTCAAAAATATGCAGATTCCATGAAGCTTGTATAGTTCTTCTAGGACTCCTTCTTTGTCCTGTGGCTCATACATATGATTCAATGATAGAACTTCTTGAAGGTACATTATTAACAAGTCTCTGTATTCCTATAATAAGGTTTGAACTCAACCAAAGCTTTAGATCAAGTATAATTGTTATAATTAACATCCTCACTGTATTCCTATAATAAGGTTTAAAATGAACCAAAGCTTTAGATTTCTCATATATTCTATATATATGTGCTTTGATTATACTGTGATTGGCTATAATATCAAAGCATGTATTATGGGAATAATGGATTACCATTTTCTTTTCCTTCTTTGTGATTTGATCATTACACTAACTTTCGTTATCATATGCTTATAATGCAGCAGAAGCAAGAAAGATGAGAAAAAAGCTCACTGAAATATGATGAAACTCATATCCTCTTCTGGATTAATTCTCTGAATTTTTCAGGTGTTCTCAGTGAGACTCGTGTGCATTTTATTTTATGCTATTTTATTAAATATGATTTGTATATAATTAGTTCATAACAACTTGTACATTGTTTATATTGTGCTGTGAATACTCATAAATTATAAAATTCTCAAGCTACATGCTTGGGGAGAGGATGTAGGATTCAATTTTTGAATCCGAACCTCTATATATCGTGGTGTGCCGCACTATATATTTTATTTCAATATTGTTAATTTTAAATCATTATAAATAAAAACAAGCGAACAAGCAATTGTTTTCATTTAAAATGAACTTTGGAGACAACATAAAAGACTAAAGATGGAAATGTGCATATTAAGATATAACACAAATATATATAACTTTGAATGAGTAATCTCTACAGATACTACTTACTAATTTTGATGAATATGGTATATTAAGCATTTATTTGGTATGAACCGTGATAGACTTTTAAATCCAATTTTAGTATTATTTGTCTTAGTTAAAATTTTGTTGTTTGGGTTGTGAACTTTTCTTCCATGATTATCATATTTACCATTGATTATGATTCTTTAATTATCATGGTATTATGTTAAAGGTGTTTTAAAAAGGTAGGTTTTTTGTTAAAAAAATCCTAAGCCTTTTTTTTTGGTTCAAATCCTCAGCTTAACCTTTAATGACAACAAACAAAAAAATACATTAACAATAAATGTCATTACAATTTTACATAATGATATGCAATAAATATTATATTTGCGATCCTTTATATTACCCTTTTTATCCTACTAGTGAATTCTACGCAACACTTATCATTCAAAAATGAATCTCACAAACCTTATATCTCTTCATAAAAAATTAACAAAAAATCCACAAAAATAAAGGAAAAACAAACTCCATGTGAATTTTTTACCTAGTCACAGGTATTGGTGGCCAGACTTAATTCTTAACAGGTCAAGTATGTCTTGTAATAAGTAGGTCTAAACTTGGACTGTAGCCTATTATAGGCATTTTTTGTTTGCATGACCCCCACTTAGGTCTGTTAAGAAATCTTACAATTTAAAAAAAACAAATTACTCTCTGTTTTATTTAATATTTATTTTTCCCAATGTTTTTTCTCTCTCTCTCTCTCTTTTTTTTTATTTTAGACTAGTTTTTTATACTTTTCCTTTTTTTAATTTTATTATGCACAAGGTAACCTCCATGTCCTACACCTTTTCACTAAATAATTTTTTTTTCACTTCCATTCCACTATATTTCAACAATATAAATCTATAATTAAAAATCTTTTAATGATTATTTTATTTTATATTTATTTTTAATAATTTATAGTAGGCCGCATGACACACCTAACAAGCTTTTGAATGAGCCTAGGACTGGTCTTGTATACTTGACATGCCTTTTAAAAAGCCTTAGCCTATCCTAGTTATTAAATAGGTCAGGCTAAACTAAGCCAAGCCAAATACAAGTCAAACTGCAAGCCATCTAGCATGTTTCTACCCTCAGTCATGAAGGAAATCTTATATGAAATATTGTTAAATACTAAATATAGAAACATCTCCTATAGGGGATTAATTGTACAAGAACATTTCTTTATACATAAAGTTTATGTGAGTTGTGTTATAGTGCTCATCAAAGCTAGTGCATGCCTTACTCAAAGAGGGCATATAAGGGTACTCTTAAATGACATACCAACGTTATCCTCACACTAGTGAGATTTGAACTCAACCTTATAGCTTTGAATCATGAGCCAATCTCCTTTTCCATTTGAACCAACCTTTTTTGGTTTTACATGAACTTTTTTTGTACAAAAAAATTTAGGTGAGTTAAGTCATGGGACCCACGAAGGCCAAGGCATACCTCATGGTCCGTAGAACACTTATAGATTTATTTTCTTTTACTAAGTATATGTATCATCCTATTAGAGATAATTCTATTTAAAGTATTGTTGGATACTAAATGTAGACACATTTCTCAATGAAAATTTGAACATTAGTAGTTCACTATATTGTGAGAAACTAACCCATTTCATAAGACTCAATGTTCATTAGTAGGTATTTCTGGACTTTTGTATTTTATTTTATACATACTTCTGAACTTACATGAACACCACGAAATCCCTTTAAAGATTTAAGGGACCCAATATTAGCCCAATAAAATAACCCAAAAGATTATTGGGCTGAAAAGTAAACTAGCCCAGTCCAGTAATACTCCTGAACCTAAGTATTTTCGCGTGAAGGTGGTTAAAAGCAAACGGCCGAGTGTTCTCATATTTACCGAAGATCTATCTTCTTCAAGCCAGAGGGTGGGCAGAGAGTCAAAATCTTGCACCAAGAAAACAAGGGGAAATGGCGGTAGAAGATACCCCAAATTCTACTATTACCGATGATCAGATCAGTACCAGTGGTACAAACCCTAACCCCAGGGTACGTGACTCCGACGAGGATGAGCTCGAGGAGGGAGAGATCGTCGGAGAAGATGACTCCGCCACTTCGAAGGCATCTTCCGCCGCCGTGCGTCAGCCTCACCCGCTTGAGAATTCTTGGACCTTTTGGTTCGATAACCCCTCTGCCAAGTCTAGGCAAGCGACCTGGGGAAGTTCTATCCGTAGCATCTATACCTTTAGTACTGTTGAGGAGTTTTGGAGGTCAGGGTTTTTTCTTTTTCTTTTTTGGCCATCCCCTTATCTATTTTCTTGTGATTTCTTTTCTCTGTCTTTATTCTTTATTGGTTTATATCTGGTTTTGTTTGTTTGGCTACTGAGAAGATTGGTATCACACATTCGAGAAAGTGCTTCTTGATTTGAGTTTTTGAGTCCAGTCCTCATTGAGTTGGCTGACATTGACCTTGGCTGAACAATTTTGGTACATCAGGTTAAGTGTTGAGTTGTGTGAGATAGAAAACCTGGAGCGACTGGGAACTCATTTTTCATTGGCCTAAAAGCACTTAACGTCCTGAACTTTGGAGTTATGTATAGATAAATTGTGGAGATATATTGAGTCTTGACTCTTTCGGAGTTACCAATTCCCCGATTTCCTGGTTGTGTAGATTCGCCATGGGTTTATCCGCTAATTTGTTGATGATACATATGATGAGATGACCCTAAACTATTTTTTGACCATTAATCTCTAGAATTTTAAGCCACTTGCGGTTGACCTCATAATATATCTTAAGATAGTGAAACAGTGGAATCATTAAAGGCAAGCAGCCATTTACACATAATTTGGTTTCATTTTAAGTCTGAAGGTGTAGAGTATTTGCACGAGTTCCTGAAATCTCCATGTACTATGGAGTACGGACATCCCCCCCCCCCCCAAAAAAAAAGGGGTTGTGTGGTTGATGAAAAAAAATGCTTATAGGCGCAAACTGTTTTGGGTGGTGACTCATAGGTGCAATTTTGTTATTAATATTCAGTGGCGTGGTTTGTGACTAGGTGGTTTGTGTTGTGTTGCTTCATTGCAATCAAAATGGCCTTTTCTCTATTGTCTATAGTTCCGACTTGAAATGATGCAATTTGATTCTCTTCGAATTTTTCAATTTCTTATTTTTTGGGTGGAGATGATCAGATGGGAGTGGCTAGGGGATTGGGAATTGAAACTATAATATTTATGGCATTTAAAATGCACATGATTGGTTTGGCAGCTAAAAGCAATTAAAGCTGACAGAATTGAATAGTCAAGGATGGACGATTTTGGGGCTTTTTGGGGGTTGCCGAAGGTTCCTGAAAAGTTTTGGAAAAGTTGGATCATTTTAAATTTTATTAATCATATTACCTTAAAATGCTTGTTGTGCTAACCTCTCAAAGTATACAAGTCCAGTGCGACATAACACGTTTCTTGTGGAGGTGTCCTAGGTCCTTAACGTTGATTGTCTTGCCTTCTCTATCCTGCACCTGTTTCTGTTCATATGCTATGACGTTTGTTAAGTTCTATAAACCTGCAGATTTAGGCTTCAGCTGATATCATTTGTGCTTATATGTATTGAATGCCAACAATGTCACATTAATACATATCAACTTTTGAAGTCACTGGCTTTGGAATATGCTTAATCTGTTTGTAATTGTTCATGCTAAATGTCAAGTAGAACTGTTGCAATTTTAAGTTTTTGAATCTTAGACACTTTATATTATGTAGATGGACATAGACTATATACTATTTACACTGTTTGCCCATAAGGAAGTGCTAAACTGTATTATTAAAGACTATGATTTTGCTTTTTACTATACTATTTGCACTGTTTGCCCATAAGGAAGTGCTAAACCATATTATTTAAGATTATGATTTTGCCTTTTACTATACTATTTACACTGTTTGCCCATAAGGAAGTGCTAAACCGTATTGTTAAAGACTATGATTTTGCTGTTTTCCCACAAGGAAGTGCTAAACCGAATTGTTAAAGACTATGATTTTGCTTTTTCAAGTTTTTTTAATCTGCTGATCAATCTCAAAGGATGGAGTTTGTGTAGTTTCTCTTGAACAGTATTTTTACACTGCTACAAATGTTTTGTCATTCAGCGTTTACAACAACATACATCATCCAAGCAAGCTGGCTGTAGGAGCAGATTTTTATTGTTTCAAAGAGAAAATTGAGCCAAAATGGGAGGACCCTGTTTGTGCTAATGGAGGAAAATGGACTATCACAATTCCTAGAGGGAAATCTGATACTCGTTGGTTGTACACGGTATGCGTTAGAATCTATGATACATATAAACATTGAAGGAACTAATTTATATAAACATTGACTAATTGTTGAGAACTAACATTTTGTCACATCAACTCCAGTTGCTGGCAATGATTGGTGAACAATTTGATCATGGAGATGAAATTTGTGGGGCAGTAGTAAATGTCAGAAAACGGGAAGATAGGGTTTCTATTTGGACCAAGAACGCTTCTAATGAAGCAGCTCAGGTAACATTATCTGACTTTTCTATGTCGGGGGTGGTGGAAGGTGGACCTTGAGAAAATTGTGTATTTTTCTAGCTTATAATTTTTTTACTGTAGTTTCACTGTTATTTACTTATTAAAAGAAAAGCAAAGTTAGGATTGTACAATGTATCTCATTTAATGTTATGTGTAAAATGTTCACCAATGGATGAAACGGGTGATAGGCTACCAGTGGCAGGCATTAGCTCCCAACTAAGGCAGTTACTGGTGTTACTGTTGTATTTTGGTTTTATATATCTTTAAAAATTGCGTAGATGCCTCGAAGTAAACATTAGTCAAAGGAATAGCAGGACCTGTTTGATTGTCATTGTGAGCTTTGTTCACCTATTTTTGCGATTTGAAGATCATCTTGAATGATTTTTTTCTTGTTACAGGTAAGCATCGGGAAACAGTGGAAGGAATTTCTGGATTATAATGAAACCATTGGATTTATATTTCATGTAAGCAAGTCTACTAATTATTTTGCTCGTGTCTGTGCCCCTCATAACCTGAGTTTGGCTAACGAATTTTTTGATGCCTTGCTATTTCAACAGGAGGACGCTAAGCATGACAGAAATGCCAGAAACAAATACACCGTATGAACAATATGATGTTTTTCCAGTAACTGCTGTAGAACAATCTATCTGCACTTGGTTGTATGTGAGAACATGTAGCTGAAAGTGAACTTCATGAATTTTGAATGAAGAGCAGATGTTTTACCCTGAAATTACTTGTAAATCGAATCAGCCCTCGTGATTATGGGAAAGCATGAGCTGAGATACTTTGTGGTGGCAACAGTTTAACAGTTCTGATGTGTTTTAGCAGTATTTTGATTTTGGTCAAAGGCATCTAATCTGTTTTCTTCCACAAAGAACAAGACGGGCGTTGCACTAGATAATCGTAGAATTTAATGGAAACAAAAGCATTTACGCTTGAGACCAAGATGAGCTTGAAATTCTCATCTTTAAGAATCGTGAAGAATGGGATTAAAATAGTTACAAATTTAGATATTAGTGCTATGGATTCAAAATCAACGAGCATATGATTTGGATATTAGAACGTTAAACTGTACATGGAAGAAGAAATAAGCGACTGGCCAATATAAAATGTAGGCATCTCTTCCACTTCAAAATAGATATGCATTTACAGATGTTTTGTCTGTTCCCCTGGGCAAAAATGTATTAACAAGAGCAGGAAGAACAGTAAAACAACGTATCAACTAAAGAATTTCCCCTTCTTCACTAAATCCGTTTGGAAGATCCTCCTCATCTTCATCAGCAGCTATGTAGTCATTCTTCATGAACAAACCCAAACGCTCCAAGGGGCTTGCCCTCCGGAATCTATCTGATCCAACTACCCGTCTTGGAACATGATATGATAGCATGCACCCGCTTAACATTTCAAGCTCCATATAACTGTCCAAGTTAAACTCGAGAGATTTTTCCACCTACAATGAGCACACAATATATTCAAACTTCAGCTTTTCAGGGACGAACATTACAGAAGCTCGAAAAATTAACAGGCTTTGTTCGCATTTTAAATTCCTATTTTTGGGGAGGGAGGAGACCTTCTCTACCGCAATTCGGGAAGCTTCTCTCTGTTTCTCTATCTGTTGCCTGGACTCTTCCTCAGCCTTCTTTTTCATAGCATCCTCAACAGCTTTGATTTGAGCCTCAATCCTGGCTCTCTCTGCCATGAAAAACCAACTAATCATGAAAATAGAAATTGCATTGCTAATAACAATTGTTCCTTCATACAACTTGAGTCGCTCTACTCAGAATAAAATAAGAGAACTTGATCTATTAAAATGGAGAGGGATAAACAATGGGTGGTGCCACTTTGAAAACAACTACAATGCCAATTTATTGCAGCTAAAAAGGTAAAACCCAAATGTCTAGATGACCTCCTTTCATATGAAGGAGAAAACTTTAAATCATCGGTCCTCGTCAACGTTCAATGGAGTAAAATGGGGCAGTCCAAGGAAATTGAGCTGGTTCAATTAGAGAAAGGCCACATGATAATTGATTTGTAAATAAGAAATTCGAGAAAATACAACAAAGGAAACATCTCCTTCCGTAAAAAGGAAGAGTACATTGGAAATAAGCCAAGGGCAATAGAAATCAGACAAATAATACGAACAATATATTCCATCAAATCACTAATTACAGCATAAGAGAGATGTGCTATACTCACTTTCATGCTCAATCCTTTCCATTCTCTCCTTTTCCTGCTGCATTTTCAGCTTTTTAGCCTTATCACCCTATAAAGAGCAGGCATAAGATGTTAACAAAGCCTGTAACCTTTAGAATTACTCTCCAACCTTCACAAAATTCTTACATGGTCAAGTAGTGTCTTTTGCTGTGCTTTTAAGATGGTCTCCGCAAAACGGCTTTTAAGCATTGCAGCACGGAGAGCCTTTTTAGGTGACAGCTGAACATCACAAACAGGAGCACTCCGCACTAAATCATAATAAACGTAAAACACCAATTAGTAGTTAGCATCACACTACGTCATAGCACAGAGGCAGGGTTGGTTAAAGCAATAAAGCAGAGGAGTAGCTGACCTTCTCCAGTGGAGAAGTCAGTAGTTGACGTTGTATGCTGAGTAGAGCATGCATGTTCACTATCCAAAGCACTTACAGCCCCTTTTCATTAGGTCAACAAGTTTTACATACCAAATCAGCAAGAAAGTAACACACAAGTAGAAAATCACACATCACAAACAGAAAAATCTTCTCACCATCAGAATCAGGATCAGGATCAGGATCAGACTTGCTCTGCCAGGGTTATATGCATTTTGAAGATTATTATTCAACTATTTTCACAAACATGAAGTTACAGTTAATTTTAATTAAGATATTGTATACCAGTCTCAATGCAACAGCCCCAAATTCTTGTCGTTCCCTTTCTTCTGATCCTTCAGAAGATAAATCTATAAACCAATGCAGGCATATAAATGTCAATTAGGCACAACTGACTTCGTCAAGCAGACATATCCAGAAGATTGTCAGCCTAACTACCTGAAGATGAGGATGCTGAATTGCTTGGAAGAACACATTGGCAAGAAATGTCCCCACATACATTACATTTACGAGTGACAGGAGTCAAAGGACAGGCTTTTGAAGAACCAGAAATACGTGCCCCATTTTTATCTTTGTTGCCTATAAAATCCACAGCTATTAGCTCCATTTTAGAGCTATAAATACAAAGTCCAAATTGTACTCTTAATGTTTCATACCTTCATGCATGCCTTTTGCAGTTGATTTACAAGGAATCTGTGCTGATTTAGGAACATTTGCCTATAGGATGAAAGAGTGCAAATTCAAAAAATGCATTCAGAAGATACAGCAGACAAAAAGATGCACACAATCACCATATGGTGATAGTGGACAAAACAAATAAAAACCATCATAAGGTGCTCCACTCCAAAAGTACATGCAGAGAACAAAAAGTGTAGCTACAGAATCATCAATTATATACCAACAAAAGAAAAAGTTTCTCACATATATACCATCATTAGCAAAAGTTTCTCACATCCTTCAGCATACTAACCATCCATTTTCCTTGTAGGAAAAAAACAATTACCTTATCCCCTCTTTCCGCAAAGGAGATCCTCTTCTGAACACCATTCTGTTCAGGCGCCCTTCTGGAAGAAAGTTCCTTTTGTAGGGATAGTTCCCCATCATAACTTTTTCTTACAGTTTCCTTCACAGTTTCAACTACACATTTTCCATGCTCAACTTCACAAGACCATTTTTTCTCCAAGTCTTTCCATTTTCTCTCAAAAATCCTGTTCAGTTCCTTTGCCATTAAATGAACATCATTACTAGGAGGGTTATATGTCATAGCATTTGAAAAGGTCAGCCTGACATCAGCAGCAAATTCCTCAATGTCATAATACATATATTTCTCCAGCTTCATTTTGATTGTGCCTAAATCCATGGGTTCAGATATGATTGTCAAATAATCTGGAATGTTCAATGCAACAGGATCCACTGGCTTACTAAAAACCCAGCTATATTTATGAGACATTAGACTCTTCAGAATGGTTGCACACTGCAGAGACACTTTCCGATCTAATTTCTGCCTCTTCTCCTTTTGGCCCACAACAGAGACAAGCAGTCTCCGCTTATTGGAGGACTTTTCCTTCACACTACCGCACCCACTTTCATTAAGGGTAGACAAGTTCTGCTGGAATTCACATTTTGACACAGGATCAATAATTTTGGAGGGAAATTTAATCTTCAGTTTTCTGATGGGTACTACAGATTCTGTGGCGATCATAGTGATAAGCGAAATCAAGTTGTGTAAGATTACTGTCAAGATATCCAAGTTCTCAACAGACCATAAACTTCAACCCGTTTGTGGGAAGGAGATCAAGCCTGAAATGCAGTTACACGTCAGATATTGGCCAAACACGCACAAGATATAGAAAAAAAAAGTGGATCTCATTTGAATGTCAGAACCACAGAAAAAGAACAAACAACTTGTTTTCAATTTTTAATTGGGAAAAATAACTTTTTTATTAATAGTAGCTTTTAAGAATACGTATCAAACAAAAAATTTTCACAAGTTATGAGCACCAGTTTATCGAAACATAGGATCAATCACCACTCAGGAATACTCCATACAGTCATAAATAAATGAGCTAAGTAACTAATTACCGAAAATAAGAGAAGTAAAAGCATTTTAATCATTTGCGTTAAAAACTACTCGCTTGATGGAAAATCCCTTAATATGGGCAATCAATAAGAGAATTTCGGAAAAAAATTATCAATTTCAGATACAAAACGCATTGAAGCTCATTATATGAGTCAAATTGTAAGCAGGGATCCTTTCTGAGTCTATTGAATCATTATATTATCCTCTCATCCTGAAAATCAAATCGAACAAAGAGGCAGCTAATATATATATATATATATAATATATCGCTATATGTGGCTCGTGAATCAGAAAGACAAGGAATTAGAAATCGACACAAAAGTTGGCATCATGAAACCCAATCATCCAAAAGAAATTCGTTTGTAAATATGTCGCGCCGACGACCCCCGAAACACTCCAAATCCGGGAAAACTCTACTCGATAACGAAAAATTACAGGGAAAAAAGGCAGGGGGATGCTATGGGAAGGTTTTAAAATTTAAACAAGCAACAGCCCCAAAACATATTCGAAGTCATCAACTTTGCCCCGTGCCGTAATGAAATATAAGGAACCACAGCGCCCCCACAATTCCAATCTACCGAATCGAACCCTTTACCTTCTTCGTTGGCCATAGCAAGCAAATCGCAAAAGAAATAGACGAAGAGAAAAGGGAGAAAAAAAAACCAACAAGATAATTAGGGATCCAAAAACTAGCGTACCCAATTATCACCAGAGCAGAGAACGCCTGACTCTCACAGATCGATGATGCATAACGATGAGGAAAGGCGAGTGTGCAAGCGCCGACGCAAAACTCGCAACTTGACGAAACAAGAGAAAAAAGCAGTGGCAAGGTTTGTTTTTAAAAAGCAGTGTAATTCTAGGGTTTTATCTTCTTTGACGCGTAAATTGTACGGCATTACAGGAATTTTAGGAATTAGGAATATTTTCAGATTAAATATCGGTATTATTATCAACTCTTTTTTCTTTTATTTTCTTTTCTTTTTTTAAATGCAGTGTTATTATCAAATCTCTCTCTAACCTTTATCTCTAAAATATTATATTATTATATTATAATATAATATGTTCACAAAATCGAGAAAAAATAATTATAGGAAAAAATAGTTAATTATAAAATTTTAAGAATAAAAATAAGTAGGAGTTTGTTTTTTTTTTTTACTTTTACAGTTTAATGCGATCAATAAGTCTATAACCTTATCTATATATCTATTTTTAGATCCTATATTTTGATGATTACTAAATTTAGGTGAATTTGAAAAGATGCTTTTGATGATGTTAAACTCAAGGTGAGTAAAATCGAACCGGAAAACCGGCCGATAGGACCTAAGTCAGGTCCGGTTGCGTCATTGAACCGTTAGCCGAGTCAACTCGGCCAACCCGGCAAGTTTCCCGGGTTGGCTGAGTCACTATTTTTAAAAAAACAGTGAGACGGCGGACGGAGAACTGTAGAAGAAGAAGTAGATCATAACAAGTGATGGCGGACGGCAAAAGCAGAAGAAGGATGTTGCATGCGACGGCGAATGGCGACGGCCAACAACTAAAGGCGATGGTGAATGGCGACGGCCAACAACTAAAGGCGATGGCGAACAGCTAACAACGGCAGCAAAAGGCGAACGGTGAACGGCGACCGGTGAAGAGCGTTGCAGGCGACAGTGAATTATTGCAAGCTTAATCACAGTGAAAAGAAAA
>JBAGKO010000001.1:14536784-14551425 GCA_037177275.1 Acacia concinna | reverse complement strand
TCTGTCTCTAGTCATTTTGAACCTAAAACATATAATCAGGCAGTTAAACATGAGATTTGTGTGAATTGAAGAAGTCCCTATATGGGTTAAAACAGGCCAGCCGTCAATGGCATCATAAACTTTCTGGTGCTCTACTTTCCTATGGTTATATTCAGTCTCCTTCTGATCATTCTTTGTTTGTGTGACGGACATATCATTCATTTACTGCTCTCCTGGTTTATGTTGATGATATTGTGCTAACTGGTACTGATATTACTGAAATCCAGCGAGTTAAAGCTCTATTGGATTCTGCTTTTCGTATTAAAGACCTTGACACTTTGAAATTCTTTCTTGGTATAGAGGTTGCTCGTTCCTCACAGGGAATTTTCATCAACCAGCGAAAATTCACTCTGGAACTCCTTCATGACTTTGGTTTTCTTGATAGTAAGCCTCTGAAAACTCCCATGCCCCGTAAAGCTAAATTTTCCAGAGACACTGGAACTCCTCTTCTTGATGGTTCTCAATATAGGACCTTGATTGGTAGACTGATTTACTTAACCAATACCCGCCCTGACATATGCTTTGCTGTTCAGCAACTAAGTCAGTACATGTCTTGTCCTACTGATGCTCATTTAATGGCTGCACATAGAGTCCTCAGGTATCTGAAATCTTCCCCTGGTCGTGGCATTCTTTTTGCATCTTCTTCTGACTTCAAACTTAAAGGGTTTAGTGATTCTGATTGGGCCGGATGTCTTGATACTCGCCGATCTGTCACTGGCTTCTGTGTGTTTCTTGGAAAGTCTCTCATTTATTGGCGTTCCAAGAAGCAAAATACTGTTTCTGCATCCTCATCAGAAGCAGAATATCGGGCCCTAGCTTCTTTAACTTCTGAAATTCAATGGTTATTATATTTGCTGCGTGATTTGTTCATACCTCATCCTTCTCCAGCCCTTATCTACTGTGATAATCAGTCAGTACGTCACATCGCTGCCAATCCTATTTTCCATGAGTGGACTAAACACATAGAAATCGATTGTCACATTGTTCGTGAAAAGTTACGGAATCACATCTTGCATCTTCTGCCTATTCGCTCTCACAATCAGGTTGCTGATATTTTCACTAAGGCTTTGGATCCGGCACCTTTTCATACTCTCATTTCCAAGCTGGGACTCTAGGACATACATTGCCCAGCTTGAGGGGGTAACAATATCTATTATTTGTAACAATATTTGTAACAAATTCTTTTTACTTGTAACTAAAATCAGTTGTATTTAATTAGATGTAATCATGATTAATTAGAGTAGGACAGCTGTACACTCATTTGGTATCTCTGATATATGTACCCGAAAGGAGACAAGTATTGAATACAATATTCACTTTCACTTTCCCAATTTATCTTCGTTTCTCTCTTTCCTCTGCACTGTTACTTCATCTCTGCTTCAATGTGATTGGATTTATCTCAGATTCATAGAATGAATCAGTAATATAGCCTTTCCCATTTACTGATTTGCCTTCTGAGCTCTGATAGAGTGATAGTCTGAAATCTAAATGTTTGAACTATAGTTTTTAACCTTTTGATCCTAGAATGTGTGTTTCACACTTTCACTTGTTTGTACTTTAGTTAAGCATTGATGATGTTCGTATTTTAACTTAGTATCGATAATATTTTTGTTTTAACTTAGGTATTATTGTTTGTAGACATGAAAGATGCATAAAAAGATGAAACATATTAACACATTTTAATCAACGCAAGGGATCCTTTGCTTATGCTTGGGCACTGGATGAAAGTTTTGAGAAGAGGGAAAGGGGAATAACCATGACAGTTGTGGTTGTTTATCTTGACACGAAGAAGTATCATGTTGTGGTGGTTCGCTCTCCGGGCCATAAAGATTTTGTTTCAAACATGATTTTTGAGGCAACACAAGTCAATGCTGCAATACTGGTTATCGATGCATCAGTTGGCATGTATGAAGTTGGAAAGGATAGTGACAAAGGACAAACAAGGGAGCATGCACAACTTATCAGAAGTTTTGGTGTTGACCAAGTTATTGTTGCAATAAATAAGATAGATTCTGTGGGATACTCTAAAGATTGGTTTGATTTAATCAGACAACAATTGAGAGTGTTTTTTAAAACATGTGGTTTTAAAGATTCTTCTGTTTCATGGGTTCCCTTGAGTGTTGTAGAAAATCAAAATTTGGTAACATCTTCTTCTAATGTTTGTTTCAAATCTTGGTGAGTATTTTCATTGGTGTGTGTATGATCTTTCAATAGTCCTAATGTTAGTATAATTAGAAGTATTGGAGTGCTTAATGAACAATTTTATCTAGCACATCTTTTGTAGAGGATTTACTTTTTAGGTGTTTCTTCTTATATATGAATGTCTTGAATTTTGCAGGTATAAAGGACCTTATCTGTTAGACGCAATTGATTCTCTTAGACCTCCAACTAGAGAATCCTTAAAGCCTTTACTTATGCCAATATGTGATATTATAAAGTCTACTACATTTGGACAAGTCGCTGCTTGTGGTAAATTAGAGGCTGGAGCTCTTCAGGTTCGATCAAAGGTAGATGATAGAGCAGCAATATTATATAAGCTATGTAGATTGTCAACTTTACATCTAAAATTGGTTACCCTGTTAACAATGCTGATATTGAATTCATATGCCTAAACATTTTCTGCTATGACAAGGAAATAAAAATTATTTCCTTTCAACTATCTGAAATTGCCGGTCTTAGTTATGCCTTTTGCAATTTCAGGGACAGTTCGCGCATTAGAGCACAATTCTAAAGCTTACACTATTGCAAGAGCTGGAGATAACGTAGCAGTCACATTAAATGGTAGAGATACAAGTCATGTAATGCAAGGAGGAATATTATGCCATCGTGATTTTCTTGTTAAAGTTGCAAGTCATTTGGAGTTGAAGGTGATTGTTTTAGAAGGTGCAAATCCCATATTAGTAGGATCACAGGTAAGGACTATACATATGTAAAATCTTATTGGTTTATTTTTATACAAGATACAAAGAAAAAAAAGTCATTTTGGTTCTTTCTTTTTCTTTTCGTGCAGTTAGAATTTCATATACATCATGCTAAGGAACCTGCTAGAGTTTCAAAAATAGTATCAGTACTTGATCCTAAGACTGGGAAATTGACAAAAAAGTCCCCTCGTTGTCTCATTGCAAAGCAGAGTGCAACCTTGAGGTGACAATCTTCTGTTTCTTCATCTTCAAACATCTTCTTAAAAATAAACTGTTTTGAAACCCTTCCTCTATAGTCCCAGACACAACACAAACATAGAAGTAAATTTGGTTGTCTGTGATATTTTAGGTAATTCTGGAAAAGCCAGTATGTGTGGAAGAATCTCTAACTGTAAAGCTCTTGGAAGGGTGTCTCTAAGAGCATCAGGTAGAACAGTTGCAGTTGGACTTGTGACCCGAATGATTGAGGGCCAATAGATAATGCACAGAATTACTCAACAGCGTTAGGATCTGGGAATTACACAAAGATAGTGAAAATTTTCCTTTTTTGTACTTTAATACCTCGGGATGATAAGTTAATATCATACTAGTCTTATGAATTGTATAAACATACTTGATTCATTTTTTTAATGCAATTATTTACTTTGTAATATCATTCACTTGTATGCTTCAGATTTGATGCAGTATTATGTTAATGTCATAAGCTTTTATCACTGGTATGATTTTCCACTTTGCTATTGTTGCATTTTAAATTTTTCTAACAATATAATTATATAACTTTAATGACAACCAAATTCCTTACTACTAATTAAGTATATGTTTTGGTTGATGATGGCGAAAAAATATATTAATATCAGGAAATAAAGACTCAAAAGAAATCAAATAATTTAAATTAGGTTATATCATATTAGCCCACAATTACGAAAAGAAAAGGAAGGGAAAAGACTTTGGTCAAGTTTTTTTTAATTATTATTAACGTACAAATTTAGCAATTAATTATTTTTTAATGGGCGCCCAACACAAATAGCTATTTTTTAGTGTAAAAATAGACATAAAGAATTTATTTAGCAACATATATAGCAATATTGTTAAGAAGATTTAACCACCGTTACTTTTTGTACTTCTTCTCACTCTTTATTATTTTAATATATTTTTAGAAGTGTTAAAGTGAAAATTTAATAATAAACTATTTTTTATGGACATTCATCACAATTATTTTTTATAAGAACATTTATAAGATAAATATGAACATTTACATAAGAGCATTTATATTAATGCACTTACTCTATTTTTTCATAAAAGAATTTATAGTGACAAATATGGTCATTTATAAGACAAATAAATGCATTTAAAAGAATCCATCTAATAAATTTTACTGCACCCCCATTGAATCAATATAAAATTAAGTATTTTTAGTGAAAAGACAAATATTGACATTAACAAGACAAATATGTGAAAAGTAACTAAAGTTAAATTGGGTAAATGACGTTGCTATATTTGCTTTTAAATAAATTGATTATATCCATTTTGCACTAGAAAATAGTTAATTTTATTGAGTGCCAATATAAACATAGTTTGTTTCAAAATTTGCACCTTAACTCTTTTTTTTCTTTTTTGGTTTATAGGAATTAGGTTAAGTTGCTTATATTTATTATGTCAAGATTCAATCATATATATCCATATATCCTATTTATTTCATGTCTGATTTATAGTTAAGTGATAAATTTCAAAACATGATAAATAATTATGTGTAATTAAAGAATTTGGCAATACAAGAAATTTTCTTGTTCAGAAAAAATAGATCACATACCATTTTAAAATAAAAATAGAAATTCTAAGATTAAATTTATTTTAATTAAATATTTATTTTTTGCTTTAATAATGATTTTTTTTT
Source organism: Acacia concinna (assembly GCA_037177275.1). NCBI lineage: Eukaryota > Viridiplantae > Streptophyta > Magnoliopsida > Fabales > Fabaceae > Acacia > Acacia concinna. The sequence continues at coordinate 14,546,571 of JBAGKO010000001.1, read as the reverse complement.
CCAACAAGGGCAAAGGCCATAGTCAAGAGAAAGATTAACAACGTGAAAGAAAATAATTTGCTACAATCTCGAGGATCCTTCAAAACTATAGGCTGTAACCTCATTGGAAGAGGCGTAGAGCCCATCAGGATGTTAATTCGACTCTTTCTTTTTTTGGGTAAACAATGTTAATTCAGCTTATAAAATAAATGCTAGTATTATTGAATTTATATGTCCAAAGCAAATGGTAGCAAAATGAGTAACAATTTTCTGAAATATAATGAGAGGAAAAATAGCCAAACATAATTTCACCCGTATCAATTCTATTCCTTACTATGTCATTATTACAATTAATATACCTTCTCGTCTTGTCTTTTTTTTTTTTTTTTCCACCTGTTACTCTATTTTTATTCACAGTTGTCCTCATTCATTAAGTGCACGTAAACACTATATCAAGTGAATTATTCTCCCAATTAATCTATACAAATCTTCTTAGGGAAAGTTCAAGTTATACACATAATGCCTTCCTTAACCATTGCTATAAGACTACAAATATTTGTGCTTCAGACACATCATATTTAACTCATCACTTGATAGAGATCAAAATAACCTCACCCACAAGCTAGATTTGAATTTTCTTCCTCTATTTCTACCACAGGTTATGACAAAAAATAAATAATACAACAAACCAAATATTGGGCATAAAAAAGAAAAGAAAAGAAAAGAAACTTCAATATTTTATCTAACTCACAAGACCACTTTACTACAATAAATGATCCCTAGTTATTGAGGGAGACTGCCCCCATATGATATACATTAATGGTGAAAAGTGCCCAAAAGACTTCACCATTCTTGTGGGTAATTCCCAATTGGCCGGTCCCTATATTGGCCCATGAATCCCTCCGATTGTATACCAAATTGATTTCTGAAACTCACGCATGGTATACCAAATTGCCACAAAGTGCTGAGAATCTCTCTATGTCATCTTTGTCCAAGACGCAGTAATTTTTGAACCTCACTCTTGCTCTCCCATTATTTGGGTCACAAGTCCAACAGCCACTGTTCTTCCTAAGGTTCTTAGAGAGACCCTTCCAAGAGCTTTACAGCTAGAAGACTCTAGCACACATACTGGCTCTTGCAACATTACCTGAAATCAGAGACAATCAAATTTACTCCATGTTTGTGTAGTGTCTAGGACTATATAAAAATTGAGAGAAATAAATTCATTTAAAGAAGACGATGAAGATGAAGAAGCAAAAGATTGTTACCTCAAGTATTGCACTTTGCTTTGCAGTGAGACAACGAGGGGACTTTTTTGTCACCTTCCCGGTCTTCGGATCAAGTACTGACACTATTTTTGAAACTCTAGCAGGCTCCTTGGCATGGTGTATATGAAATTCTAACTGCACGGGAAAGAAAGAAAAACAAAATTCAATTTTCTTGTCTCTTCTATAAAATGAAGAGGTGCGTTCTTACACACAGTTCTTACCTGTGATCCTGTCAATATAGGATTTGAACCTTCTAACACAAGCACCTTCAACTCCAAATGACTCGCAACTTTTACAGGAAAATCAGGATGGCATAATACTCCTCCTGGCATTACATGACTTGCATCTACACCATTTAATGTGACAGATACATTATCTCCAGCTCTTGCTATAGAGCAAGCACTAGAATCCCGCTCCAATGCGCGAACTGTCCCCAAAACAGCTGAAGGCATAACTAAGACCTACATTTTCAGACAGTTGAAACGAAATAAATTAATAATATGCCATCGCTGAATGTTTGAGGCATATGATCCCATTACGACTTACGAGCATTAATATATTTTGATCATAATGCATGTGATAATAATCAATTGCAAAATTTTGAAGGCTATTCCTACAGATCTCAGCATCCAATAACAGTAGAACAGTATCATAAGGTTGAGCCCAGGAGGGAGAGATAACAAGAAGAGGAAAAGTACACATACATATTCAACAGAATATAACTAAACATGAAAGGTAAAATAGGAAATAAAACATTATTCTTTTTAGAAGGAAGAGCAATTCCTGTTGGGAGCATACTTAAAAATTAAATTGGTATTTCGGATTGGCAGAAAGTAGGGAGAAAGATCAATCAAGATTCAAAAAAATCATGCCCCAGAACTTCAAAGGACTAGTAAAAGACCAGCAGAAAACAAGTTGCAGAAAAGATCAGATTTAAAACACTTCAGTTTGGAGGGTAACCAATTTGAACTGTTTTTAAAGTTGAAATTATGTACTTCACAACAATACTGCCCCATCATGTACCTTTGATCCAATACGAATAGCTCCAGCTTCTAATTTACCGCAAGCGGAGACTTGTCCTAGAGTAGATGATTTGATAGTATCACATATTGGTAGTAACAGAGGCTTCGAAAAGTCTCTGGTTGGAGGTTGAAGTGAATCAATTGCATTTAACAGATAGGGTCCTTTATACCTGTAAAAATCAAAGCATACATATGAAGAGAAAATAGGGAGAGAAAAACGGGCCAATCAACATATTTTGTAGAAAGATCAAACCCATAGTAACAAAAAGATTCACCAGGATTTGAAATGATCATCAGAAGGAGACGACACCAAATTTTGATTTTCCACTACACTCAAGGGAATCCATGACACAAAAGACTCTTTAAAACCACATGTCCGAAGAAACACCCCCACTTGTTGTCTGATCAAATCAAACCGATCTTTAGAGTATCCCACAGCATCCATCTTATTTATTGCAACAATAACTTGGTCAACACCAAAACTTCTAATGAGTTGTGCATGCTCCCTCGTCTGTCCTTTGCCACTATCCATTCCTGCTTCATACGCACCAACTGATGCATCAATAACAAGAATTGCAGCATCAGCTTGTGTTGCCCCAGAAATCAGATTTGGAACAAAGTCTTTATGGCCCGGGGAGTCAAGCACCACAACATGATATTTTTTGGTGTCAAAATATGCAACAGCAACTGTCATAGTGATTCCCCTTTCCCTTTCTTCAGAACTTTCATCGAGTGCCCATGCATAAGCAAAGGATCCCTTACCCTGCTTAAAAAGGAAAATGGTGCGGTGGGGGAATTAGTATATGAACACACCACATTAAATTTTAAAAGCGCTATCGAAAGAGAGATTACCTGTAATTTAGCCTCCTTTTCATATTTATGTATTTCTTTCTGCGAAATCCGTCCCAACAAATGTAGTAGTCTGCCTGAGAGCGTTGACTTCCCAGAATCGACATGACCAACCTAATATTAACAAATTGGAAAATTTTTTAATAAAAAAAATTGATTGGTGCATATATTTTTTACTGAACATAAGATAGAAGAAATTGTTGACTTACAACTGCAAGATTCAGCTGGGTCAAGTTATCCTCAGCTTGTTGAGGGAGCATCCATTTTTCAGGTTTATAAGGCATTGGTGGATGTGATGCTTTAGAAATAGTATTTTCTGGTTTTCCAGGTCTGACATCTTTACTAGAAGAGCAATAAACTTCACTACCACGGTCTCTAACTTTCAGCCGTTCAGACAAACTATCTGACAATTCTTTACTGGATTGAATATAAATTTTGCCATCATTAGAAGACTTGATTTTACTCATTTTACCCATATCAGAAGATGACGGTAAGCTGCCTAAACTTTCACCATTTGACTGTACTTTCAGTTCATTATTCTGTGCAATAATTGATGAAACATGAGAACTGCTACTATCAGTAACTGTACCTACAAGCATGGTAGAAATAAGATCAAAAAAGTGAAGCGCGAGGGATTAAGATTTGAAGTTAACATTTAGATGAAACATTCTTTGCATTTCCACTCATCATTTTCCCCAATTTTTGTTTCTTTTATTTTGGGTTGAGTGAAAGTCAAATAAAAAATTGCAGCTCGAAGAACCAGATGAAGGAACTGGTCTGTAAAAGAATCGTGTTGAACATTTCTTTTTTTTTTGAAAGAATTTCAACAAAAAAGAAGAAGAAGAAAATCTACTGCCACAAAAGTTTGTCTACTTGCACCATCACAGATATTCTCAGCAAGATTGGGAAAGATAAACTAAGGAGAAATAAGTAAAATAACATTGTAAGCTTTCATTTTCAAACTAACAGCTATTAGCTATCATAACAGCTATATATCCAAATCCAATTAGATTATGCTTTCTCTAACTTTAGCGTCTAGGGGTGTGCACACACCCACCCACCCACACACACACACACACTGAGTACAGCATGGCACCTTTCAATCCCTTTTTGGAAGACTGCAGTCCAGTAGAAACCACATCATCTGGGGAAGGAACATCAAACTTGAAAGGAGCTGTGCATCAAGAGAAGTAAGGTTTCATCCCCCAAAAAATTCACATAGGAAATGTAAGGTTAAATTTCATATGAAAGGAGGTGCAACCAGTAAAACATTTCTTTTGACTACACAAAATTCTGAACTTATCATAACAGAAAATCAAAACATTTCATAACAATCAATGAATTTTAAGACTTTTTTCTATTTTTAGAAAGTGATACTCAAATCAGAATAGGGATTATCCTAACTTCACAAGTGCACATCCTAAATTAGACCATGAGCAGACCTATGTTTAGAGGGTGATGGCCTTGAGTAATAACAGACTTGTGAAATTCATAAAATTCTCCTTGGGCATTCTCAAGGTTGTAGCTATTGCCATCTTCTGTCAGAAAACCATCACCCTTCAAGAGAAACAAAACACCCTGTTTGGGCATCGGTTGTGGCAATGATGCAAAAAGGGACTTGGCCAATTTGGATGCTCCAGAATTTTTGCATATACCTTTAACTGCATCAAAGAGATTGTTCAATATGTTATAGGGGTATCATGGTAATTCCTCAAAACCTGATACTATGTATTGAGCAATATCCAGAAAGCTGGATAACACCTCTCATTCTTTTAGATCTCTTCCCTCCCCTTCTCTCCCTCCCTCAACCCCCTCCTCTGTCTCTACATATCTTTCAATTATTACCTTTTTCCACCATCAAACAGAAAAGGCATTTGAAGGAAGATTCTTCATCCTTTTATTCATGACAATGTTATTGATAGTACATGCAACAACAATTGATGAATTAGAAAATTAAAACAAATCTCCTAGAGAAACAAAATGTAGGCCAAAGGTAAGCTCAATCCAGAAGGATTACTTCTTTCCCCAAGTGACACAATATACTTATTGGACTGAATAAGATGGGGAGAATAGTTTTCTATTTCTTTTAATTTTTTATAAGTTTTGGACTCTGTGGAGTAGAAAGAAGGGTTAGATGTTGCAGATTTAGGCTCTTTTGCTGTCCTACAAATCTGGATTCACCATAAAGCAAGGGTTTGGGATGAGATTTCAATCTCCTCAACTTTCATGGAAATCAAATCTTTGGCATACTGAAGACAGGCCCTTGATTTAATTAATTGGTTACAGGAGGCATATTGAAGTTCTAAGACAGGCAATATTCCTTGTACAAGAAACACAAACAAATCCAAATAATACAAAACTTAATACTATCTCAATATCACAACTACAAGACAAATACCATACTCTTATGAAAACAATACTATAGGATAAGAAACCCCAAAAAAACCGTCCAAATATAAGATCCCTAACTGTTTCCAAGTCCAAGATCGAGATTGATCTCTCTTTCTTCTCTATAAACTTTATCTTCCACATCTTACCTTTATCTCTCAATAGATCTGTTAACTTTCAAAATCCATACGACTATGCACCTAATTACAACAATCAAACTACATTTTTATATCATTAAGAGAAAGACCTTCTGCTTCCCATGTCAGCAAAGCCTGTCAATGTGTGCTTTGCCTCATCCCCCAAAACCCATGCTACGCGAGGGGGGAGACAGAACGTGATAAAGTGAATGCAAAGAATATCCTTGCCACACAAAATACAAACTAATTCATGTACAAAATCACTGGCAAAAACAAACCCAAAAAAAAATAAAAAATCTTGTACTTATACTAGCATTAAATAGCCACGATACCTGTTTTACTATTGTCAGAAGCTCCTGTGTTGACCAAAGGGTGACGCATAACACCACATATATCACATACATTCATGCCCTCTTCATTGTCGTAAGTGCAGATAGAGCATCTCCAAAGCCCTTTAGTCTCTTGCTTTTTAATAGGTTCAGGTCCTTCTCCTTCTTCTTCTCCTTCTCCTGTCACCGGATAAAAAAAGGGCTAAGTGGTTTGTGCAATGCACGAGACTTGACAACAATCCTATATTCCTGAGAAACTAAATGACTGATACAGAGGACAACTACAAGGAGGGGCTAAAATGAAATAATGCATGAAAGTGGAGATCTAAAATTAGTTTTATCACTTTTTTACAAATAAAGATAAACCAAAGTTATAAGAATCCATCAGAGAAACATCAATAAATATCTCCTTAGTTTTGCAATAGAAATAACAAATTAAGATACAATATTGTTTAGCGAATTGCTTCTCCTGTATCACTCATTAAAGTTTAAATGTGCTGACACCTTCAACATTCTGGATAAAATATAAGAGAAGAAGGCAAACAATTACTAACAAATGCATTAAGGATCAAAGGTTTATCCAAAGCAAGACAGAGAAATCGGTAATCCAAAAAACCAACATGAAGAAAAGTAAACAAGTTGAATATACGAACCATATTCTTCTATTTCAACATCATAATCATACTCTTCGTAGTCATCGTAACCATCATCATAATCAAGTCCATAATTCACTTTACGAGGCATCCTTATCCCACAAGAAAAAAAACTGCAAACCCATAAGCAAAAAGGAAAGAAAATAAGTTATTACTGCTTACCAGAGGAGAATTGAACAAATTGCATTCGCTTTTACCAGCAAGAAAAGATTCATTCTTGAACACATAATCTAACAGGAAAGAACGATAGGGGGGAAATATCAACACAGCAATATTTTACAGGCATGATTTTGGCAACCAAATTAGGAAAGAGAGAAATTCGATAAGATTTTGAAAGTTAAGAGGAATTAGCGGATAAATAAACCTGGCCCAGCTTGTGATAATCAGGGATTCATGTGCAAATGCAGGAGGCGCAACTTACTGAGAAAAAGAACAAAGCCCACCCTACATGCAACTTCGTGGACCAAGTGAAGAGCTTTCAGAGGGTTTTACTCAGTTCCGACGTAGAGTAGCCAGTATAGACGTGCCTCAGGTGGAAAGTATTTCAATATTTCTGCAGAATCAAAGAGGATGGAAAGATGTAGATGTGTGGGTTTTTTTTTTTTCCCCAACATATATGTTTTTCGTGTAATAGGGAAAAAACGCCCTTGGGAAGACAGGGGAAGGTGTTTTTTTTTTTTTTTGCCAGTGGGAAATATTTTATTTAGCTGATGTCTCCATTTAAACATTAATTAATCTCCATTTTTATTTTGGCCTAGATTAATCTCCATTTAAACATTAATTATATCATCAGATCTAGAAGAATGGGATTTCATTTTCAAGGCTTCACTTTTTCTCCCCTAGGTTCCATCCTACAATTAATTTGTTAAATAGAAAGTCCAAAATTTTTAATCTTCAAATTAGGTTTCTTTCTTATAATTTATAAGAAGTTGAAATTCACAACTAATTGGAATCTGGAAATTACTGATTTTGGATTTTAAATTTGTGGAGGCCTTTTTCTGAAATTTTCTCTAATTTTTTGGGTCATGTACTTATATTTAATTTAAATAAATTAACATAATTTTTATTAAAAAATTTAACTTGATTTTATATTGTTTGACCATATAGTAATCGGAATTTGGGAGCAGGAGAGAAACCGAACCCTACGGTAATTGTGTTCATATCAATCTAATTAACGGATTATAAACAAATGGTTGATACTTATAATTACAGAAACTGAATTAAATCATACTCCCTCGTTCTGTTTGAGAAGATATAAATAACTGAATTACATAAAGATAAAAGGTAATAACTAAATTATGGGCTTGTTTGGAAAAATATCTTATGTATAAATATAAGAAAAACCTCTCTCACATTCTTACTTTATATTCCACAAATATATATATATATATATATATATATATATTTCTGTGCTAGTCCGTCGTTTAGCTTAGACGTACCAATGTGTTTGATTTGGTTTCTTAATTAATGCAGCAAGGAGAGAGCTACTTTCTGTTTAAAAAAAAAAAAAATAAAGAAAGAAAGAAAGAAATCCTTTTTTGTAATTCATTAGCCTCGTATTCCCTCTTTGATTAAGTAATTGTGCCCATTTTTATTCATTCACAAAATACCTAAAAATTAAAATTATAAGATATATATATATATATATATTACATATCTCCTTTCTAATTTTGATGTTTAACTTCCATTCATCTAACCCTTAATTAACCATTAAATTATAACATTGACCTATCATTTTGACTAAAATTCGCCTCTTTAATATAAACTATAGTTAACATTAATAAAATTAAGGAAGTTAATAAGTCACTAAATTATATTATATATTGTGTATTATATTATTAGATTATATATTAGTTTATATGTTAAGCAAAATAATTTAAATGGGAGTACTTAATAATCATTTAATTATATATCTTCATCCAAAAATTAAAATTATTTTAACATGAATTTTTTATTTTTTACATAAAAAGTACTTCAATTTTTTTTTTTGTAAATTTAGTATGAATATTAAATTGATCTTTAATAAATAGAATAAATGAACAAATTTAACAATAAAATTTTGACAAAACAAGAGCATCTTACACCATAAAATGTTGTTTTGTGTAAAAAAAGTACTTGAAGTGTTTAAAAGAATAAAAGGAGACAAAATTAACAAACACGTTAACATAGTTAAACTTCCGTCAACTCTTCTCCTTATGGGTCACAGACATGTTAACATAGTTATATTTCTCCCCATATAGAATTTTGGGAGAATTAAATGTAGGTCCCAAATAAAAAAAATAATATAAAAAAGTCCATATTGATAAGTGAAGAGCTTCCCATTAACAAGTTCAGAGCTACCATGGGATTTATCAAATAATTAATTCTCTTATTTAAAACCTACATACAATTCTCCCTAAAATTTTTTGGGTAGAGTTAACCGTATTATTTGAATAAAAATATATATTTTTGAAATAGGGAGAAGTTTGTACACTTAATGTAAAATAATAGGGAACACCTCAGTGTGTTGCTGATGCGTTGCGGAACGAGGCTGCAAGCTTGACTAATTAGTGCTAGTTTGCTTTTGTAGTCATCCAAAAAAAACATTTTACTCTAGATTATATATATAGAATGATTCGTTTTTATAAGAACAATATTCTGGCGAACTATTTTAAAGCCACACACATTTTTTGAGGCATGTATAATGAAGTTTAATGTGAATTTTTTATTTTACATCAATGTTGATATTGATTTTTATCATGAAAATAAATACACATTTTAAATAGAAAAAAAGATACAAAAATACAATTGAATTAAGACATGAAAGTGTGAAGGTAGATATATTAACATTTTGAGTATCTTAATTAACAATTCCAAAACTTACTTATCTTTTACATATCTTAATTGTATTTTTGTGCATTTCTTCCTTTTGAATATTATAAAATTTATCCATAAGGAGATATGAATATTAATTAAACAAGGGTTCAATTGTTAGATGTATGATTAGTTTTGATGATGTCAAATATATACGCATCATATTAAAGAGCAAAAAGTTTACATGATATATTTATTGTCTTATATTGACTAACTAGTATGTTGAATATGTAATATCATGTAGACTAGTCAAGAAGATGATATCAAGTTAAGATTTGAAAGATAATCAAGTTGAAGTGAGGAGTATGA
>JBAGKO010000001.1:14525415-14536684 GCA_037177275.1 Acacia concinna | reverse complement strand
TTTGTAAACATCAGTTTTTAGATTGTGTTTGTATTTTTGTTAAATATAGACAATATTTGATGTTTTAACTTAATTTTAATAATATTTATATTTTAAATTATGTATTTTAGTGGTCAAATAAATAAAAAACAAAAATATAATAAAGGAGTTTGGAGCCCATGGGTCAGCACATGCTCATAACGAAATGGGTCGAGCCTAAAAAACGAGCTCATTATTCAGACTCATAAATAATATTTAAAGTGATAATAATCTTAATAATAAAATGATAATGATATTAATATTGTTTATACTTTAATATTTAATTTAGATTTATAATTTGACATTATCTAGATTGTAAATATTAGTTTTTTACTTTTTAGAATTTATATTTATATTTGTTTGGTTTTTTAAGTTAATTTTAATAATATTTGTGTTTAAAATTAAACATTTTACACTTTAAATATATATAAAAAAATTAAATGGGCTTAAAGCCGTGGGCTAGTCCAACCACATTTAGTCCTTAGTATTTAGTACCTTTTTTAATCCTAAACCTAAAGTCTTAAACAGATTGGCTTGTTTAAGCCTGAACCTGTGAGGTGGGTCGAATTCCCTCCTCTAAACTACAGGCCAATTAATTCTTCTAGATAATAATCGCGGGGTAATTTCCTGAAAAGTCAAAACAAAACGTTTTGCCCAAATGCTTCCCGCCATTTCCCTCGAGCTCCCTTTGCTTCACCCCTCGCTGAGCATTTAATAGGGCTCTGCGTGGAGCACTACTTGCATTCTGCGTCGTAGCGTCCACCTAGAGAGAACTGGTAAAGGAGAAATCCTAATCAGGAAGAGAGTTTCAAAAAAAAAAAAAAAACACGAAATGGGAATACAGGGTCTTTTACCCCAGTTGAAATCTATTATGGTCCCAATCCATATCAAGCAATTCGAGGGTTGCTATGTAGCGGTCGACACATATTCTTGGCTCCATAAAGGTGCTTTATGTTGCAGTACCGAGCTCTGCAAGGGGATACCTACATCCAGGTCTCGATTTTTTTCACTTTTTCTTCATCTCAGCTTGTTTTAATGAATGTAGCTAAACTTTTATAACATTATAGTGATTTGAGCAAATGGGTTTCTTTTGGGTTTATTAGATTGATAAGCTGATGTAACGTTTCATTTGAAGCTTTCAATTATTGCAATATACTGATCAATGGATATGGGTTCGGTAGGCAAAAGGAAAATGGGTCATGCTTTGATGATGTTGTTGGATTACGTAATTATCCATTTAGTTGTATAGATTGTTATCTGCTGCGAAGTTTCGGTTGAAGTTTTCAATAATTATGTTATACTGATCAATGGGTATGGGTTCGATAGACTCAAGAAAAATGGGTTCTGGTCTGGTGATTTGTTATGTGTTTTATCCAGTAAGTGACATAGTAGTGATAATTTTATCTGACAAAACAACGCTGATTTATTCTGGATACAACAAACCAGCGAAAAGGGAATCTTGAAGCGGATGAGCGAGAAAGTTTTGCATCCATACTAGGAAGCTTGCAAGTCGGGCAATTTTTCTTTTTTGTACACGTTTTTTCTTCTTATTTCCGTTAAACTAAAGTCTTGCCTTGTTTCTGAATTTATAAATCTGATTATTTTAGGCAATCGCCAATAAGAGATTATGGGCTATATAAAGTTGACTCATCCGTTTTGTGGTACTTGAAATAATTCAAATGTAGCTTATTTTTGGCCATTTTCTTTTGAAAGATGTTATCCCCACATTTTGATTAGGTTAGATGATGATGGTCTGTGAAACTCGAGCACGTTAAGAAAGGCTACGTCCTGATTTTATTTGACATTTTGCAAAATATTAAATTGCACAAAGACGTCTAGACTTTGTTGTGTTATGGTGTTTTAAGATTTAATCATGTTAAATGTTCGTGCTCCCTCAACGCTGATTGTTGTCCTGTCCAAAAGAAATGGAAGAAATCTTACAAGAATTCATTTCTAATCTTTCAGACACATTGAATACTGCATGCGTAAAGTAAATTTGCTGCGGCACTATGATGTTAAGCCTATTCTTGTATTTGATGGAGGCCTTCTACCAATGAAGAGTGAACAAGAGAACAAGCGTGCAAGGTACTTCACGTGTCTTTACGGACTTATTTTCTCATTTGTTTATTTTTTGCTTAACTAGTCTTGTTTAAGCATCTATATGTTTTGCTGAGTAGTGTAGTGCCTGATAGCAATATAGCATTGATCTATATGTATTTTCACGCTTTAAATTTTCATATTGTAAGTATCCAATGGAATTTTTTCCCCTTTAAATGTTAATCATTGAAAAGCATTAATTTTTTCCCCTTTAAAACTGTTATGAAACTCCATGAGCCTATGTCTATACGGATTTCTGGTGAACAATTTGAATTTGTTGAACAAATGACATTGATAGCAAATTTATAAGTATTGAAGTAGCTAAACCAAAATTTTCACTATTTGAATGGAAACTAGGAATTCTCCGATTTCCCTATTACTATACTTAATGAAACAACTTATACCTTTCTGTTTGCCTTTAGTAATGAAACAACTTATACCTTGCTGTTTGCCTTTAGTCTAATTTATTTGTTGCTTTGGGTATTGAGGTAAGATGGATTTAATTTCACATGTAATGTCGATGATGGAATATTCCCAAAAATTTTGGTAATGGAATTATTGGTAAATACGTCATTCCCCAAATTTTTTGGCAAACTAAGCGATTGAATTGCCCAACCTAAGGATTCCAATAATGAGGCCTGAAGCCTTTATTTATTTTCGAATCTGGTATCTAGCATTTGAGAGTAGAACATCACCTAGCATACTCTAAAATCTCACCTCGTTATTGATGTTGCTCATTTACATACTGAAAAAGTACTTTGTATTATTTAAATTATGGCAGGGCGAGAAAGGAAAATTTTGCGCGTGCTGTTGAACATGAGTCACATGGAAATTCTGCTGCTGCTTTTGAGTGCTATCAGAAAGCTGTTGATATCTCACCTCTGGTCGCATGTGAACTAATTCAGGTAGAAAAAGAAAATTGATTACATCAATATCGCTCTCATAGTTCTGAATGACTCAAGCCTATTTAGTTATATTACAATATTTATTATATTCATTAATAGCTGTGTCCTAGGCCTGTTAACATTGTTTCTTGTGGAAGGTGTTGAAGCAGGAGAATGTGGATTATCTTGTAGCTCCTTATGAGGCAGATGCCCAGATGACATTCTTGGCAGCTAGCAAACAGGTTGAAGCAGTTATAACTGAAGACTCTGATCTTATACCATTTGGTTGTCCAAGAGTGAGTTGATCAGACGTGAATTATATTTAAACTACATATCTCATTGCTTTGACTGAATTATAATTCTTCCAAATTTCTTATGCTCAGATTCTGATTTGGTTTTCATTGGGCTGTTTTCCTTTTGAAAATATAGATCATCTTCAAAATGGACAAGTTTGGTCAAGCTGTTGAGTTTCAGCATTCCATGTTACATAAGAACAAAGAGCTTAGTTTTGAAGGGTTCACCCGCCAAATGCTTCTTGAAATGTGTATATTGAGTGGTTGTGACTATCTGCAGTCCTTGCCAGGTATGGGTCTCAAAAGGGCTCATGCAATTATCAAGAGGTTCAAAAGTTATGACAAGGTGAGTCTTTTATGCACTTGGCAGGCATATTGAGTAATAACTGATTATGGTTTTTTGGCGTTCGAAGTACACACTCATGCATACGCCCATACGCTTCAAAGTTATTCCAAAAGTTTTTTCTTTCTTTCTTTTTAAATAATTTTGCATCTTCTGAATCCTTTAGATAGTTCAACATGAATTAGTTGTCAACTTGTAAATTATTGATCCTTATGTGAATAGCTATGTATCAGGCTCTTAAGCATTTGAGATTCAATGGAGCTTCTGTCCCTTCCTCTTATGAAGAATCATTCAAGAAGGCTATATTGACTTTTCAATATCAACGAGTTTATAATCCAATCAATGAAGATATTGTTCATTTGTCTGATGTACCTGCTGATATTGGTGATGACTCAGACTTCTTAGGACCATATCCTTTATTCTAAGCTCTTTTTATTTAATTAATATCTTGCATAACTCTGTTGCATTTTGCTGAATTATTTCAAATTTTACATGAAGTTGTACCTTAACCTTGTATACATCAATGCCAAAAGAAATAGCACAAGGAATTGCAAAAGGGGATCTTGATCCATTTACCAAAATGCCATTTCAGGTACATAATCTTTTTTTTTTCCATATCTTCATCTCTGGTAGTAACAGATGATCATGCATTATGTGCATATCTTTTGATGAATAAATTAATTTCAGTTGAACTGATATTTCTTTTGTTTTTCTGTCTACATGTTCAATGTAATTTGAATTGTGTTCACGTAGTCAATGTTAAAAAATATGTTAGATATGGAACATTCGGGGTTAATAATGAAGATATATCTTGAAAATGACAGGGTTGCTGAAGTGGAGAATAAAGTAAATTGTCAATAGATAATTTTTTGAGTTAATTGCTGTTAAAAGATTGACGTATACTTGGAGTTTTCATGTGGTTCATGTGTTTGTGACTTTTACTGTTTTATACATGCTAGGTAGTCTTTTCATTAATCTTGTGACGTTCTAGTGGGAATTCTGAACACGGTACATGCATGAAATCATAATAATGCCACCTTTTAGTTGATGTCATTAGTCAGCTAGAAAATTTCTTGTGCTCCATTGAGGTGCATGCTTGTATGCCCTGCAATTACAAAATATATGTCCAAATACTGTTCACCACTCTTTGCCGCTTCATATGTGAATGTGCCCCCAGCCCCAGAAAAAACCTGAAAAACAAATTCCAATTACTCTCGTCTTAAAAGTACTCTGGATTAGCAGGTGGAGAATCTTACTGCTGGATCGGCAATGGAGAGGGCTTCAGAAATAAAGACACCACATTCTAAAACCACAAATAAAAAGATGGATTTACCTGTGCAGAAGAATGTTTTAACCAAGTATTTTTGTATCCTCCCAAGAATTATTGGTCGATGTCAGTTAGTTTAGTTTTAGTTATCAGCTTGAAAGTGGGATAAAGAGCTGCATTCCACATGGTACAGGGAGGTCACGATGGCTCAGCCTACAATATGTTATGGCGCCATTTAATATTTCTTTATGGCCTACTGCCATTTATGTTGATATTCCTTTCTTCTGTTCTAAATTCTACCTTAAGTTTTCCTTAGCGTTGAAAGGTTTTGCATCTCTTGAAGCAAAAAGAAAATTCATAGCACCTCGGATGTCACCTACTACTACAGATCAAAGCACATTGGGTTCCTCCTGTGTCACTTCCGAGGACCATGAAACTTTGGAAACTACTGCTGCTACTAAAACAAACAGCTCTGTTGCATCCTTAGTTGACTCTAAAATTTTGGCCAAAGTATCTCCTGTTAATAACCATGTAAGTTGCCTGAACTACCGTACAGTTAAAAATCTTTTCATTGTTGGTACATGCTAGTACCTTGAACTTGGTGGTTTGCTTTTTCTTCTTTTCTTGTTCTTCAGGATGAAAGTGGACTCTCCACCAAATTTTCAGAGCTGTTGGAATCTTCACGTTTCATTAAGGGTATGAATTTCAGTGTGTTTGGACTACCGTTTGGGCTGCCCAATTGGCTATTCATAGTACCAAACGGTACTTAAAAAAAAAAATCATGTTTGGATGTTAGATTTTGCCATTCGCCGGTTTGCCCAAATTGTGGGACTTGGCAAAAGCATCTATCTGGTGCTTTTCCTCCGATTTGGTACTGAATCGTGGGGCAATTTTTTTTTTTAAAAAAATTCTGTTACAATTTATTTATTCCGGTCTTAATTATAAGTCTCAGTTGATTTTTTAAAGAATCCTAGGAAAACTAATTATCTTACTTTAAAGAATTAAAATACAACATATGAACTTGGTGGTTTGCTTTTTTCAAACTATTTTGTTTGATTTATGAACTTATATATAATATGATAAAATACAACATATGATATAATTAAGTAACCTATTTTGCCTCTTTTACTTCTTTAAAAAATTTTAATTGGGTTTTATAATTAACGTATAAATATCACACTATATTTACATATAATAAGATTCCCTCCGGTCCTAATTATAAAACCTAGTTGATTTTTTTTTGAAGAGATTAAGGAAGCCAAAAGAGTCAATTAGGTCCTATAATTAGGACTGGAGATAGTATAAATATCACAATATATTTATATATATATGTGTGTGTGTGTGTAATTTATATAATATGATTCATACCCTTCTTAGTTATTTCCCATCAAAAGTAACGTTTAGAAAATTTCAATAAAATAAGTTTGACTTTTGTATAAATAACTTATAAGTAACTTTTCCAATCTTTATTCCAAACATAAATCAGATTATTTAATCTTATTTTTACCCAATCTTACTTTTATCTAATCTTTTTTTTTTCCAAATCACGATTGCAATCTTTACTCTAAATACACTCTGTTGATTTGATTTGGATGAGAAATTTTAACCGGTATTGTCTTTGAGTGATAGTTGATCCTCATTTCTTTGTGTACCTTACCTTGATGAAGACATGGCAGGTAAGACGAGGAAAAATCCAGAACACACTATACTGCAACAGCCCATAGAGCCAATTCATAAACCTTGTCTGGGATTGTACAAGGAGAATAAGGATTCGGATGTCAAAGATGCTAGTGAGGGAAAGACTGTGGAAGCAACGGGAAAGGTCCTTTCAAGGAGTCCTTATTTTCAGCGTGAACAAGTAGAAAAAGATAATTGTGACCAAAACCCAGATTGTTTGATCAAAGATGATTTTGCCATTGGTAAGCATAGAAATACTATATCTGATAGTGCTTTTGGCAAATTCGAAGATACTACTGAGAGAAACACTCCACAGGCAGCAAGAGAGATCCTTGTAAGGAGTCCTTTTTTTCAGCATGAGAAAGTAGAAAAGAATGATTGTGACCAAAAGCAAGATTGTTTGGTCAAGGATGATGTTGCCATTGGTAAACACAGAAATACTGTATCTGACAGTGCTTTAGGCAAAGTTGAGAGAAAGACTCTGCAGGCAACAAAAAAGATCCTTGTAAGGAGTCCTTTTTTTCAGCATGAGCCAGTAGAAAAGAATAATTGTGACCAAGAGCAAGATTGTTTTGTCAAAGATGCTGCCGCCATGGGTGAGCCTAAAAATACCATATCTAACAACCATAGGATGAATAAAGTCCTGAAAAGGAAGATCTCTCCTGCTGACATTGCTCGAAGAGTAGGGTGCTTTTACCCTTTTCTCCTTCTCCATAAAAAAGCAGTTTATCTAATTTAATTTATGTTCTGATGGTTTTGAATTCCGTCAGGAAAATTTGCAGCTCGGCAACATGCATTCTGCCTCAACTCTTCCTGATAATGGTATGAATAAAATATGACACATTTGATTACGCAGTCTTAGCGAGTATCATTTGTTTGTTAGCTAGTATATTCTTTTCATTGTGAAATTGTCCTCATGTTTCAAGCAAATTTTATAAACTAGACCTTAAGTACTTAATACCAGTTATATGTTTACTGTCATACCTGGTACCATTTGTCTTGCTAGTTCAGCAATCATGTTCTTTGCATTCATTGTCTTTTTTTATTTCTAAATTTATCTGTTTAAAATTTTGACTGCTGCTGCTTGTTATTATTGTATCATGGAGATGCCTTCAATAGGAGAGTCTATATACGCTGATTCATTGTCTAAAGTTATTTCCATTTCATGGTGACTTGATATTTCAACTGCTTGCTGATTAAACGCAAGGTTTTCTTTTTATGTCAAATACTTAAGGTCATTGAGTCTAGATTATAATTTTTCCATCTTAATAGAAGGTCATTATAGCCTAAGATTGAATGATTAGATGTTACCTGACCGAAATAAAACACAAGTCATTGTTGCTGCACATGGATAAAAACACAGGCTAATAGAATTGCCTAAAAAATGAATTATCAGCCATGAGTATAGATGCTTGTCACAAAAGATCATAGAAAAATTTTAATACAAGAACCATATGTTGTACTTCTATGTGATTACAGATTGAACCTTTTGCTTCTTTTTCCACTTATATTTATGTTGGCTCAACAGAGAAATGTCAATTGTAAACACTTTGGCTTCACTGTCAATTGCTCTTAAAATAATGAGTTGGTTTATGTATGGCATTTAAGAATATTGTTTGGAGTTTTAAAGAATTTAACTTCATTATGTATATCTATACTGCTGGACTCGCTGAAAGTGTGCTGGAAAAGTTCTTTATTTAGGGAGAAAAAAGACCTGCTTTTATCACAAGTAAATTGAATGTCATTTTCAATGTTGTGATTTTTAGTATAGGGTACCAATTTTGTGAAAATGCTCATATCACAAACTGATATGCTCCAGCATTTAGCAATATCAAACCTGTCTGTAGATGGATAATAAGACAAATGATCTTAAACAGACATGTTGTAAATTAATCTATCAGCTAATTTTCATGCATAAAAAATGGACATTAATTAGTCTACATCTCTCTTGCTTTTTATAAGGAGGAAAAGTATTTACATGAAGTTTCTCTGACCATGTGTCTTGGATTTAGGTGGCTGTGATCAAAATTCTGATAGACCATTTAAAGAGGGGAATTCTGAAGAGAAGTTTGGTGCAAACATTTCCCACCTAGGCCATTACTCAAAAATATCAGAGGAATCTTTAGAAAAATTTACCTCAATGCTATCATCCTTCAGATACACCTCATCAGGCTCTCGTGCCAGCGGTCTCCGCGCTCCTCTGAAGGATGTTCAGAACACTTGTAACACAGGGTAGTGAACTTCTGCAATAACTCTGGAATTTATTTCCCCTGACTTTAGTTTAATATCATGATCTGTGACTGGCTGTTTTTTTTCATAGGCCAAAACCTGTGGACTTTGAACAATTTGCATTTGTGCCTAAAAAACAAAAGACTGACAGAGCAAGTAGATGGGGCTAATTCAAGTTTAAGCAGAACAGTGATTGGCTAAGGTTTATGTCATATATGCAGCCGTGGCAGTGACATACATCAGAGCTTTTTGGTCATTGGAAGTAATAAGTTTTTTCTTTTATAATCCTATTGGTCACCGGGCATTTTTTTTTGGATTCTATTACCAGGTATCCATCAATTGATTAGTTTGGACCAAGGCTTTGTGATCAAGATGCCTCTCTTGGAATCTTTTTTAACAAGGTGCTATTCAAACTTAGTTTGCTCAACGTGTTTTACTAGTCCACTACTAGATCAATTACCATTAGGTTGGAAGCAGTAAATTAGATTGCTGATCTGACCTCTCAGCTGAGTGCGATTTCTTTTCCGATCATCACTCATTTTTGAACCAATCTGGCTTCAGCTCATCATTGAAATTTTTGTTTTCACCTTCCTGATTGGTTGTACTCAGTGAGGGTCCACAGTTTTAAGTGTACATGTTACCATTTCTGTTGTATATTCATTTATCAATACCTTACTGATGATTGGTTTACAATAGAAAATGAAGTTAATTTTCTTCCCATTACTTGTCAGTAAATTACCTTACCTTGTGGCTATGTGGTGCCTCGTCTACTTTGATCATGTAGTCTTAGGTTTGATTTGTGTGAACATAAAGAACATTTGTTTTTTGAAAGAACTATTAATTGAAGTCAACAATATCTGAAAAGGAAATGTACCGTAAAGAATCCATGCAGTACTAATTATATCTCCAAAAAAGGAAATATACGTTGGCAAAATAAAATACTCCCTCTTGTTCTAATTATAAGAGTCAGTTGACTTTTTTTAGAAAATCCTAAAAAAACTAATTATATTACATAATCATATGTTGTGTTTTATTATATTATATATTAATTCATAAGTCAAATAGCATAATTTAAAAAAAGAGTAAATTTTAATGTCTTAAATTAATATAATTAACTTTTATAGGATTCTTCAAAAAAGTCAACTGACTCTTATAATTAGTTAGGACTGAAAGGAGTATCAAAGAAAGGAATATTACCATACTAATGTGTTTCGTATTTGACTACAAGTTTAGGTCCTAAAAGATGATTGGATAGAAGTGAAGATGCCAAATATGTAAAGACAAATTAAAACTCTCACTTTTTTCTTTTGTTAGAATAAAACTCGCATTCTATAATATCCCAGAGCCCTCCCTTGTAGATATTGTCCATGTTTGCAGCCGTAGTCAAGGATAAGATTTTGTTTCCCTAGGTGCAGCCGTAGCCACCCAGAAAATACGTCCACGAGGGGAAGGTATCCACATCCTTATAAGGCGTGTTTCGTTCCACTTCCCAATCGATGTGAGACTTCACACACCCACCCCCATAGGGGCCCAGCGTCCTAGCTAGCACACCAACCGGAGGTCTGACTCTGATACCATTTCTCTGGGCTGCACCCAGAGAAACAAAATCCTGTTTTTGACTACGGCTGCAAACAAGGATAATATCTACGAGGGAGGGCTTTGGGATGTTACAAATGGTATCAGAGCCAGACCTCTGGTTGGTGTGCCAGCGAGGACGTTGGGGCCCTATGGGGTGGATCTGTGAAGTCCCACATTGATTGGGAAAGGGAACGAAACACGTCTTATAAGGGTGTAGATACCTTTCCTTCGTGGACGTGTTTTCTAGGTGGTTACGGCTGCCGGCTGCAAACAGAGACAATATCTACAAGAGGGCTTTGGGGATGTTACACATTCACATGATACAATCAATCATATAATGTGGTGGACTGGATAATTAAAGGCCAGAAAACGTATAATACTTATGTCACTTTTAATTATCTTAATTTATTTAAATTATTGTCAATGTTTTTAAAGGAACTAAACTTCATATAGTATGTATCATCTTCAAATACATGATCCCTCTCATATGCCTCGTCTTACTTTATACACACATATTAAAGTATGCAACATGTTACTTTATTAACAGAAAATAGGAAAACGGTAAAATGGAAAGAAAATGATAAATTCTCTATTTTTTGTATGAAAAAATGATTTATAACCGGGACCAAATATATTGAAAGGGGCATACCGCATATACTATATTGCCTTTGTTGAAGGGTCATATTCCTCAAAATTATAATTTTTTTTTAGAGTAAAGTATATTGACCACCTCTTTGTTTCATCTAAATTACACAAACCTTCCCTCCATTTTGAAAACATATATAGATCTTATTTAAAATTAAAATGCATGTTACAGAAACATTTCTTATATATTTGATATTATATTTCCATCCACCTAACCATTAGTTAACTGTTAAATTTG
>JBAGKO010000001.1:14508781-14522131 GCA_037177275.1 Acacia concinna | reverse complement strand
GCGTGGAGTACCGTATTATCATGAGGCTCGATTGAACGTTCCTTCTATACAGATTCTTATTCCTTTGAAGATGCTCCCTAACACAATTAAAAGGTAGGATAATGATAGTGTTGGTAAATATGCAAAAATAAACAAAATAATTTGGTTCCAGTCAGCATCTGAAGACATTGTTTTTAAGAGATATTCGACAGCCCCCTCAGTAATTAAGAAGCGGCATCTCCTAGGATTAAACAAACCCTTCTTGAATAAACTTAAGACGGCTGAACTAGTGGAAGATAAAATAACTCTATATGAGGTCACTGAGGTTTCTTATTCTTTTGTAATTAACTGGTGTCTTGATGAGGGTATTTATAGATTGTGAAGTAATGCCTTGAAGTGGCGGCTTTTAAAGACTATACCTCTTAAATTATAAAGTTATAATTATCTCTTAAATTCATGAATTAAGTTGATTCATAAATTAAGATAAACCTCTTAATTTATAGGAATATGACTTCTCAAAACATATCTCTTCATATAAACATATTCCATAATATCAGAGAGATTCTTTCTTTGACACAACCATATACAATCTTTACAATAGATAGCACCAAGTCTTTGGTGCACTTTTGACCCACACGAAACTCTCTTTATCTTTCTCTCTCACCATCCATTTGTTTCCATTGCACGACATTAATTTTTCCATGGAATTATATACTCCACCAATATAATGATTCCAATTCCGAATTCTCCTAGTGTAAAGTAGCATCCAGCACTTTGATGTTACTGCCTGATTGTTTAGTGTGCACCTATTTATATTATTTGATTAGACTAAAGAAATTAGTTACGATAGTTAATATGTTCATCTTCCTTAATTCTACCATCTCTATGTTACTTGATTATGGTTGATAGGGAATCAATGGGAATAAATTGAGAAAATGTTAAAATGTGTGGGAAATAAGTCTTCAACTTTACAATTAGGTCTTATAGTAAAAACCATAGGGAATACTTCATGATAGCATCAAGCACCTTAATTTTATTTATGAAGCATCCATTATCCCTGATATTATTTTTCTGATACATCTAGCATTCTTTGATGTTATTTTTTAGTTACATCATGCACTCCATCTTATCTATGCTTAAGGCCCTGGAAAAACACCAGAAAAATAACATATTAATATTACTTTACTCTATATATTTGTTATTATTGTCTTAACGAAAAGAACTCACACTCGTCGTACTCACAGTGTGTCAAACTCGCAAACTCTTGTTTAAGCCAAAACTTAATAAGATATTGGTTGTCAATTGAGCCAAATGGCAAACTCTACATTTTTCCCCCAGAGCTCTACGTCTATCTTTCTTCATATAAATAAGAAAATATATTAAATAATGAATCAATAAAAGTTCAGAACAAAGTTTAGAATCCGAAAGAATAATAAGCGTAACTAAAGGATAATTTAATGACATTTTAAATGAACTTTTTTCACGTCCACATACAAAAACGAACAGAGTTCAAATTCAAAAGGAAGTTAAGTAATAATGAATAATTCAGCAGGCAAAAAAATTATGAATAATTCAACATAAGAGCTAATAATTTAGAAAGTCAATGAGTGAAACATGATTAAAATACTAACCTTGATTAAAAGCAATACCAGATCGCAGACTTCACTAATTAACATCATCCCCATATCTCAAGGTCGGTCACCTTTTTTTCCAGTACAGTCACCTAATTTTTTATATTTTTTTAGATTATTAATAATAAATTGTTTCCCGTGTGAACCACATTTTCATGGGAAATTAAACAAACAAGGTGTCAATACTAATTCTCAATTATAGAGTATTATAGGGAAAATGAGATTTGTAAACCTGGCAAGCGGTCACTAATTACAATGGAAGAATATCATAAATTTTGGAAATTGTAGAAAGGACTAGGATCCTTAGATGAAATCATGAAATTAAAAAACATAGGGATGGGTATTTCCATATTAGGATTTTAATTTATTTTAAACAAAATTAGATTAGTATATATGTGAATTGTGATGTGCAAATTTCTCACCAAGCAACAACGCTACATCTAGTAAGGGCATTTTTGTCCGCATATTTTTTGTCTTAAAAAAACTCATACCAGGATCCTAGCTAGTCTCTTTTTTCAGAATTTATAATATTTGTGGTCCTTTGTTGTACAAGATTTTCCTTAAAGGGTCATTTTCCCTATAACTATATCTTCCTGATTTTGGGAAAGAGTTGAATTTGAAACATAATAGTTTTCGTAAGAGATAATTATATTCCGATAATTAAATGCTTATTTTTTCTGTTTTTGTTTTTTAAAACAGTTTTTAGAAATACATTTTGAAAAAAAAATCTATTTAGCTAATAGTTGTTTTTTAAAAAATATTTTTTTTAATTGATGTAGTCACGGGGCCGTTGGTGGTGACGTGGCAATTATCATTATTAGTAATATAGTGTCGATACTTAGTAAGCGATATCCTCAAAAAATGAAAAATAAAAAAACAAGAAAACAACTTAAAACTATTTTTGTTTTTAAGTTTTTAAAAACAATTTGGTAAAAACACCTTTTCAAACAAATTTTCGATTTATTTTAAAAACTGTTCTCAAAATAAGTTATCAAATAAGCCCTAAGTCATTGATTAATTATTACTCGTAATTCAATTAAGGACCAAATCCATGATCATTCTCAGTAATATTTAAGTAACTAACTCAAACTTTTTTTTTGGGTACCAATTACATACTAGAATTAAATCATATTTAATATAATTTAATTCCTTTTGTTTAACGTACCTTGGTTTCTTCATGAAATTGAAAGTGAAAAGGAAAATAATTAAAACAAGAAAGAAAAATCATGTGGTGTATATGTCCTCCTTCTTCTGTATGAAAAGTTTGATTAATTAACTTGGAAATGAAATTAAAATAAATTTGCGTCCCAACAACCACACACATGGGCCATAAGATTTAAATATAAACTTGGAGATCAAGTTAGAGTTTACTTCCATAAACTATAATATCTACTTGACATTAACAACTTTTTCCTTCTAGCTAGGTGGCAAAAAAGAAAAAAAGAAAAGAAAACTGAGATCCTGTCATACTTCTATCAATTGTAGAATCAAACAAGCATAATATTTCATAGTTAGAATAATAAAAATTAGAACAACATAATATCACATGAAAATAAACTTCCTTAAATTTTTCATAGAATCTAACATCTTTCTAACTTTACTTTTATTTAATATATATTATATCAAATGAAAATAAAGTCAATATGATAATAAATAAAGGGTAAACTTATATATTCACATAAAAGTATTCTCTCTCTACCCTATATATATAGGATCAAAGGAGTGTGCAACTAGCTCTTGAAAAATTTTGTATAACAATTACTCCCTCTAGTCTTTATTATAAGACACCAACTAACTATTGTATTTAGTCCTTTTTATAAGGTACTTGTAAATTGTCAATTTGTATTAAATTTATTTTTCCATATCTACCCATATTTAATAAGGCTAATTAGAGAGATTGATAATTAATATGGTATTTGAGTTTTGTGTAATTAGAAAGTGTAATATTGGAAATCACTTGAATTTTAGGACAATTTAAATATTTTTAACTAATTTTATTAATTTAAAGAATTGATAGTTGGTACCTTATAATAAAGTTCAGATAGAGTATCATTTATTGGACACTTAAATTCAAGTTTATTACATGTCTAATGCTGCCAACGCTACCTTCAATTTGTTAGAATGTTAATTGGAAGCAGTTTTGGCTTTTAGTGGGGAGTGTTACATCACATACAGTTAGCAATACACCCATGTGTTCACCCTATCTCCTCTCTTTAATATAAGAGCTAATTACATATAAATAATATTACTTCCCCAAAATATCTCTATTACTTGCACACATGAAAAAGTTTCTAAGGTTAGTCATGACGGTGCGTGATATTTTAAGAAAACCAATTTATATATGTTACAAATAAATAATATAATTAATTTTTTGATCTACTTAAATTAATTAATTAATTAATTCTTATATTAAAAAACAGAGGTAGTATTTATTGAAATGAAAATGACTTATATAATTCATTTTTAAAATTGTTTCTTTGAAGATGCTCTAAAAGCCTAACAATTACAAGATAGGGGGATAAGGATTAAGGGCAGTACCAATTCCCAAGTCTTTGGCGCACTTTTGACCAACCATTTGTTTATCTCTTTATCTCTCACCAACCATTTGTTTCCATATGGCAATACATTAATTTGATCTAGGGAATTATACTCCACCATTATAATGATTCTAATTCCTAATTCTCCAAATAATTTAGGTTATATATATATATATATATATATAGCGTGAAGAGAACCTACCACTTTGATTTTTTTTTTTGGCCTGCTACGACTTTGATTTATTGTAACCCTATTTATTTCATTTGGTTAAATTAAATATGTTAGTTAAAATAATTAATATGACATGTTTTTTTCTTCTAAAACATCTTAATCCCTCAATTTTTTATCTCTCTTTTATTTGATTATGGTTGATGAATGATCAATAGGATAGATTAAGAAAACATTGAAAAGTGTGGGAAATAAGCCCTACATTTATAATCAAGATCAACTTTCTAATTAGATCTTATATTAAAAACTAGGGAATATTTCATGGTAGATTCTAGCACCTTTTTATTTATGAAGCATCCAAAATCCCTGATGTTAATTTTCTAATGCATCCATCACTCTCCGATGTTATTTTTAGTTGCATCAAGCACTCTAATCTTATTTATGTTTAGGAAAACACCTACTATGAACTTTTTAATGAAAGATTAATATGTTAAAATAGTCATTAACTTATACCGAAAGTATAAAAATAAACATAAATTTTTGTGGATGTAACAGTAACTAAAAGATGACTTTCTAGACATTAATTCACAAGTTTTTATATTGTTTATATAAGTTGGAGTCCAATTGAAGTTTAATTACAAGATGACCAAGGGTGATGAGGGTATTCTCTATCCTTTCATATGCATATGCAACTTTCCATTGCCTCTTATTTTTCTTGTCAGATGTTATAGGATTGCTTCAACATTTGTGATGATGGTGCTTTTAAGACTAATGATTCATGTTGGGATTTTAGCTTTTAAAGTTGGGGTGACAAGTTTCTTTTGCTTTATTATTCTCGCTAGAATTAAAAAAAACAAAATGACTTATTGAATATTAATATATAAGTTTTTATTTGACTTTTGTCATTTTAATCCCCGCATTAATAAAACACTCATAATACAAAAATTAAAAAAAAAACAATTGAAGAATTAATGGTCAGAAAGTCATCTTTTAGTTACTTTTATGCATCCTTAAAAAAAATTATGGTTATTTTTACACTTTTGATACAAGTTAATGACTATTTTAGTACCTTAATCTTTCATTAAAAAATTCACATTAACGACCGTTAGATGAGGTTAACATCATAGTCATTTTTCTTTTTTTTATAATATTTATAGTTACTCTTATTCTAAAAAAATAGTTTATAATCACGATTACACTTTTCAGAACAATTAAATGTTATTTAAGTACCTTAACCCTTAATATAATTTATTTTGTTTCATGCCATGCTTTCTTAATGAAATTGAAAGTGAAAAGCAAAATGTTTAAAACAAGAAAGCAAGAAATATCATGTGGTATATATGTCCTCCTTTTTTTGTAAAAAAGGTTGTTTAATCAACTTAGAATGAAAATAAAATAAATATGCATCCCAACAACCAAACACATGGGCCATAAGATTAAAAGATAAACTTGGAGATTAAGTTAGAGTTTACTTCCATAAACTATAATACTTACTTGACTTTAACAACTTTTTTATTCTTGGTGACAAAAAAACCTGAGATTTTCTCATAATTCTATCAATTATTCAATGGTAGAATCACACAAGCATAATATTTCATGATTAGAATAATAATAATAATTAGAACAAAACAGTCGATGGATATCAAGATTAGAAGTATATTTATAATAGCAATCATAATGTTTATAATTCATATGGTTTATGTAATTAAAGAATAGAGAAGAACAAAAAAATGTGCATCAACAAATTATGAAGAAATGTACCGTCTATTTCCTTTTTTTTTTTTTTAACAGTACGTCTATTTCATTTTCAAATCTTATTCACGTGTTTGTCAATCATATATATACATATATATACTCCGTTGGTCCTATATATAAAATAAAGAGAGAAGAACTTTTTTAATCCTATTTATAAAGTATATCATTAAAGTTTTGATGTGAACATATAATTTTATTCTTCACTTATTATTATATTAACTTTATTTTTATTTGGTATTATATATATTAATTAAAGGTAGAGTTAAAAAATTGTTAAATTTTATAGCAAAATTAATAGGATTTAAAATTTTTCTTTATCTTTATGAAAAATGTTGAAAGTGTCTTATATACAAGACAAGAAGAGATATATCAACCGAAAAATACTTTTTTTTTTTTTACCTTGAACCCACAAATACATTTGGAATCTTAACGTATTTTCAAAGTAATTAAAGTCATATAGGTTACTAGTCACACTAATTCAGTTTGTCTGTAATAAGTCGTTAAACAAAATATAAATAAATAAATAAAAATTAATCTATTTACTCTCTCTTCCTTTACTTTATTTTTCAAGGGCAAGAACCTTGAACATGTTACTTGATTAATGTGACAAAAGCTTGCATATTGGACTTATATAATTGACTGAGTAATTCCGCGCTATCTAGTTAAATTTAATTACTCTTTCTTATATTTATTACTATAACAAAATTATATACTACATACAATATATATATATATATACATATATATGGCCCTTTAGATAAGATCTTTTGTATTATAAAGCATGAATTTTGTCTTAAGTTTCTTAATTACCTACTATATCCTGATTACTATAACACAATTTTATATAACCCTTGAGATAATTAATAAGATCTTTTGCATGATAAAACAGTCTGCGAAAAAAAAAAGAAAGATAAACATGAATTTGTCTTAACATTACTTAATTAACTACTCCCCTTTGTTTAATACAAGAATTTCTGTATTTTTTGTGCATACAACTACTCAAATTCTGATTTAAATACATATAAGACCTCTAAATTTTATTATGTGTGGATAAGTAATAAACAAAACTAATAATAGAAGAGTTATCTGCATAAATATGGAGTTTATGGTGATTCATCATAAAGTTTCAAAGCTTGAAAATGTTTTTTTTTTTTTTGCCAATTAAAAATGTTATTTCTGCATCAAGTAAAATTCATGAATAATATCTAAACTTCACCTTTAAAATTTTAAAAGTATTAACTAACTTTTATTAAATTTTTTAGTCTATATAAATTAATTAATTATATTCTTCTTTTTGGGCTTTCAAAATTAAATATATTCTTCTAAAGTGTACCAGAACGAGTAGTTCATTACATCAATGAACACGTGCGCCTTGATTTAAATTTCTTCTTACACGTTAATTAAGTAAATTGAACAAAATTGCGAGGTTACTTACGCAGAACCTGAAAATAATAATAAAAAAAGGTGAATAAATTTACCCATATTTATATGGAAAGAAAATAAGGGAGGAAATAAAACTAAGAAAGAATATGTGAGGAGAATGAGTTTTCCCATATTTGGATGAGGGAAGAAAAGTGACTGGAAAGAAAAATAGGGGAGAAAATGAGGTGTAGAGCCCACATAATTTTCTATCCAAAGGTGGAGAGATTTTGTAGAAAAAACTATTTGTCGTTTCTGCCCTTCCCCATGCCGACTCACTCTCCTCTCTTTTTTTTTTGTGCCTAGATACTTTCACCTCCATCCCTCCTCCTGTTCCACCCAACCTTGATCGTCTCTCTACGTCCATATCAAAATATTTATAGTTGTGAAAATAGATTTGATGATAGGAAGATAGATTCAACATTGTTATTGCCAATGTGAGAATAAAAGGAGGCGACTTAAATTTTTTGTTGCTACAGAAAATTTCTATTTTAAATTTAATAATTCGTTTCTGGCTTTGCGAGATGTAGTGAATCTAAAAGAGAAAGTTTCATGAATCGGTATGATATTTATGTGAAAAAATGTTTTAAAAAATAATTTGACTTTTTGTCAGGCAAATTTATTTGATTTTAAATATAACAACATAAAAATATATTTTTATAATATAATTTAATTTTAAATTGTTATGATTATGATATTGATATGATTACTTTGTTATGTCATATATTTAATTTGATTGAAATATGATATATTTTAATATAATGTAAGGGTATTTTAATCATTCAAACATTTCTCATTTTCTTTCCTCTGGCTTCTTTCTTGTCCATCTAATTAAGAAGGGTGATAATATTTTCTCTTTAATTTTTTTTCTCCCCCATTCCTCTCCGGCTATGTTCTTTCCTCCCCACTTTTCTTATTATCCAAGCATTAATTTTCCACAAAAGAAGCCAAAACGTAAGAGGAGACGTGTAATTTTGAGATTTACTCTAGTACAATTATATAGAATTCGATTAATGAAGACTAATATTGTCGCTTTCTATCTCTATCATTATTAACTAACTGCCTAATTAGCATCTGTTTGTGACTTATCATTTCTCAAAGGTTGTATGGTTTGGAGGTCTTTCAATTGTTTTGCCTTTTAGCACATTGTTATCTTTTAAATTTTGGCTTAAAAGAGTTCTTGTCAAGCTTCATAAGGATGCATTCTTGGAGGAAGCAATTCAGATTATTAAACTCATATTTATGTTGTGGATGATTAGAAATCACCTGCTTCATAAAGGAAAGAAGGTTGATTCGGCCACAGTTATCAAGGAGATCAAAATTGCATCCTCACTTAACATTGCAAATTTCACATCAAAGGACAATGTCAACCTTTGCTATCCTCAAGCTCCTAAAGTTTTTGCTCTATTGAACAATATTCCTACAACTGGTTGGAGTATTCTTATTGATTTTGCAAGATCTGATGCTCGTCGAATTATGAGGTTTTTGGTTTGTTACTAGGGTCAGTTATTGCAATACATGCAAAGGAATGAAGCAATTTCAATACGTCAGTTGGCAATAACATGACTAAGAGCATCATTGATGTAGATTGTTAGATGCTCCCTTTTTAACTTGGAAGTAAGTGAGTCACTAACCTTGTTTTGTTGTAGGAAGCAATGGGAAGATGGAATTTTGAAAGCAACATTCAGATATAACTCTTCAAGATATAGGAAAATTATTAGAATCTTTTTGTTTTCAAAATTTAGTTATAGTGTTTAAATTTAGCCATGATGTTATTGTTTTACAGCAGTCATGTATGTTTTTTAGCTGTAAGGTTTAATATATAACATCATTTGATATTCTAATCAAATTTGATTTCTTCTCAAAAACAAAATACTAACTGCCTAATCATATATTTCACAAAATCCACCTTCACATTTATGGTCTCATTTCCTCTTTTGAAGCTACCTTCTCATATATAGAACACTATATTTTTTTAAAAAAAAAATTCCAACATATATAGAACACTAAATTATTATGAGTGTTATACTTCCTCTAAATATAAGCCAAAAGATAATTAATCTCATGATTTTAAGAAGTGATAGTTGATATTCTTATATTTATTTTGTGCTACAAAACGTGTGAATTTTCAATTTTACATTGAAATTAATGTCCATAATAAAATATTTTTTTGGAATTAGAAGCATGTTAGTTGCAAATAATGAGGCAAAATTGAAAAGAAAAATTATTCTCATCCCACACATTTAAAACTTTATTGTATAAATAATCTGAACGCAGAAGGAGTATAGTAGAATACAATTAACGTTGTCCGAAGACAAAAAATAGTAGAATACGATTAACTTTGTTTGAAAAAAAAAACTAACTCCCAAATTTACTGATATATATGTTTAACGCTATGAATTAATTCAAAACTGCTGGAATTTGAGATTTAAAATATTTTTAATTTCATAAAGGTATTTCCTTTTGAGACTCAGGGTGAAAAGAGTTTTCGCACAATATACATGTAGTTAAATTTCAATAATATATTGAACATAAAAATAAGGGAATTCCCAAAAAAAAAAAAAAAAGATAAGAGAAATTTTTAAACGACAGTTCGGTACAACAAAATCATAAAATCCCATATTAGTCATTTGGAAGGAATTTAGAATTTTTTAATCTAGAAATTTTGTGAAATTACGTAAATGCCATTGGATTTTCACAAAATGAGTATCTCATTTCACAACAAAAGAGGCATTTAAGTAATATATATTTAAATTGTGAGTTGTTGTAAATTAATATACTCTTGGTGTTAAAATTAAGGGGTATTTACATAATTTCACGAAACTTTTAGATTAAAAAATTCCAGATTCCTCCGAATGACTGAATTGAGATTTTTAGATTTCATGATACTGAATTGTCTTTTCACCATTTCGGTTGTCTCTTTTTGGCATTTTCCCTAAAAATAATTATAAAATGCGACTGCCTAGCTAGTTTGCTTGTTTGTTTTTTATTGCGTACAACACTTTGTCCAGCAAAAATAATTAAAAAGAATGAAATCGACTCTTATTTATAAGCAATCCACTCTTATTTATAAGCATACGTTAAATCTTAAATTAAACAACGTTAATTGTTTTAAAACTTATAATTTTTAACAACAATAAATGCGTTATACTGATTTCTTTTTAAAACACTAAATATGACATTATTTTTATATAATATAATAAAAGTAATTTCTACATTTTGAAACTTACCTATTTTTTGGAATTTTAATTTCATAACATTTTTAGGATATTAATCTTGGTCATGTTTGAGTTTTATGAACTTTTTTATTCATAATATAGAGAAGGACGATCATATAATAATTTTAGCATCTCTTTTCTGACATCAAATTTTAGCTTCTCTTAGAAGTCAAAGAGGGTACATAATTCTTCATAATGCAAAATTTTTTCAAAACAAAACAGATGATATACAAATTAAACATTGGCAGGATTAAGATGTATTGTTTACTTATTGGTTAAGTTTAAACTTTCATGCGCAATCTTCACATTTACATCAACAACAATAATAAAGCCTTATAACATTATCTAACTTGTTTGTTTTGGCGAAAATTTATTTAGGATCACATGAATAAAATAATTAATCAAACATGTCATAATACTTAATCTATGTGAGGAAGCATTATGGTAGCTTCCCAGAAAACTAGGAGCTTACTAATCAAACCTGTAATCTACATATCCACAAGAAGATTCTAATTAAGCAAATCCTGTAAGAAAGGAAAATCCACTATACCAAAGCAAAGCCTCAAATCTCAAATCAAGGTATCTTTTTTTTTTTTTTTTTGGCCTGTCACAATAATTGGAATAAACATTCTCAATAATTCGAAGGAGAAGATAACTACTCATTTTCCACAATTTATATTTTATACTCTATAGCCTAACACAATTTTGATCGCAAAATGAAACAGTGAAACGGTTATTATACTTCCAAAAATCCAGTCATTCTCAGAATTGAATTCCGAACTTGGCTCAAATCTCGTCCCTTCAAGGTCCTTCCGTTACCTGTACAAACCGAGAACGCCATTTTTGTGGCGATTCTCCTATTCACGATCACGTACGGCGGCACCATTCCTTCGTCCTCCCATTCCTCTTCCAGTAGGTCGCCATCGGAATCCGATCGCGGGAAGATCCTCTCTGGTATATTCACTGGCATGGGATTCGCCATCTCCGTCTTCTTGTTCTTCTTGCTCCTCTTCAACTTCCTCCACCGCACATTTAGCTCCGTGTGTAAAATGTTAATCCGATGGCCATCCTCACCGTCTGAGGTGGCAGCACGAGGTGAATTTTGCCGATAATGGTGATCGGAGAAGATGACATCGGCTTCTTGGAATTCTTCAGCCATGAGAAAGATAAAGAAGAGAAAAAAAAGGGTTTTCTTTTCTTCTAAAAAAAAAAGGGTTTTCGAGTATGAAGGTTTTGCAAACCAAACAGAGAAGGGTTGAGGTTTTATAGTGTGATGATGACTAGGGAGCACATTTTATATTCATCAAAATGATGAGTAAAAATGTGTTTACCATCCATCTTACCATTAAATTAACGTTGGATGATTTAAATTGATTTTAATTAGATTATTATATTTTAAATAAATTTTTATTTTATTTCATACAGAATTAAAAATAAAAAAATTTATAACTATCACTTATTATAAAAATAAATTTATTATTTAAAAAATATTAAATTAAAAACTTTAAAATTTAGGCCGTGATTAAACGTGAATGGTTAAAATCTTATTACACTAATAAAAAATTAGTTACTTACCACAGTGATTAGTATAAAATGGAGACCCATGAGGTCTAAGGGTTGGAGAGTCGTATTACGCACTCTTTGATTAGAATATGTTGTGAAATGGCGTCATGACAAAATTGTAATGACTTGACTTTTCAATGTCGGCCCTACTTCTATTTCATTTATAATAATGGCCCACCAACTTCCTTAATTATTTATTCCTCTTTTTTTTCTTGAAAATTTATCCCATTTTCTAACTTGTATCATTCGGAATGTAATTCCTTGCAGATTAATAATAGTAGTAGCTTGACCAAGTGGGTTTGCAGCTTTATTTTAAGTGTGGTTTTTGGATTTGTATGCTTACCAAGTGCCTTTTCTTTTTCTTCAGGTTTTTTTTTTAAAAAAATAGCATTAATGAGTGCTCCTTTTTACATGTCTAGATTCATTGTGTGAATAGTTACCAATTAAAAGAATAACATGTACATTTATTTTAGTTTTTTTTTAAAAAAAAATTGTACCTGGTCAGGAACTGAACTTACTTGGATGCTGTTTTGCTTCACTCAATTTCCATCGTTAGGTTCATGTCTTGTCTCGCAAGAGTTAAGACCGTCATATCATTTTGAGAAAATGACACTTAAATATCTTATAAATTTATAAAACTCAAAAAGGTCTATTAATATTTCAAAAAGACACAAAGATACAATGACTAAATTGAATTTTTTAAATTTACTGATGTGAACAGTGATCAGCACAAACTAGCGAATCCCATTATGATTCTTGCAAATCTCATTATGAGACTTGCGAATTTTCAATACTATTCATGTCAAAGGCAGATATCCTTTCTCCTCTGTCAGTATACGTTAGTCAGTGTCAATGTCAGATGAATAGTGCTATAAGAGGAGGAGAGAGAAATAGTTATAAAAAAAACTAGTGAATTTCATTACGAGACTTGCAAATCACATTATTAATCTTGCGAAATATTGTTACTGTTCACATTAGCTAATTTAAAAAAACCAATTTGATTCATGGTACCTTAGTGTCTTTTTGAAATGTTAATAGCCTTTTTTGCACTTTGCAATTTCAAAAGGTATTTAATTGGC
>JBAGKO010000001.1:14476267-14489251 GCA_037177275.1 Acacia concinna | reverse complement strand
ATAAGATAACTCTATTTTTCATAGTTAATTATTTCTTAATAGTAATTAAATCCTAATAAAAAATTTAGGATGTTACACACAATACATGATAACTTAATATGCCAACTCACTCAAACTTCTTGCAACTACAAGTAATTGTCTCTTCTGAATGATCAAATGTCAACCTATACTCCATGTTCTTATCATTTATTGTGATAACATAATCATATATGGTTCCTCCTCATCTTCATTTTTCTTCTTCTCTTTTCTCTCTTTGATTCATGCAGCATCATGTAAATCATATTCATGTTAGAACAAGTTAAAAATAGATAGAGTATAGACATCAAAAAGCTGTTGAAGCATACATGAATGGATTCATCGCCCTTTTTGAGAGTGGTTAGTTGTTGGTGTAAGTAAACCAACCGAGCATGAATTTGTTGGGAAAATGAAGTTTCTAAAGCAGTTCACATGGGTTTGAAACTGGTGTATCTTAAATACTAGGAGATTATTTTATCAGAAAGGAAGGCAAGTGATATTGAGAGAACCACCTGATAGTGTGGAAACCAAGTGAGCTATTCTCGATTGGGTGAGCCATCAGGAAGATGTTCTAGAGGTAGAGTTGCAGAGCCATCAACAAAGTTGAAAATTTGTTGGCCATGGAGATAATGTAATATCCCAATTTTCCTATAAGGAAACTAAGGAAACAATTAATTCAATAAACATTATATTTTGGGGAAATTCCAAAAAGAATGTTGTGGAGGCAGCCAGGTTGTGGTAATATTTTGGATGACCAAATGATATCTAAAAATCATGAAACTTTTCAGTATAAAGTAGACATGTCCAGCATTAATTTGATATATCATTTGTGAGATTTGGATATATATATATATATATATATAGTAAGAGATATAAATTTTGAAATTTGCTAATTTCAGGAACAGTGTTCAAAAATGATTTTTTTGGGAATTTCATAATTCCAATTTACCAAAGAAAGTATTTTCCCCCTAAAACTAGACTCAATAAGAGATATTTGGGTATTAGAATCATCTCAATTGGACATTTGTGCAATTAGTTATGAATTTTTGAATTTGCATGGAAATTCTATCTAAGAAATTTGAAATTTTAGAAATGTAAGGGTAAAATGGTAAATTTTAAAATAATTAAGAGTAAATTAATTTCCCTAATTCCAAAGATATTTTGGGGACATATGAGGCCAGCTAGAATGAATTTATTTAGTCTGAATAAAAAAAGAAATTAAACAAGAAGGAAGTGGACTAATAGAATGCAAACACATGAAGCACACATGGTCCAATAAGATTGCTAGCACATGTGAGGAATCATGGCTGAACTTATAATAATTCTCTCCTGCCTTCTAAGGCCCCAAGGTCGTCCAAGAAGCATAAAAAGAGAGAGAGAGAGGGAGCTCAAGCATAAGGGAAGCAACCAAGGTCCTTAATCCGAATTCTTAAGGTAAGCCATCATAAAACGCCGATTTCTTGTAGTTTTTGGTAATTAGGAACTCTCCTAACCTCTTTCCCTCTGCTAATTTGGTGGATTGAAGGAGAAACCATAAGAATAAAGAGAGGGGAAGTTTCATCTGGAGAGAGAAAGTGAGAAAAATCTAAGGTAACCTTTGAAACTTCGATTCTTTCGATTCAAAGTTATTGTTGCGATTGTTTGTGGTTTGAGTTTATGGTTGTTTGGCTTAGTTTAGACTTGTTTGTAATATTGGAGGCATGAATCCTAAGGGGGGTCCTGCCCAAATTTTAATTGATCATGTGAGAAATGGATTAGATGGCATAAACAAGTGATTTAAGGTATAAAGAAGGTGTTTACCGATAGAAACATTAAAAATCAATTTTTTCCTAATTTTTTGTAGAATTTCGTTCAGTTTGGGCATAATAGAAATTGATTTTGATGTTTTAGATGCTTCTAATGGGTTTAGAATGAAAAATTATGTGGGGTTAAGGTCGGGAAATCACTTTGAAAGCATAAGGATTGAAATTAATATTTTTACCCAAAATGAGTAACATTTCAGTTTGGCCCTAGAACAACGGGAATGAGTTGGATTTTGGGACTAAAAAAGGATTCAGCATGTGAAATTGTGTAGGGATAGCCTAGGTCATAATTTTTGAAACAATGTAATCATACTGAATATAAAAAGTAGACCGATACCCCTAAGGGCAATTTCGTCAATGTGCGTGTTTGAGATAAATACTTATGATATGAGTTTGGAAATCAAGATTGAATGAGTAATTACTCATTTAATATACATTTGATATTTTAGGATTTGATCTTTGCCCACTAGACCAAAAAACTTATCAGAGGAAGGACAAGTGAGCTAGAAAGGTGTCCAGGTAGTAGCACTTTCTTTCATACTCTGTGAAATTGAATATGCTCTTATTTTCCCTTTATGCAATACATATGTTCAAGTGCCTATTGGTACTTTGCATATACAATGTCATGATGAGACACTACCATGATAGTGGTACAGAGCAAACCACGACAGCGATACAGAACAAACTACAATAGGGGTATGTAACAAATAAGGGTTTTAGTGGCAGTTTGACCAATTTGACCCTGAATATATGTGCACATTTCTGTTGATTATATAACAGGAGCCAGGGTGCGACCCTGGGTGTCCTGTTTAATCTAAAACATATAGCTGTAATCGCTGTGATGATTACATGTTGCTATGTGGTACATTGCATATCTATTTATCGTATTTTGCATGATAGATTGTTGTTATTATTGAGATTCTTTTGAATCTCACCATTTCCAATAAAGTATAAATTACATAGTTGGATGAAGCGAACATAAGGGCGAAGATGTAGAAACTATCAACGGGAGGGCTACGGCCTATACAAGTGTTGTTATGGGACAATTGCAACAGTGCAGTTTTGATTTTTAATTCTTTTGAGGTTTGTAAGATTCTGTGGGATAAATGTAAAGATATAAATAATATATATATATATATATCAGTACATATTAATGCTATTTTTATTTATCATTCGAGCTACACTCTATCCCTCTAATTAATATTGAATTTAAAGAAGGGTTTGACATATAAGCTATAACCTGAGCCTTCCATGTGATATAATATTCATTCGTAAGCTTAGCGGTGTTAGATTGTGATGTAGTAAGGGTGGCTGAAGAAGAATTTAGCTTTTGAGAGGGTGAGGGGCCGCTGGTAGAAGATGAGGCTGATATGACAAGTGTTTATTAGGGCAGCTCTAGTACCATGTGAAAGGTAGAAAAGACAAGAGAAAATAATGACAC
Source organism: Acacia concinna (assembly GCA_037177275.1). Classification (NCBI taxonomy): domain Eukaryota; kingdom Viridiplantae; phylum Streptophyta; class Magnoliopsida; order Fabales; family Fabaceae; genus Acacia; species Acacia concinna. The sequence continues at coordinate 14,485,993 of JBAGKO010000001.1, read as the reverse complement.
TGAAAGGCCGAAAGGAATTGCCGACCCAAAATAGATAATATTAACGGAGAATCTATTTAAATATTTTTTAAATTTTAAAATTTTAAATCAATTCTATTATCTATAAGAGTAATGATTTTTATACCTTAATTTTATAAAAAATTATTAATTTGACATTTTAAATTTTAGAAGATATTTTTTTAAAAATTTTTCCTAATATTAACATTTAAGATGACACACAACAGGAGTGGGTCTCTTGGTTGATTTCTCTTTTTATTTACTATATATTGAATGTATCTATCATTAAATTAATTTTTATTGGTTGAGATTTATTGTGATAAATTTTATTACAATACAATTAGTTACATATTATTAAATCTCAATTATTAAAAGTTGATGTAATGGTAGAAACATTCAATGGACAGAAAATATATAGGAGATCAATGGAGACACCAGTGACTAAAAAATGAATAATGACACATCTATCCCATTAATTTAGCATGATTTAGACTTGTACGCTATATGTAAGATTAAAAACGTCAATGTTTTATTTATTATTGTTGCTGTTGTTATTTTGATGCAAACTTTACTAATGCAATTTAAATAAAGTATTAATTTAACTGTTCGACAAAAAAAAAACAGTATTAATTTTAAGCAATGTGGATAGGGATTCTCTCTCTTACCTTTATCCTTCCCCTCATTTTTCTCTTCATTACTCTCCTCCACTATAGGATTGAAGTTTTGAGGGTCTAGATTTTTTTTTTGATAGAAAAAAGTTTAGATGAGTTGGGTCCCAGAGGCTTATTAGGGTCAGGGCATGCTTCTAGGCTCAAAGAGCGCTTACAGAGGTACTTACAGATCGCTCACCAACAAAATTCTCACATCGGCAGGATTTGAACTCACGACCTCATGGGTTATGAACTAATTCCTTACCAACTGGACTAATCTTTGTTGGTTTTGAGGGTCTAGATTTAACATTATGTAAAAATAACTCTTATTATAATTTTACTTACAAATAAATAAATAATTTTAAATGGTTAAAATTTAATATGAACAGTGAAATTTGTAGATTATTATTATAAAGTGATTTTTTTCACTATTTTTTAATTAAACTTTATAATGTTCGGATAAAATTTTAATAATTTAAATTTATTTATTTATTTTAAGTAAAATTATAATAATGTTTATTTTTATGTAATGTTAAATTTGGACTCTCAAAACTTCAATCCAATGGTGTGGAGAGTAATGAAAAGAAAAAGAAGGGGAGAGTAAGAGAGAAAAATCCTAATCCATGCGTAGAGAGAGTAATATAAATGCGCGAATTATGACAATTTTTCTTAATTTGTTAACTTAGTAATTTTCTGGATCACTTCAAATTTTATTTCATAAACCAAACAAAATTGGAGCAGTCCACATTATGAATTAAATAAATATAAATTCTTAATTTAAAATTATTACTTCATTCCGTCCACATTATGAATTAAATAAATATAAACTCCTAATTTAAAATTATTACTTCATTCAAACCTTTATCTCATTATAATATTCCTAACCAAAAAAGTTTAATAAAGTTTCTACTCCAAGTTAAAAAAAAAAGTTACAAATATGATTTAACATCAATATAAAATATGAATTTTACAATCAGAGTATGTGGCTTAACTCCCTTAAATTTTATGTCAATTGCATACAACCTTCCTAAACGTTTTTATTTTTATTTTTTATTAAACAACCTCCCTAACTTAGCATAGTATGTAAAATCGGCTAGACCGGACCAGCTAGGTTGACCAGAAAACCAGTTACTTGGTTGCTAGTCTGGTTTGGTTGAGTAGAAATTTGAGAGGAGAAGTGACCCTAAACCGGCTGGGTTGGAGGTTGACTTAGGTCACTGTTTTTAAATAAAAAAATTCTAAAAAATACATTAAATATAAGAAATTCAAGAAAAAAATGTTTACTAAAAAGAAAGGAGAGGAACAGGAGAAGAAAAGTAGAAAAGGAAGTGAAAAAATATGTTGATAATATAAAAAATATGTCTTTTCTCAACTACTTTTTATGATATTCATATTTTTAAATTGATTTGATCCATTTTATATTGATTAAATATAAATATATTATTGTAACATATATTATATGAGTTCTTATTATGTATTTTTATACATTTTATTTTAAATATATATTTTAATTATCACCGGTTTGAATCTAGTTTGACCCTGGTTTGACCCATAGGCTGACCTACTAACTCTTAAACCATTGCTTCAACCGGTTCATTAACCGGTCTGACTTTTAATATTTTAATAAAAGATAGAAGAGAAATATCATAATAATAATGATAATAATAATTTACAGATCTTTTCTTTGGTTGCTTCACATTTTGTCAATGTAAGGAATGTGTGGAAGAAATGTTTAGTGGCTACCTATAGTTCCCACACTCTCTGTCCAAGTTAGAACTTATTTAAGAATCCTATAGCCTAAACCCCATAAAGCTAAAATATGCATATCCCTTTCAAACTTTGTGTATATTGAAAAACAATTATTTTCCACCAAAAAAAAAAATCTCTCTGCTTTTTTTTAAAACATATATATTCTCTTATGGGATACAATCATATATATTCTAATAGAAATTCAAATTTTAATTCATCATGTTGTAAAGCAGTCCATGTGTTAGACTCAACTCTCATTCCTGTTACTTCTCTAAAATCTGTCACTTTTCAATGTAATTAAAAGTTGTGTTTAATTAAAGAGGCAACCAATAACATATAATATTACAAATGGAGTCAAACTCATAACCTCCCAATTATTTATAACATTTCATGCCACAGGAGGGCTATGATGCTAATTAGAATAATAAAAAAAATTTAAAAGGTTGCAAAATGTGATTTTTCGGGGTTCTTTTGTTTTGTTTTGTTTTTTTTTTTTTTTGGTTTGTTGAGGAGAATTTGATCCAATTTTATGCTTGGGCCTTTATTTAGGATTTCACTTCACTTTGGAAGAGAAATGAGCCCATATTGGCCCCTTTTGAAATTGAGGGACCATCAATTTTTGGACCCAAATGGTCATATCTTGTCTTCTGATCAAACTTGAAAGCTCGACGAAAAATCCACCTTAAATTCTAAGAACTTCTATAAAGTCATTAGAAGGGGAAATATTATAAATGAATGAAAAAAATATCCCTCCCTTTCTCTGTCACCAGAGTTGATATCATTTGTAGTTTTAATATTAAATTTCGTGTTTTAAGATCTTATTACCAAAAATGAAGTATTATTTAGTTTAATAGTTATACCTCCAATATTAAATGTAGGACTTAGTTTCTAGTGTAAGATATAGACTAAGTTCTACATTTACCCTATGTTTGGATGGAGAGAAAATTAGAGAGAAAAGAAAATTAGAGGAGAAAATTTATAAAAATAGAAAGTTTTTTTTTTTACCATTTATAGAAATTTTTAAATCTAGTATTTATTTTCTCCTCACTTTTCTCTCAATCCAAACACACCCAATATAATGCAATAGAAACATTAAGAGATAATAAAAACAAGAGAGAACGTCTTCTTATATTAGTTTACAACTCAATACAAATGAGATGCCTGGTCTATGGACAAAACCTTACATATCAAACGTCTCTTTCATTTTAAAGATGAGTAATGAAAAATAAATCATATGAAAAATAATATATATATATATATATGTGTGTGTGAGAGAGAGACTTAAAGTTTACAAGAGTAATAATGAAATAGTGGGAAAATAACGAGGGATTATTTTTTTAAAAAAATGAAGATGATGTAAATGAAAGGTAAACATGCATACACAAAAACTCATGATATTTGAGGTAATTTATTCAAAAAGAAATGTCCACACAACATTCTTGATACGAGCTTCTAGTGTGACCAATTTATAAGCTATTTTTTTTATCTTAAATATAATACCAGTTAACCTTTTTTTTTATATAATTTTAAAAAAGCTAATTAAAGTACTTTAAAATACTTAAATTTATCATTTTTCTTTAAATTATTTTGTCTAACTTATAAATTAATATATAATATAATGATACAATATATATGATATAATTAAGTAACTTATATACTTTCTTTAACATCTCTAAAAAATTTAACTAAGGATGTGTTTGGATTGAGAGAAAAGTGGAGAGAAATGGGGAGAAAATGAATACTATGTTTAAAAACTTCCATAAATAGAAAAAAAAACTTACTATATTTAAAAGTTTTCACCCCTAATTTTTTCACCCTCCTAATTTTCTCTCAATCTAAACATGAGGTAAATCGTATATTTAAGATCATAATCAGTAATTGTTACAAGGAATGTTGTTTAGTCAAACATCTCTTAGGGCGCCCTCCAATCCCCTTCCCTCCCCTTATATTAGCTACCTTCAAAATGGATTTTTTTTAGAGTTGCCGAAATTTCTGTCCTCGTTAACTTTGTGATATTTCTATCAATGCCCTTAGATAAAATAAAAACACAGTGGCTGCAGGCCTCCCTTCTGCTCTTCCTTTCGCCATCCTCTCTCTTCCCCTTTTCGCCATCAACTACGTCTGGGCATAGCATATTTCTCTGTGCTTTTTTTTTTTTGTGTGGTTTCAGTCATGTCTGACTTCTAATCAGCCTCTTGTTCATGTTGATTTATATGTGGTTTCTGGGTTTTTCTGGAAACTATTGCCTCTTTAGTTCAGAATAATTCATGTTCTAATTGCATTTTTTTAATGTTTGTCAAATAAAAGAGGGCAACGGCACCACATAATTTTACTCATTAAAATGGGTTAAAAGGCAATTTATCCCCCAACGTTTTTAGGAAGGAGCAATTTACCTTCAATATTATTTATTTAGAGCAATTTACTCCCTAACGTTTTTTTTGTGTGGAGCAAATTACCCCCCAACGTTATTTATTTAGAGCAATATACCTCACAACATTATGTCAGATCAAACATAGATTTCCTAATAAATAACATTAGGATAAATTGCTCTAAAAAAACGTTGGGGTGAATTGCTCCTCTCTGAAAACGTTGAGGGGTAATTTGCCTTTTAACCCTTTTAAAATATATACTCCTCTAGTCTGATATATAAGACACTTTTAACATTTTTCATACAGATTAAGAAAAACCTAAAATCTCATTAACTCTACCATAAAAATGAACAATATTCCAACTCTACCTTCATTTAATATATATATATATATATAATAAATGAAAACAACGTCAACACAATAATTAGTGAATGATAAAATTGTGCATTCACATTAAAACTTTAATAAAGTGTCTTATAAATAGGATAAAAAAATTATTCTTTCTCTACCCTATATATAGGACTAGAGGAGTATGTTATTATATTGATTTTTTACTTGAAAATTATTACATTGATTGGCCATTAAAAATAGGAAAATACTTATATCAAGTTTTTTATATCCATTTCGTCAGTTTCTCCAATCACATGTGACTATGTGTCCTACTTTTGAATTATTATCATTTAACTCAAATAACATAAATATATAATACACATAGTCACATGTGATTAGATAATCTAATGTAATGGATGTAAGAAACTTGATATAAGTATGATCTTTAAAAATATTAATTATCATATCATTGTTTTTATTGGCATTAAAGTTTTTGGATGAGAGGGAATTTCCATAAATAAATTAATTTTCTATTAATTTATATAACATAGAAATTAAATATAAAATATATAGAGTAATATATAAAGATAAAATAGTAAATTAGTTATAATCTGCGATTTTCTTTCCTCCTAAGTTAACCAAATAAGGGACCATTGAAAAAATCATCCATTCCCCTCATTTCCAACCAAAACCAAATAAAGCCCTCCTTCCAACCAAATTGGCCATTAATGCTTAAATCCTTATCAAGTCTTTCATTATGTTTAGCGTAGAATCGCCCCTTCTCTCTGACCATATTGAATTCAGCTTTTGTTCAATTTCTTTTTCAGTCGACTCTCATTATAATAATAATTATTATTTTTATTATTATAAAAATGGAAATTTATTCGTTGACTAAGGATATTGTTGAAGAGATAGTGCATTGGTATCCACAAGACCAACACCGACTACAGCGTCATGACAACTTGCATGCACAAAGCTGTAACCTTTGACTTATTAAAACCTTTTCTAATCCCTCCTGCGTACGTATCCATGACCTTGCAAGTGTGCTTGCAAATTCACCACTATGTTCTTTAATATAAGACACTGAATAACTTATTATCATAATGCTATTCATAAATCACTTCCCGCAATTTCACCCAAATTAAAAAAAAAAGTTAAATTTCATTAATTATGTTATAAGATTCAACAACTTTTTAATTTTATCTTTATTTAAAATATATTATATTTTATGAAAATAAAAATAAATTATAAAAAATTTAATGAGGCCCCTTGCAAACACGGTCAAATTTTCCCCCTTTTTGTATCCTATATAAATAGAATCAAAGGACTATTTTCATGCCTGGACTAATGAATAAATTAAATATTTGTAGATTGATAAAATTTTTCAAATTTGTCTTCATTGAAATTTCTCTCTCTACATCTATAAATTATTCTATCCCCTCATTTTTTTCCCCAACAAAAAGAAAATAAGAGTGAAATTGGAAAACGGTCATTAACAACTCTATAAGTGATTTATATTTAAGACTAGACTCTCCTTGTGTAAGTGATTTATAATAATGACTGTGGTACTAGAATATACCCAATATATATACATATAAATATATATCACTCGAGTATCTATTATAAGTCTTTTTTTAAATAATTCTCACATAAAGAGAATTAGTTAAACCAATAATTAAGGGTCAAATTTATATCTTTATCTTCATTATAAATGTTGCTTTTTCAACATTTTCTTTCATTTCCTTCTTTAATTAAGTGTAAAATTAGAACAATGTCATTTAATACTCTGAAACTGAAGTTATATTAAGAATTAAATTTTTTTAGTTAAAAAAAACTTACAATAGGGATCGTAATGGTGTGTGTGTGTGTGTATAACGTACTTTTATATAATGAAGACTTTGTGTTCAAGGCGATAAATAAGACTTTTATGGGTTTTTGCCTTGAATGTATCATAATTATGAATCGCGTCCTTTATAACTACCATGTTACTACCTTTGAAAAAACGCAATCTCACATTAATTTCTACTATCCACTCCCATTTATGAATATGTTCCTTCTCCTTCATTTGAAATTTTCAAAGATCTAAATCCTTCCAATAATATCAAACTTACTACCTAAATCTCACATGCCCTTCACTTTAGGGTAGTGGCCTGATTTATTCCAAGCTTCTTGGAGTTCAATTGGTGTTTTAAAGCTTTATCTTAGCTGTTTTGGTATAATATATTTTCAATTTCTTCATGCGTTGTGTAATGATGGTTTCGTGCACTACTAAGAAAAATAAAAGTCAACATGGGGTTTTAGGGTTTATTTGTTCCACCTTATAATGCTGACAGTGAGAGGTAGCTAGGGTTAAATTTGTGAGGTCGGTGATTTTAAATTAAATGGGTTTCACATCAATAATTAATTGCTTCTTATCACTCTCCTATTGGTTGACGCGTCCATTTTTCATCAAAGCAATAAATACCCAGAGGGACAAGTAATAAATAGGAAAAGAGATTATTGAAATTCAAACATGGACCACGTCAAGTATTCCATATATGGTGACATTCTTGCTTCCAAATTGTGAACTTATTTAATCGAACTTTTGAAAAACACTGGTGTATTTAATTGAGAGTACTCAAAGAAGATAAACTTTTACCCTGTGTTTGGCTAATTGGGGGGAGGGGTTTTAATAAAGGGGATGGAAATAGAGTATTTGAAAAGAATTTTATTTTATCTTGTCTGGATGGATTAAAAAAAAAAGGAGAGGGATTTTAATATTACTTGGTTTGTTATAGAAGGAGAGCAAAAATAAAATACTTCTATATAGACAACTTTACCCTATTTTATTTGAGCTGTTTTTTACTTTCTAAAATATTTAACAAAATATAATTATAAATGACATTTATGATATATAATTATAATTATTCAAATTAAATAAATATAATTATAATTCATACTTAATATCTACTATACATACAATAATATATATATAATTAATATAAATAATTATGATTCTACAATTTGCATACATACACAATAATGTTAGTCAATATATATCAAAATATTATCTTTTTCCTCCAAATTTCCTCAATTTTAGCAGGAAGGGTTAGAAGTTTCCCCTCACCTCCAAAAAATCTTACATATCTAAATAAGGGGAGTTGTGCAAAATCCCCATTCAATTCCCCTCCCATCCCTTCCTATCATACCAAACAAGCCCTTGGTTTACGTACTTGCTTCCCTTGAGTAAGGAAGATTTATAAATACATAGAGTACATGATAAGTTCTATGGTGATAGACGGCCCTCCTTTATTTTCTTAGAAGTGACGAACAATATTACAATATAAGTCACTTGTACTCTATTCTCGTAAAATAAAAAAAATATTAAATAGATAAAGCTTTTTCATATTTGCCCTTATTTATGAAAGGTGCACATCCTCTCTCACACCACTTCTATCTTTATTATGCATTTACATATCTTTCTTATATTTTTTTATATAAATCAACAAAGGTAAAATTGTCAATAGATTATTTATTACCTTATAAATTACTTATATTTTGAAACAAACTTGTTGGATACAAGTGACTTATATTTTGAAATTGAGTGGTAGTGTAATTTATTTTGCATTCCCTTTTATACTCACACATAAATAAAAAGAGTGTATAAGTTGAAGATTTACCATATTTTATATACATGTGATACTATTTAATAAAGATTCTGTCCGCTTGATATGCTCCCTTATTTTTTTTTTCCAATAAAATTTGATTTGTTTGGATCCTTTTTGTGATATTTTATGTAAGGTTATCTAATTACTTAATGTGTTTTGATCATTTTTATTCCTAATTAGTTCTATCCTCTTTTATCATCCTTTTGCCATTCTACATTCTCCGTTACACTCTCTTTCATTACGACTCTACTCTTTCTTGAAAAATGGTAGTGAACTTATTTAATTTGTCTTAAATTGAAAGAAATTTCAAACTTCACCCACATTAAATGAGGTTTTGATTGAGAAAGGAACATAAAATGAGTCATATTTAAACATTAAGTATATATGCAAAATTAACGAATTAACACCAATCACTCTCAAGTGATTTATATTGTGGATTAGAGTGAGAATTTCATACAAATCTTGGTTGTTTAGTTATAGTTCTTGCAATAACTGATTTGGAATAGGTGTAGCTATATTTAAGAGCTCAATATGTTTCTACGATCGCATTCTGTATGCACCGGAATGATGTTCTGAATCTCCATCAATCTTGGTTGTTATTTATTTATAATTGAGACTGATCAAGAAAAAAATATTGACTGATGTTATGCATTGTCGTTTTAACAAGAGACAAGTGATAAGTGATTTAGAAGTTAAATTGGGATATCAATGTATCTCTCAAATGACAAACTGTAGATACTTAATATTTTTTTGTGCAAAAAAATATAGTGAAATTGATATATATATATATATATATTAACCATATGGTGATATAAATAGATAACAGTTGTACGAATTATTTGTAATCGAAAAATACCTAATAAAATAAAATAAAAATTTTATCACATTGTTATAACGTAACACTAACAAGGCTTTATATAGTAGCGAATGGTAGATTTCTGAAAGAACAAGATAAGCGTAAAGTGGAAGTTAATGAGATAAGAA
>JBAGKO010000001.1:14433373-14456789 GCA_037177275.1 Acacia concinna | reverse complement strand
CATTACTACAATCTCTCTACTCCCTTCTTTTTTTATCCATCCAAACAAGGTAAAATAAAATCCTTCTTAAACCCTCCCTTCCCCCATCCTCTATTAAAATGCCTCCCTTTCCCTCCCCTCCATTGAGCCAAACATACCTTTAGAGTATACTGTTTGTAGTTTGTTAATTCATGTATAAACAACAATTAGATGTGTTGGCAAAAAAATAATAAATTAGATAAAGGTAATCAAATATGCACACTCAAGTTATGATATACGTCCGTGTTTGTTTACCTCGTAACGTGTTTCTCTTTGCATTGTTAAGATGAGTTTGTGTGTGGGATTTTGGAGGGTGGACTATAAAACCCAAAAGTTTCAAATGGGTTAGCAAATCCTAAAGCAAATGAGTAATGAATAAATGAAATTTGTGATCTTGGGATAACCTAAGGAACCCAATGAACACGCGTTCTAAAAAAACCACCGAGTATGCTAAACCCATCACTCAAAGGAAACAATGGCTCAAGAATTCCAAGTATACAAGCACAAAGAGTATATCACTATCTTTTTCCATGCACTAACTCTAACAAGAGTACCTAAACCAACAAGTGAATTAAGTATATATATTTCCAAAGTAAATAACTTTTAAGGAGATAATATAGCTAATCTTTGTTTGTGACTCATGTCATTGAGCTTAATTACTTAAACTGTGACAAGAAAAGGCAGGCATGAGAGTCAAAATTACGGGGGAAACAACCATCATGCTAATTAATTAATAGACAAAGTATACTCCAAACATGTCAAGAAGCTGTCTTCTTCCTACTCATATATATATATATATATATATCAGAGTGAACACAAAATGTAAGCAATCAGCTTAACTTAACCATGAATACAGAATATTCAGAGTGCAATTATCTTTCATTCATTAATGGCTACATAGCAGGCACTACATAGAGAGGAATCATTCATTAAGACTTCAAGAATATCTTTCTCACACAATTCAGCTTATATATATATATATATATAAATTTGTTGCCTTTAAAGCTCTAGCATTCATCATCTGCTATCCTTATGCCAAAATACAAGAAGCAGAAGTTCTTAACGTACATGTCACAGCTCACAAGCACATCTTCGATCATCACCTGCACATGAACATTCCAACAAACAACACGGGGAATAAAGGGAATTAAGCTTGATTAGATAAGCCTATTATGAAAAGAATTGAAAGATTCAATTATATATGTATTGGAAATTTGTTTGGCGACCATATTTTATAAATATATATAGGCATCGATTTGGAGGAAAAGATTTTTCAAGACCAAACTACGTGCAATTTTTACATCATAGAGTAATATAATAAACAGTTCTATTACGATCCTAGTTTCTCGTGAGTCAATGTTATATAGTATTAAATATCAACCGACTTTGAATGTAAAAGAACAAAAGGATCTCTGAATTCTGAAATCCCTCATGGGTAAACTAGAGAGAGACACAGAGACAAAGTAATAGATTTCCACCTTTCACTATACTTGAAGGAATTTTGTGGCTGGTCTTTTTTCTGAAGCTATACATTGATTTAGTTATTTATTACAACGTTTTTCTTTAACCCTTATTCAATATTGATATAGGAAAACAAATGAAACATATTTAAAAAAAAATGCATTTAATATGCGTGAAGTAAGAAACTTGTTTAAATTTTCAGAGACAGCTAATAAATTTTAAGGTTTACATTACTTTTGGTAAAGACTGTTGTTGAAAGTAACTCAAATGTTATCAGCGGGAGTATATAAAAGAACACAGATATATATACATATATATAAACGGGAAGGGATGATAGTTGGAAGGACGTACACTAATTGAATGGACATGTGATCTTGGGGAGGATAATGATGAGTAGGTTGTAAACCAGTGACTTGGAAGAAGGCTCTTGAGTCAAATTGATTATTATGATTATGCTCATTTGAATCCTGATGCATTCCTCCTCCTTCATAGCTTGATCCTCCAGCTGCCATCACATTCATAGTATGCTGCTGGTTTCTCTCACTCTCTGCTATCTACAATATTCATCATGCTTGTGATTATATATATATATGTAGAGAGAGAGAGAGAGAGATGTGCATGTGAATGTGTGTGTAAGTATACCTTAGCTCGAAGAAGCTGGTTGTTATTGTGCAGGTCTACCTCCTGCAAGATGTCAAGGTTGCAGAAAGGTGAAGACAAATAACAAAAGGAACTTGAGAGAGTTTCACAGCATATAGAGTTTTCTACTGCTAGTAATTAGGGTTTGAGAAAATATTGCTGTGCATGCAACAGTATTGTGATTATATTCTTTCCTTGGATTTTCTCTGGTCCTTTGCAATAACTATGTTGCTATCTATATATATATATATGTAGAGAGAGAGAGAGAGAGAGAGAGAGAGAGTGAGGGAGAGTTAAAGCTCGGGTGAAGTAAAACACTTACCCTCTTCTGCATGTACTCAATTTCTGCAAACAGAAGCTCGTTCTGCAGTGTCAAAGTAGTTGTTTTGAAAATATGCCACAAGAGAAGAAGAAAAACACGTCAGAATAATTGATGAAAACTAAATAAAATCTACACTGAGAGAGAGAGAGAGAGAGAGAAGAGTAGGTACCTTTTTGGAACGAATTCGGCTGATGCCTCTCTCTAGCCTACCCTCCAAGTTCTTGAGATCTCTTGGACTCAAACCTGCCAGTGTCTCCCCCATCATTTGCCTGCATTTTCATAACATATATTATTGTTTTCATATTAGCACTTCATCAACCAAATTAAATTACGGCCACTCATATAGACACACACACACACACACAAAAGTGATAAAAGAAATTAAATAATTGAAGCTAGCTATACCTGTTGTTATTGCGCAGGTTACTGATTTGAGCTCGCAGTTTTGCAGCTTCTTGCTGATAATACTGCCATCATACACCATCATATATAGCTCAAAAGTTTCAGTTTTTTATGCGAAGACAAACTAATAATAACTTAAGAAGCTTACTCAAAGATGAACCCAAAAATCAATAATTATACATATATAGAGGTAGAGATATTGTAACTCCTTATTCTTGTAAAATAGAAAACACACCTGAGCATTAGCTTCAGAAGTGGATCCAGTACCAGTAGAATCTGAACATGCTTTCTTGTACCTCTCTATTGTTGCCTTCACACTGCATCACAAAACCAAACATTCTTATCCATCACACATAATTTGCTTAATTTATCTTTGGATTAAAAAAATAGTAAACCTCATTCCCACAAAACAAATAAAGAAAAATGGGAAAAGAAGAAGAAGAAAAGCGAGCATTAATCTTTATAGAGCCTAGGATATACCGTCAATCAAATCACTATCTCCAGGTAATAATTAATGATGACTCATGACTAAAGGCTACAAATATAAGTTATAAGCAGTTTTATGAAACTCTGCCCGGAGACTGGTGAATTGGTGTCTAAGCTGGTTCGGTCTTTAACCCAAGGTTAATGTTTTTTATTTTTTGAAAAATTGATTTATTTACTTTTTTTTTAAAAAAATCATATTAATAACTCAAAAATCTTCTCTCCCTCATCGGCTTAAGTTAGCTCTAGTTTAACTCTAATTTAACCTACTGACCCAATAATTCAACAGGTTCAGTTAATCCCAATCCAAAACCTTAATTATAACACACCATAGTCAAATGACCCAAATAACCTTTTTTTTTTTGGCAAATAAATATGAAATGTTACGTAGAAGAAAGAGAGAAACCTGGTTTGAACAAGTTAGAGGTCAAATCATCCAAATAAATCTCTCAACCTTAAAACGTAACACTTCTTCCGAAGTTACATCAATGACCTCACTTTTTGTCTATAACCCGCACATACCCAGGAAAATTTTAAGAAAAAACAAAACTGACTCGATGTGATATGAACAGATCAATTAATAAAATTATTCATCAACAATTATAGATTTATACGTGTTTCTATTTTTAAGGTTATGACGAGTGACGACGATACCTTAATATTGTCAAGCCACGCTGGCAGAACATCATTGGATCACGCCATTTCTAGAACTAACTTTTGTTCTTGAGGATTCTTATTTCTCAGAGGGTAATAGCTAATACCCTCAACCTCACTTCTTTATCCACCTCGATATAAACACATATAATACTCAACAAATATAATCTATTTTAGGATACATGTATGTGTGTGTATATATATTTAATTGTGTCTGGCTGTCTGTTACTGTGAATTTATTAATTTTATGAAGTAAAAAATGATTTCTTTTCCAAGGTCACTGTCGGCTGCTGCTATATATCAGTAGTCGTACGACTAATTTTACTCATCACTCCTCCCATTGGCTTCTCAGTTTTCGCCTTTTCGGACCTTTTCATTTCTTTCTTTGTTTTTTTTCTTTTAAAAAATTTGTTTGACTCCTCTCCCACTGGTGGCAAGCATTTCTGAAACCTATTATTAATTAATTATAACATAATTTCAAATAATTTGTGCTAGTTTTTTTGACAATATGATAGTGTTGTTCTTAGTTTCATTTACCTTAAAAAAACAAATTATGACTTTTAATATTGTTTCAAGAAAAATTGTTAAGGCCCGTATCTCCTTATATACATATAATTTCTCTTTTAGAAAGCTTACTTAGTCTAAATTAAACAATAGATGGCAAAAAAAAAGTCTAAATTAAACAATAATCATTATTCAAAAATTATACTCAATCCAAATTTTTTTAAAAAACTTTCATCTGTCACATGAACACCATCAACAACTTTCCATGTGCTAGATGGATTAAATTTAAAAATATAATATATGTGACATATAGCAAACAAAAAACAATACACATTTTTTACAATAATATCTTAATTTTAAATATTTTTTCTTAAATACTTGTAATCAAATCAAACCCAATATATATATAACAAAAAAGCATTTTTTTTTTCAGTCAAACATACAAAATTTTTTTTGAAACTTCAATTTTATTACATCAAAAAAAACATTTTATAAAAAAAGTTTGCACTTTAGAAAATAAATAAACAAAAAATCTAAAAGTTCCATACACATTCATAAAACACCACCATTATTACTTTGTGTCTGTATGTTTCTTCTTGTGATGAGTGAGTCCAAAACTTTCACAAAAATATCAACACACAGACTTTGAACAAACGTATAGCTCAGTAAGTTATACCAACAATGGTGAAATGATTATGATGAACCCACTTGTTTCTCTCTTATTGGTTCCTTCTTCTCTCTTTCTTTTTCAGATTCACTGTCTTCGTAAAAGAAACTCTTTTTTAACTCCATGAAAATCAAAACCAGAAGAGAGAGAGAGAGACAGAGACAGAGAGAGGAAATAGGGTTAAGAGAAGAATGAAGAAAGGAAAGAGAAACAAGAAAAACTGAGTAAAAATAAGGGTTTTTGAGGGATTATTCATTTTAATTTGTCAGAAGTCAAGAACTGAGAAATTATACCATGTGTGCTTTGTGTGTGTGACGTGACCAAAGATTCTCTCTAGACCAAGAGACAAGCGAATCCTATTCCATCTAACTCTCTACTTCATAAGATCTTTTTTAAAAACCCTAACCAGAAAGCCAGAAAATATATATATATATATACTGTATATATATAACTAATTAAACCAGAAACTATCAACTTCTTTTTTTTTTCCCCTCTCTTCCAAAAGGGGTTTTAATTTCTCAGGTTTTTGATTGGTTGGGTAAGAAACCAGAAAAGGAAAACATAAAGGGGTTAGGTTTTTGATGTTTCTTATTACTTGATTAAGTGTAACCTAAATAATCGTCATTCTGGATAAAGGAAGCCCTAATCTTTTAGGTTAAGTTTGACCCAAGTTCAAAAATTTACACGTGGGGTGCTAGCTGAGATTTGTGGAAACTTTTGATTAAAATAGCAAATCTCTCTCAATCTGCGTATGGATTTTTTCTTAGCTGGTATATCGAGAAAAATCCCTGCATAATCTAGACAAACCCTAATAAAGGCCTACTCTTTGTTTCTTCCCCCTTTAAAAAAAGTTGTTTTTATTTCTTTTCAATTTGATGTTTTGACGTTTTCTTTTAAATTCTGCAGTACTTGCTAGCTAGCTTAACCAATCTGTTGTGACTAGTGATGTGTTATTAAGGAATTGTCACAGATGAAAGCATAGGCCTTAGATTGTGTGTGTGTGTGTGTGAGAGAGAGAGAGAGAGAGAGAGAGAAGGAAACTGGAAACCTAAACTTTTAACAATGGAGGAAATTAAGCTGATCTCACACTGGATTTCATAGTAAACTTCTCAAATCTTTATCTTTTGTTTCATACTCTAAACTCGATAACTTATAAATCTAGGGGATCTATTCCACCAGATCTATGAATTTACCAAAACATCAAAAAAACAGAAACAACAATAGGCAAACAATTACACAAAAAAAAAACACACACACACACACAACTTGATCGTTATAGCAGAAAACAAAGCTACATTTTCACACTCTCATAACAAATTCACAGTATCTGATCAACCCTTTATGAGATCCATTCAAGAATTAAAAGAAAAACAAAACTTTGAAGGCAGAGATTTATATGAGAGGAAAGTAAAAAGGGGGAAAAGGAGAAGAAACCCAAACCCAGAGAATTTCGAGATTGAAAAAGCTGAA
This sequence comes from Acacia concinna, assembly GCA_037177275.1. Lineage (NCBI taxonomy): Eukaryota > Viridiplantae > Streptophyta > Magnoliopsida > Fabales > Fabaceae > Acacia > Acacia concinna. The sequence goes on along the minus strand of JBAGKO010000001.1, from coordinate 14,450,169 downwards.
ACCCTAAAGCATTTATATATGCAAGAGAGAAAGACATATATATATACATACATATATCTATATACCTGTTATTAGCATATTCGTAGAGGCGGCCGCGAGTGGAGAAGACGATGAGGGCCACCTCTGCATCGCAAAGCACAGAGAGCTCATAAGCCTTCTTGAGGAGGCCATTTCTGCGCTTACAGAAAGTGACCTGGCGATTTGTGGTGTTCTCGATCCTCTTGATCTCAATCTTCCCTCTTCCCATCTTTCTCTGAGGAGATGAAGAATCCGACATGGCTTGATTATTGTTATTATTATTATTATTATTTGGGAACGCCATGGCCTCAAATCAATCTCGTAAGAACCTGAATCAAAGTAAAAACAAACAAGACGAACAAACCCATATGCACAAAATTTCAGCTTTTTTTCTTATCAATAGAGAATTAGGAAGAAAGAAGAACTATCTAGTTAAGAGAAGCTGTCTCAACTTCCACATACTTGACAGTGAAATTTACACCCTCAATCAAGTGATTCTTACTGTTTTTTACTCGCACAAGAAACTGAAAAGAATCTATTTGTGAAAGTAAAAGCCATTACTAAACCAAAACTCTCTGGAGCTTTGAGCTTGTTTTGGAGCTTTAGTTTTTTTTGGCTTCAGCTAGTTTTTGACTATTAGCTGCATAATTTTCAAGCAGAGTCAAGAAATCATCAATCTAAGAAACTCTCATAGAAGAAAAGAATTGATCTTTTATTAAATGCCATGATCAATTAAAAACCCTGGATTTGTGAGCGAGCTAGTTTTGGGGGAATCTCAAAGAGAGGAAATATAAATAAACATGGAAAAATTGGGCTTGAAGATTCTTAAAACTAGTGTTCATGGAAGTTTGCAGTAATCTAATCTAACAGGGGCTTGGGCCGCAAAAGGGAGAGAGGGTTTTAATTTTTCAGGCTCAAAAAGTTGGGATTAAGCCAAAAAAGATGAAGCATTGGAGATGGGATTTCAAAGGATGTCTCAGTATTTTACTTACTAATCTGAGGGGGAAGAGAGAACCAAAAGCGATAAAAGAGTTACGAGAGCAGGAACACAGTTCTCAGCAACTGGGAAATTCTTTTCCTTCTTCTATCAGAACTGAAAGAGAATTCACAAAATGAAGGCGAAGTTACAAAAGAGAGAAAGGGTGTGTGTGTGTATATATATATATTATATAAACAAAAAAAATACTTTTTGATCAAAAATAATTCTACGTTATTTCACCAGAAACCATAAATATGAACATTTTGCTTCTCTTTACTTTTTCACCCTCCAACTGGACCCTTGGAATCAAAAGGGGAGGATAAATAAGGAATAAACTTAAGAATGACTCTTGGTTTAATTACAATATTATTGACTTGATTTGCTTTTTCAAGTAAAGAATATCATTATCGGAGGAGGAGGCCAGGAAGGCCATATGAGAGAGAGAGAGAGGAAATTGTGAAAAGGATTATTAATGAAGTGACAGACGTTGGGGTTATGTTGCAAACGTCTCACCTATTAGAGTGTATTCCACAACAGAAACCACTTTCCTGCTTTCTCTTTCTCTCACCATGATTCTTTCCAAACTCAGCTTTATATATATATATATAACATACAACAAACATGTCATGTCCAAAATTTGGGCAAAGAAGCCTCAAGAATAATCCTGAATTAAGCAGGCTACCATAAGGCAAGGGTTTGAGAATTGTCCTCAAAATATAGAATGCTTAAGAGGATATTTTAAGTTGAGGAAAAGACTTATAAGTTATCCCAAGATCCTTAAGCAATATTAGAGAGGATTGAATAAATGGCAAGTTATGCAAGGTCAAAAGTGTAATTTTTTACGACCTTCAATTAACAAGGTATCCAAACAACTGACTAGTTTAAATCAAAATGTAGTAGAGAGATTATAAATGGTAAGTTATGCAAGGGTCAAAAGGGTAATCTTTTACAACCTTCAATTAACAATGTATCAGAGCAACTTTCTAATTCAAATCGAAGCTTTGCAACTATGATGCCTCTCTAATAGGGTGATTTCGAGCAAAGTGGGATTGAACTCAGTTCACCAACTTTATGATCTAGCTAGTCCAATTCTAGACCAAGTAGAATTATAAATCGGATTTATTTGAGTTCATCAATATAACTTAAGGATCTTTTTTGGTGTTAGATGCTCTTTCAAGCATTAATATAGTGAATAATATTAGTTTTAAGAATTAGACTACGATACAATGGCCAGTGCTTGGAAGTTCACTACTTTTGTAATTTTGTTAAATAGTTAGGGTTAAAGGAGTGCTATTATAATGTAAGTGAGGGCTATTAAATAAGAAAAGGTAATATAAAAAGGGCATATGAAAACTTAATACTAAGAATTTGAGTCAATAAGTAATGAGTCTCGCTTATATTCTCTAGGTATAATTCTCCCATCAAATCATGACAATCATAAGTGACATTTTTTTAACAATGAAAATTCACATTATAAACTTTCAAAAATTTGATTGAACCATTATTATAATAAAAATCACATATGGTATGATTTGGATGAAGAATTGGATCTAATGGATATAAGCAAATGAACCTAAATTATATTCTTTTAAAATTTAGATGAAAGATTAAGGGATTGTCCATTAATATTATGCTTTTGAGTGATCATGGGTATTCCTAAAGCTAAAAATTATAATTTTACAAGTGTAATGCTACATTGTGCTTTAGAATTGTATTATTATGGAAGTGGGGACTAGTTGAATCATTGAGGAGTGTACCTTTCTCACTTGGCGGTGACCTAAAATTGAAAGGCAACTGACGTTTGACAACCAGTATCTTAGTGTAATTCATTTATGGTAATATAAAAATCAATTTTTAATTAACAAATTTAACTTTCCTTTTTTATGACTTCATCCTTCTTATCTACCTTATACTTTCACTAATTTTTCCCTCTGTGTGGGGGGAGAGAGAGAGAGAGAGAGAGAGAGAGTTGATTTAGGTTTTTAATTTTTTCCTTGAATTTGTTTTTTTAGTTTTTGGTTTATTTTCCTTTAATAACATGCAGTTTTAACTTCAATGAAAGTCTCTACGATTTCAAAAAACTTAGTGAGAAAATTCAGAAATATCACTTAATCATAGCAAGAAAATTAATTACATATGGGGGTAATATAATAATACTCAGTTAAATTTAGAAATGATTTTTTCCTGCTTACAATTATATATTGTTGCCTAAAATATTGAAGCATGCCAAACTTCACAAATAACAAAATTGAAATGAAATATTAAATAAATCCACGCTGGAGTTAGTGTTAGTAATGATTATATTGTTGTAGTGAGAGACAAAACAATATTAATTTCAAAGAATATGAATCATCCACTCACAATTATTCTACCTGAAAGAACATCTTATCTCAATATCAAATAAGCTTCTTGATTAATTTAATCTTCATTAGAAGATCTTATCAGTCCAAATTATAATTGCTAATCAACAACAAAGCATGGAAATCACAATTGAATAAACACTTATACCATAAAAAGTAATTGGGGAATGGAAAAGAAACTAAACTAATTGAATAATAGATCATGTATATTGGGCAAATAATAATAATAATTGACCATGTATAAAAAATTGTGTTATGAGATTGATTAATTTGCAAAAACTTGTGTTTTAAACCTTCTAACTTGCATTAATTCGATATTTGTTAATTTGAGCTTTCCAAGCAATACTTGTTTTTGTCCTAGACGCCCATCTCTCCTTTGAATTAGGTCCCATGGTGTGTGTGTGTGTATTTCACTTTTGCAAGGTATCCCCCAACCCGGTAAACCAAGAACTAATCATCTGTTCATTGTGGGTTCCTCTATGGGAAGGACAGCTGGCTAGGAGATTTAATATTAATCCATACCCAAAGCTAGGGATCGTATTAGTACTTTTACTATTAGTATTACTTGAGATCCTAAATATAAAATCTAATTGACTTTTTCTGGAAAAGTTAAGGAAGTTAAATAAGTCAATTAATATATTGTCTATGATTAAATGATTTTTTATTTTATAATCAAACAAGTTAGTTCGTTGAAAAATAAACAATAAATATAAATACTTTAAAGTAATTTAATTAACTTCCTTAATCTTTTTAAAAGGAGTCAACTGTATTTTTTTATTTAATATATAAAAGCCCTTATTTAGTTCCTTTGTTGGCCAATAATCTTGAAATTATCCGATTGGATGAGGACATGATTGTTAGGTGTCTATTTGTATTTAATTTGAGACATATTTGAGTTATATTTTGTTCAACTTATTCTCTTTTATTATCTTTCAATGGGTCTTCTTGTCACCACTTGGCTAATTATTTATATATTGTCCTCATTTCAATTCAATTGCGATTTTTCCTAAATTCAAATTTCATATATGTTTTCACTGCCACTTAGTTGCCAATATATGTCTTAATTCCAAGCACGTAATACTTCCTCATTATAAGAACTTAATTATCTCCAAGGGAGTTGGTATATTAGATTGAATCCCTTACACTCTTGTGTATTTACAAAAAGTGTTACACATGAAATTATAAGAAGAGGTCTTATATTCAAGATTAATGTCAACTCCCCAAATAAGTTATGTATTAAGAACCTAAGAGAGTATATATTTGAGAGATAAAAACTTATCAATGTCTTATATTTTGAACTAAAATAAACTGATCAACTAGCTCTTGCATTTAAAATCAAACGGATTGAGGACCTAATAGCTAGGAGTAGAATATCTACTATATAGCCAACAATGATTGGTCCAGTTGGTAAAGGTGTTGGCCTATAATCATAAAGTTGTGGGTTTAAATTCCACTAATGCGAGAACCTTATTAGTGGGCAATTTGTAAATATATATGTAACATCCTAATTTTATATTAGTATTTAATTATAATTAAGGAATAATAATATTTTATCAGGCAGAACAGCTCATTCACGTTTTGTAATTCCAATTCAAATTAATGAGTATTCAATGTGCTTTAATAAACAAAACTCTGCACTTGCAAACTTGATTGCAACAACGAAGCTAATCATATGGGATGAAGTACCGATGATCCAACGATTTTGTATTGAAAAATTTGATGGTACCTTGAAGGATATCATGCATTCTGATAGGATTTTTGGTGGCAAATCTATCATAATGGGTGGTGATTTTCATCAAATACTTCTAGTTGTTCTAAAAGGTACAAGGGCAAATATTGTTAATGCATGTATAAGCTCTTCATGGTTATGGTATCATTGCACAATCTTCAACCTCTCAAAGAACATGAGATTAATTGCAAGAACATCGCAAGAAGAAATACAAAAGCTAGCATGGTTCAGTCAATGGCTTTTAGATGTGGGTGATGGCAAAGCTGGTGAGTCTCATGATTGGCGTGGCTGAGATTGAAATTCCAATAGAACTTCTGGTAGAAAAGTTTACCAATCCAATTCATTCAATTGTTTCAGCCACCTATAATGACTTAGACGAGAACTTAGGTTGCAATGAATACTTTAATGATAGAGCAATACTCGCACCTACAATTGAGATGGTTGGCTAGATTAATGACTATATGTGCTCATTATAGCCAGGTGAAGCTCATGTGTATTTTAGTTGTGACTCTGTATGCAAGTCTTCTTATGACTGCGACAACTTTGATAACCTTTACACTACAAAATTCCTTAACACTATTAATAGCTCTGGTCTTCCGCCTCATAAGCTTTCACTTAAGATTGGGGCTTCAATTATGTTGTTGAGGAACATAGACCAATCTAGTGGTTTATGCAATGGCACAAGGCTATGCATATCACAACTTGGTCATAACATCATTGAGGCAATAACATTGAATGGATCAAATTCAAATAAGAAGGTGTTAATTCATAGGATGAATATGAACCCTTCAAATAGTCAATAGCCATTCCATATGTGAAGAAGGCAATTCCCAGTGAATAGTAGTTTTGCCATGACAATCAACAAGAGCCAGGGCCAGTCACTTCATCGTGTTGGGATTTATCTTTCTAAGTCTATTTTCACACATGATCAATTATATGTTGCACTTTATGGGGTAAGAAGCATGGATGGGTTGAAGATTTACGTCCCAGATAATGTGATGGAAGTAGGAGGACAACATCAAATGTAGTGTACACGGAGATTTTTAGGAACCTAAGTTGTTGATATTAATGAATGATTGCCTCCAACCAAATTAAAATGAGATGTGTATGTAATTAGTACTAAGGTGACATGGTGTTAGCAAAGTATGATTTGTGTGTAATTAATGTGGCATAAGTGTGAGGACTAATTTATAAGCTATAAAGTAATGCTCCCCGCACAATGCGCGGGGAATATGTGTTAGTTTTATCAATTTTCTTATTATTGATATTATTAAAAATAAAACAAACAAGAAAAATAAGAAGAAAGGATAGTAATAAAGTATTTATTATATATCTACATAAGTGCATGTGTGTGTACGTGATGGAAAAGAAGAAAGAAAGGGTAAGTGTGTGTGCCTTCGTTGAGAGAAAGAGTATTATAAAAATAAATAATAAATAAATAAAGGGGTGCGTGGCCCTTTTAGTAGTCACATGTGGAGGGGTAATTTATATACTCCACCCATAAGCTACAGTGAAGTGAATGTCTCATACGCAGAAGTCGGGCAAAGTCTAGAAGCAGATCAATGATTAATTTGAGGTTAGGGTTTTGATCAAGTTTTGAGTTTTGTGAATAGATATCTATAAGATGTAGAGGAAGGTTAATGACTAATTTTTAATTAGTTTAGTTTTGTCATTTGGTTTTTGTAAAATTTTATATTTTTTTTAAAAAAAACTCAAATCCTAAATAATCTCGTAAATGATGCTTCTACCAATTAATTTTGGGTAAAACAATTTATTTAGTTTGATGGAGATATTGTTAAAGTTCTAAATGGTTTAACCAGGAGCGTGTGGTAGAGTGGTAGGGGCTCTTCCACCCTTAACCTTGGTCAGGGGTTCGATCCCTGGCCTTGGGTATGGAGCAGCGTTAAATCTCCTGGCCAGCTGTCCTTCCCATAGAGGAACCCACAATGAGCGGAGGATTAGTCCTTGGCCTGCCGGGCTGGGGGAAACCTTGTGAAAGCAAAAAAAAGTTCTAAATGGTTTAGATTGTTTATTAAGTGAAGAATTATAATTTAGTGGTTTTTTTTTCATGTGGAATCTTAATTATTAAATTAGGGATTTTGTTCGATGGATAATATATAATTAATGTTCCAAATGAGTTATTTGGGTTAAAAAAATATTTGAATTCATGTTGAAACAAATAATTGAGTTATTGTGTGAAATTGGAATTTCTAGGTAATTTATTCTAAATTTTAAGATTATGGACTTAGGTTAATTAAGTTAATTTTATTTAACTAATAATTCGAAGAATTATTAATGTGTAGTAAATTGATTATTTTAGATTGATTATGATTTGTAATTGAACTCTTGGATTATGAGCTTTGTGGTAAATTTTGCTTTGATGAGAGGTAACCACTTTCCTCCTATTGTGCATGCTAACATAAATTTGTAATTGATTTGTGATATATGCTATGAAGTTATTTTATTATTGAAATTGTCTTGTGGGAATTATTTTATTAGCAATTGATAGTGATATAATATTATATGAATTTAATGTTGATTTATGATATTGGAAATTCTCTTGAGAATTTGTGAATTGATAATGAAATGTGATGATTTATGATAATTATATTTGTTGAGTACAATTATATCTCTTGAGTATTGTTATGAGAGGGGATGGTGGAGGTAGAGTTCATGGGAGGTTATTTTAGAGGAAATAAGCGGGTGAAATCTTGTACAAAAAGAGAAAATAAGGTGGTGGGTTTCTAAGTGTACATTGGTTAGCCCTTCAGCCCCATTATGTTTTAATAGGGCCTTGACACCCCACTAATGTATTAAAGGGGGAACCCATGGTCTAGTCTTGTACTCTATAAATTTTGGCCAGTCCATATCACTTGATCAGTGATCTTATTGAATTGAACTACCAGTCACATGGGTGAGTACTAGCTCATGGGTTCAGTCAAAGGAAATAAGGTGGGAGGAAATAAGGGAGGTTAGAGAATAAATTGTTATGTATTGATATTTGTACACCCATGTGATATATATGAAAATGAAATTATGATACTGTCAATTGATATACCTATAACCTTGTGATATTTTAATAATGCTGTGTATTTATAACTGTTCCCACTTGACACTTCACGGGCACTTACTTGTATGCCTGATGAGATGGACTGTTGATTGTTGAGACTTTTGTCTCACCCCGTCGTTTTAACATTTTTCTAGGTGATAGTTCTTGTAAGGGTCCATCAGGGAAGACTTTGGAAGCTTAAGCTACTTCTACTAAAAGTAGTGCTTCCATCTTGTTGGTTATGCTTGATTATTGTATATTGCCATATTATGGCTCATTTTACATACTCAGATTTATTATGAGGATTTGATGCATGAACTAGATACTTTTGAATTTCTCTGTGACTGGTTAAGTCTTGATGATTTTGGGAGGCCTAAAGGCCCTATGATTGTGTCCTGACCTTGTGGATCCATACTTAGTTTGATAGAAATATTTTGGCATGAAATGGTGAATTGTTTAGTTAAAGTGTTGAACTTGGGAATAAACATCCATTAAGGGCTTGGAGAAGTCTAAAGGCTAATTATGTGATTGAATTTCTATCAAGGGGTTTTGTCCTTTTAACCATGATAGTTCTTTTAAAGATTTGATTTTAAACTTTTCTATCATGATTAACATATATAAATCATTTATTACATTTCATATATCATGATAGTGGTTTAATGGTGATTTGACAAAATATTTAGCTAATTATAATTTATGGAAAGGCTCTTTACAACATCTGTCATATTTGAGCTTAGAAGCATGTTCTGACCCAAGTGAGACTGATAATCCAACTCACCTAAACTTTTCTCTTAAAGAAAAATATACACACACTATATCGACATCGGACCTCGCAACACATTTATTTGAGAAGAATGGTGGTAGCTATGGAAAAGAGTAATATTGTGTTGAGTAGTGAGTACAATTTGTTGTGTTCATACCGAATGTGCCTTATCTCTCATTTGTGGCCTATGACTTGTCACTTTTCTTTTACCTTCCCTAAGCTATTAATACAAGTTAACCATCTAACAGTGACAGCTCCTTCTATAATATGCGACATGCTTGTGAGATAATGGATTTGGGAATTGGGATTTAGGTTCATTAAGAGCCAAATTCAATAAACGGCAATTTTTCTTACATCTTTTTATTAAAATTTTTTAACCCAATTATCTATAAACTCATTAAAATTTTCCCTTCCCTAGCTCCCCTCCATTTTATCCCTTGTGCCATACAAACCCTAAGTTTTTCACTAATGAGAAATTCATTGTGCTATTGTAATGTCATTATTAATACTCCATCCAATCTTTTAATATAAAACATATTTACCTATTTAAAGATCAAGAAAGTTAATCTATGTAACATGTATTTTTTAAAACACCTAGCCATTTTCCTTAATTCTCTCATTCCCTCTCCTCCTTGATTATTGTTAAGAAGGCATCAATATGAGTGAATTAAAAAAAGATTAACAACTAAAAAAAAATTATGTTTTTTATTTAAAACGAAGATCAACTCCTCAAATATGTCTTATATTAAAGACAAGGGAGTAACTCACATGAAGGATGGGGGACTAAGATGAAAAAGTTTTAGACTTGCAATTTGAAATTGCTTATTATTGGACTTTTATGCTACAGTTATAAAGTGTAACCATTTTAAGCAATATTTCAAAACGGTTTCTTATTATTAGCAGATAGCATAGACAACAATTTCAATGAATTGTGCGAGGAGTTATGCAAACGTTAGGCAGCAGTTCAAAAAATTGTTGCGTAAAAGTATAAGTACACAGTGTTCATAGTTCTCACTAAATTTTTTTAAAATATTCCTAAAAAGGCAAAAAAAAATGTTATAGTGTGAACACTTGATGCTTCTCTTACTTAAAATACATCAATCTGCGTTTATACTTTTTTTAAAAAACAAGTTACGCGGAAAAATAAAGACTTAATCCCGTTAACAAATTAAAGAAAGCGTCACATAATACTTTGTGAAAACACACACACACACACACACACACACCATAATTAATATATATATATATATATATATAGTTTCTAATTTTGATTGTGTATACGATCATTATATACTTGGTGTTTTGTTGCCAACTTGCTTTATTAGGTTTACCTTGAATTTTTGTCGAAGTTTGAGTGAGTGGGCTAGGTTTAGTAGTATTGAAGATAGAATTACGTACACATTATACTCTTTGATCATGTTGCTATTTATGTAAATAGAGGATCTAACAGTTTGGATTGTGTTAGCTATCACCATTTTAGCAATCTAATAGTGTCCTATTAGCACTATGCTTACTATACTTGGTTTGAATATAATTAATGATTAAAATTAATTGTCTTAGCTGATTAAGAAATATAGTAGTAATGTGTTTGTGTGTGTGTGATTTAAAAATTGAGTTGGATTAATTTTTGTAAAACTAATGAGTGACCTAGTACTTGCTATTTAGATTGGACAAAATTAGAAACTAGTTATAAATTTACCTAAATTGTTTAAAAATTGTCACAAAAAAAATGTTGAACAATTAAGAACCTTTAAAGATGGGACAAAATAAATATGGGACCATAGAATATAAACTGAATAACTAATTTGTAGATATTATAAAATTAATTAACTTTATTAGTTGTAAATAATATAATGTATGTTAATTTTCTTAAAATAGGACAATCTTTAAGTCATGATTTGTGTTGTAGTTAACTATTTATAGAACTTTCATAAATATGTACAATCAATAGGGATATATATTTAAAAATTATAAATATTAATGATAAGATAGACTTGTTCTTATATTAAATATTAAACCTCTTAACTTGCTAATATATCTTTTTTTTTCCTGCGAGCTAATATATCACCGACACCAATATAATATAGTTTGCATAATAAAATCAATTTTTAAATGATCGAATTGTTGATAATAATCATATATATGAAAAACTCCTTTAGGTTATTAACCCATCCTTTATAAGTTTATTGAATGATATGAAGCACCTTTTTTAAGTTGGATCCTACTTTTAAAATTTTTCATGATTATGAATAAGACTAATACCAACTTTGAAACAATTTCTCAGTAACTTAAAGCATGACAAGTCTTTTAAGGTTATAGTTAGGCCTATTCTTTTAATTTATTTTTTTCTGCATTATAAATGAGTTTTCTTAAAAGAATAAAAGAGTTGGGCACCCATAACATATGTGCTATTTTTTTTTTGACCGTACTTAGGACACTGATATAAAGAATAATATTAAGTAGTTAAAATTTACCTTTTCTCTTCAAAACCAATCATTTTGGCCAATCTTAGAAATTAACTAGCAAGCAAACAAGGAAAAAGATCAAGGGGAATATTGAATTTATAGAATCATAAACTATAAGATCAACCAGTAAGGATTTCAAAAATTAAAAATAACTTAGAAATAAAATATTTTGTATTTATATTGGAATGGTAAACACTTAGATACACTAATGTACATCCTGAAGTTACAAGCAGAACCAAACAACCGTCTTTCCACTCATAAAAGACTATCCACTTATAAACTAAACATTTTTTTTTAATCAGTGTTATGATTTTAGAGAAACACCAAATGTAATTAATTGATATGATTCGTATGAGAAATCTCGCCCGCAGTGAACAAATATATGTTTTTAATAACAATATAATTAGAATTAATCTTGGTCTATTGAAATGTGGATTCAAATTTTCAACATCAATAATGTTATGAGTTAATATTATAATTGGGAATTTTTGAGTAATTAATAGATCGAAAGCGGAAAATTCACAAATGGTATTGAGTCAGAAAGTGGTCAAACCCTACCAATGATGTTGAGTTTATTGGTAATATCATTGCAAAGATCATGACTTATTAGGCTTGTGGATAAATAATAATAATAATAATAATAATAATAATAATAATATTGCAGGATCCTAATTACATCTAAACATGATTCAAATATAGATTTATTACTCTGTAAAGACCAAATTTTAGATGGTCAATTGCAAATTAAAAAGTGGCAATAACTCTATTTTCATCTAAATTCACTCACATCGTGCTTGCCTAATTGGAATATCTTCATATGATATTCCCACTCACTTCTGACCTCATCTTTTCCTTAAAGCCAAGGTCGAATATATTATATATACGTGTGGCTAACTTCCTATACATATGCACTTCATCAGAGAATGTTCTAAAGGACTACACACACAGACACACACACACACACAAAAGCAGATTCTGCTAAGAAATGTATCTTGGTGACAACATCATCGTATCAATCTTTTTTGCGTAAAAATTTGTGTTGAAAAAAAAAATCTTTAAATAGGTAAACACATTTAGGTTATTGATTAGTAAACAAATGATAGGTTTAGTCCTACGTTTTAACATAAAAAAAATGTATGTTTTTGTGATATAACTAGAGATTTCATATTGAAGTAAATGACCTTTTAGCTTGGTGACGTAAAAGTTCTCTTGTGAATGCAAGATCACGAGTTTAATCAAACTTATAACCTCGTAGATCATTAGTATATATCTAGCCCTCTAATTAAAAAAGTTTGGATCGAACACAAGAGATATAAACCTTCAACATATTGCAAAACTAATTAGACGTCTAATTTGTTAATGGCTTTTTCAAAAGGAAATATCATAGCATTCAAAAATTTAAAATTCGCCTATGACTTGTGGTCTAATAGCATAAAAATTCTCTTGAAAGTCGGAGGTTGCGGCTTAGAACCTAGTACCGTTAGTATTTTCCCTTCTTAAAGAAAGAAAAAAGAAAAGAAAAGAAAAAGTGAGGGGGAGGTTGATGATATAGAAGTGGTGAGAGGGCATGTTGAGAAGGGTCAAATATGTAATGTTACATGACAACAAGAAAATCTGAGGCATATCTCTAAAATGAGGACCACAAGGAGTAAGTGGTACCATCACATGCCTCTTACTTCGTCCATCCAAATACAACAAGTCAATAAATGTGTTATCACATAGTAGTATATATATTATTCCACACCTCTCATCAATTATTGAACATCCTTGTAAAATTTTTGTAATGTTACCCAATTTTTGTTGATTATATATAAATATATATATATTGCGAAACACGTGTATCCTTCTATTAGTGACAATCTTGTTCGAGATATTGTCGGTCACTAAATGTAGGCACATCTCTTAATAGGGATTTGAACTTTGGTTTCCCACTTTATGAGGGACTAGCCCTTTCCACCAGACCTAACCCTGTTGGTTGTTGATTATATATAATTCCATAGCAGTATGTTATAAGGAGAGAGATAAGTAAATATATGAGGTGTGTAAGCCCAAACAGATATGATGTTAGTCCACCCATCCGATGTGATAATTATAGCTCAATGGCATGAAAGTTCCCTTGTAAATGAAAAGTTGTGAGTTCAGGTCCGTTAGTGTTAGCCCCTTTAAAAAATAATACTACCTTTTGTCCTTAATATATATATATATATAAGATATACTTAACTAATTTGGGTAAATTTAAAAAAAAAAAGTTAAGTTTGTTATTTGTTTAAAATGTGTGTTAGTTTCCCTAAACTACCTTCTCAAGTCATTTGCATTGAAACTACCAATAGGGGCGGTGTTTAGCAGGGAAATCATAAATATGGGAAATAAAGTAGATTTAGGTCTTATATTTGGACCAATCCAACTCCTAACTAGCTCTTATTTATTTATTTATTTATTTATATTTGTGTGTGTGTATTAAATACTAGAGGTAGTAATGTTTTTTAATAATATATTGTGTTGTTGTAGCAGAGAAATTGAGGTAGATAGTTTTTAGCAAAAAGGAAAAAAGGGGGAAAAACAGATGATATTCTATTTGTGCAATAAGATGGACGTTGCCTCGAAGCTGTGTGATGGAAAGTCTCTTTTAAGGGTTTGTAACCTTTGGTTGGATGTTTTAGGCAAATGGGTATGTGGAAAATTATACATCACTCGTTTTTCACTTTTGGTCCAAAGTTTTGTTTAATTTATTTTTTTGTTCCAGACTGTTTTAACTTGATTTGGACAACTTAAATTTTTCTATTTTTTGGTCATAATATTAATTATAATTAATCAATATCACTTTTCCTCAAATTTGATAAATGGAATGAGCTTTAAAGAAAAGGTTGATAGCTGGAAAGTTAATATTTTTATTAGTTACGTGCTTTACTTCTTTTTTTATTTTTTTGACCCGAACGTGCTTTACTTGAAAAACATGTACAGAACATGATTTGAATAATTTTACATATGATTTGGACATTTCAAATGAAAAATGTGCATCGTGTTCATCTTCGATTGGATACAGTGAGCATTAAACTGTCCCGAAGATTTTTTTGAGAAAAATAGTGAGTTATAGTATATATAGAGCATTCAATTAAAAGAAAGAAAGAAAGAAATAATCTCTCTCTCACTATTTTGAATTTTTTTGAAAACAAATACTCATTTGTATATATGACACTTCTAACATTTTTTACACAGAGCAAAGAAAACCTTAAATCTTATTAACTGTGCTATAAAATTCAACAAATTTCTAAATCTACCCCTATTTAATATACATAATACCTAATGAAAACAAAGTCAACACAATAATATATAAGTTAATGATAAAGTTTACATTTACATCAAAACTTTAATGAGGTGCCTTATAAATATCAACTAAAAAAAATTCTCTCTATGCCCTATGTAGAGGACCAGAGGAGTATATTTAAAGTTAAGTGTGAATACCTTTTCAGGAAAATTGCAGCAAATCAAACTTTTTTTTAATTCATCTTGTTTGGGGAAAAAATAGTAAACTTTTGCATCACTTTATAACATTTGCCATATATCTGAAATAAAAAGTCACCATTATTGAGGTGTGAAGCAAGTGTATTTGAAAATGACATTGGACCATTTATACAATTCAATCCATTAGAAGATAATTGGAACACCAGAAATGGTTATGAATTTAAAAATAAAAAAAACATAGGTACTTCATTTTCTTGTTATGTTTTAATATATGTTCTCAATTAGCCACTAAATTTAATTCTCAATGAAGCACATTGAATATATATATATATACACACACACTAGTGTTACTCATGGATATTGTGGCCAAACAAAGAAGTAATATCCATAGATTAACGTACTTCAAAGTTATAAGAGAGTTTTATTGTACTTATGCTTGTTGTCTCAACAAATGGAGGAAGTGAAAATTATCTCTTTATTGTCCCTTTTCTTCTTGTCTTCATATTACATAAAAACTAGCTTTGTCGCATAAATGAAATTAAAAAAAGAAGAAGCTAAGTTATTAATTTCAAACCAAATTAGTTCTTACAAGTTTTATAAAACATACAGAAAATTTAGTGTTGTGAGATGAAAATGCAATTCCTTGGATAATGACTCCTAAAAGATAATGATCTTTTTTTACTGTAAGTTGGATGAATCGGAGAAGCCTGAAGTTCCACAATGTTCTTTTATAGTACTCACTGTATTCCTATTTATAAGACCCTTTTGGAGAATCCTAAAAATATCCTAAAAAAGATAATTATATTACTTTAAGATATTAAAGTTTGTCATTTTTCTTTAAATTATGTTGTTTGACTTATGAACTACTATATAATGTAATAAAACACAACATATGATATTATTAAGTAATGCAATTAGCTTTCTTAAAATTTTTTTAAGATTCTCTAAAAGAGTCTTATAAATAGAAACAGAGGGAGTAGGACAAAAAATTAAAGAAGAAGAAAAAATCGCCAAACGTTCCATTTGAATCAGCACCATTTTAATGGTTATAAAGCTCCTGTACGATTTGTCAATTACAAAGATACATGCCAAGACCGAACATCTCCTTTTTTTTTTTTCCTTTTATCGGCAATCGTGCTTTGAAATAGAGATCCAAACACTAATTATTATTAGGGTGTGTTTGGATTGATTTTTAAAAAATAGTTTTTGTAATAGAATAGCTTTTCTATAATTGATTTTTTAGAATATCTTTTGTAAAAACTTAGGTTTAGATAAAATGAGAGTGTTTGGGTAAATGTTATTATAATAGCTTTTTTCAGTGTCAAATGGCTATAAAGGACATTATCTTTTGTAATAATTATATGTAAGAGTTATAGTGTAATATTAATGTCCAATTAATGTTAAAGTACCCTCTCCTCTCATGCTCTAGTTAAAACTTAGGAACAATGAAATGTGATAAGTATATATTTTATAATTGTTGTAAAAATGCTAGAATGTGGATGTCCATAAACTCTCAACTCTTAATTTTTCATATCCTACTCCATAACCTCTCATTCTTAGCATTCCATGTATGTTCAATGTTCTAAACATATAACTTCCCTAATGAATTGTTTGTGGGAGTTTCTTGTGATTAAGTACCATTATGCTTATCTTTATTTACTTGTAATCATAGATATAGAGTTCAATGGTTATAGGTCTATAAATACAGGTTATTGGCATATTTATTGGCACCAAGAATGATGTGAATAAGAGCTCCTCCATATTTCTCCTCTAATATTCTCTCTATTCCTCTAATATCAACTCTTATATTTTATAATTTTATAACACGTTATCAGCACGAGTTCGCTATGAAGGTGTATGGTTTGATTTTCATCTCATGTATTATTTCTTTTATTCTCTAAATTTCTCATTATACTATATGTTGTTTATTTTCTACATTATTTTATCTTTCTAGTTTAGATTATTGATTGT
>JBAGKO010000001.1:14411373-14422163 GCA_037177275.1 Acacia concinna | reverse complement strand
TTTAGGGTCCTCCACAATAAATATTATCTATCCTAGGTCCTTCTTTATAATTTCCCCTAATATTTATTACATTATTAGTATTGATATTTAACTCATCAAAAATCCAAAAAAATAAAGAGATCCCATCGGTTGAATAAGCTATGTACATATATTTATACAAAAAATTCAGCTTTAATGCTATAAAAGTCAACTACAATTTGAACTAATATATTGGCCAACAGATAAAAAAAGTACAGATCCAGAGATTATATATATTTAAAGACATGGATGAGTGGAGACTAACTTGAACAAAAACATAAGGATAAAATAAAAAGAAGAGCTCGTATGCATACCTTGTTAGTGGGGACCAAGTTAAATGTGGAATAAAAGATGCTACTGAAGTGGAAACAAGTGGGACCAAGATGAAGAAGCACAAAATCAAAGGCTCCAAATTTTCAGCAATGAAGGTGGAGAGACTTTGAGAAAGAGACTTTTTGAAAAAGAAGAGTGAATAAAGAGGTGCGAGAGGTAAAAATTACAGAGTAAAAAAGTTTTTTTTGTTTTAGGATGGCATGGTGCTCAGTGTGCCACATGAGGCCCATGCAGGGCCCCTATCCTGGCGCCACGATAGGCCCAAATTTTTTTTAAAAGTCAAATTTTTTGTTATTTGTTTTCAGTTAATCATATGGCACTCTTTTAAATGAATGCCACAAATTATGTTTATATGTACAAACAAATAGATATTGTGACACTTGTTTAAAGGAGTGCCATGATAGGAGCGCCACTTAATTCTATATTTATAGTAGTATATATATTATATGTAAATATATTAAGATATTTATACTACTTTCAGTCTTAATTATAAGACCGAGTTGCCTTTTTTTAGAAAAGCTAAAGAAGCAAAATAAGATATTTAATTATATTATATATTTTATTTTATTTTATTATATATTAATTCAAAAAACACTTTTTTATCAGAAGCGAAGCAAGAAACATTACCCCACATATTACAAATCATATTCTCCTTCATTTAAAAATTTACCCCTATGGGCAAGAAACATAAAATATGCTTTTAGACTATACACTAAAATCACATAATAGGGGTTATAAACACATAAAGCTTCATCTTATTCATTTATATATCTAAGTATACTAAAATATGGCACAATCTCCTACAGCAAAAATTCATAGCCTCCGCATATTCAATGAAACAACAAAATAAATCATATAAAGGGAGGATACGATAAATAATCATTGGATGTTTTAAACTTGTCACTTGTTTCTCTACACTTGCCATTACTAACAAAAGGGCAGACTTGTACTTTCATATTTAGAATTATTAGGACCCAAGCTCTTTGGGACTATATTGAAATTTGATGATTTCAAGGAATTTGATTGCCATTAAACCTATTAATTGGAACCTGGTTGTAATGTTCTCTTTTTTAATTTTTATAAAATAGGAAATAAATAAAAAACTGAATAATTAAAACTTGGGCTGCACGTAGAAATGACATCCTAACGCACAACATATATATGTGTGTATGTACACTTTGGTTAATTTTTATTTGAACTTGTTAACAAAATGAATTTTTTAATTTTACACTTATCTCGTTTCTTTTTGTCCCCCATTGTCCATATTATACATTCTTGTGTTTTTGGTATTACGTGTAGAAGTTAGGTTTTATCCAAATTGTTTTAAAGAGTGCTTATGTATTTTTCCTTATAGTTAAGGTGTAAAATTAACAATTAACTATTTTTATGTGGGTATCTAGCAGAACTAGCTATTTTGGGTATAAAAGTGGACATTATGATTCTTTTTGAATTAGTAACGTCATTGACTAGAGTTAACTTTCATTATTTTTTGCACCGTGAATCTTAGAAGTCTTCTCACTTTATATTATTTTAATATATTTTTGTATTGATTAAGGTGAAAATTTAGCAATAAACTATTTTTATAGGGGCACATAATACAACTATTTTTTATAAAAACATTTACAAGACAAATATGAGTATTTATATAAGACCATTTACATCAATGCCCTTACTTTATTTTTTTATAAAAGTATTTATAAGGCAAATATGTGTGTTTATAAGACAAATAAAGTGATTTTAAAGAATCCAAGAGGTTAAAGATTTTAATTATTCATATATTTGTCTTTCCATTGACAAATCTAAATTTTATTTTGACCCAAAGGGTGTAATTAAATTTTTTTTTCAAGGCATATATATGAATGACCAAAATTTTTTAAATCACTCGATTCTTTTAAATCCGTTTATTTGTCTTGTAAACGCTCATACTTGTCTTGTAAACACTCTTAAGAAAAATAAAATATTGACATTAATTTAAATGGTCTTATATAAATGCCTACATTTGTCTTGCAAATGCATTTATGAAAAATAATTGTGTTGGGTGCCCTTAGAAAAATAGTTCATTACTAAATTTGCACATTAATATTTTAAAAATATATTAAAATAATAGAGTGTGAGAAGACTGGTGAGACCCAGTTGCAAAAAGTAACAAAAGTTAACTTAGATTAACGGCGTTGATACAAGTGTTCCCAAAAAATTCATGATATCTACTTTTATACTCCAAAATTGTTAATTTTGCTGGATTCCTATAAAAGAATAGAGAGCATTTTAATAAAGGACCACATTTAGGAATTAATATCAGCGCAGCCCATAAACAATTGAATGGGTCATATGAACATAGATTTTTCTTGTTCATACAGCCCATTCACTTATTTATGAGCTGCGCTGATATTAATTCCCAACTGCGGTCCCTTACTGAAATTCTCCCAAAAGAATAATTGGTTGCTAAATTTGCACCTTGACATTACTTTCATATAATATCATTTGTTTTAGGCAACTGTTTCTATCTACAAAACTGGAATCTCATTTCTTTTTCTTTTTCTTTTTTGGAAATTTATAAGGATAAGACATAATTTTTTTTATGTTGCTTTTGTTGTTATTTTGCTTTTAAAAAACCTTTAAATGTAGTGTCGAAATAGTACAGACAATTAAAATGGCAAACCAAAATAAGTAATTCCAGTTTGGTAGATAAAAACAGTCGCAGTTAATGAATGAAATTATACGAAAGTAATGAAAAATACACATGCACTCTTTATAATTACAGTTAACTGTTTTTATCTACAGTCGCCATATAATTTCATTCATTGTAGGCAACTGTTTTTTTATCTACGAAATTGGAATCTCATTTCTTTTTTTATTTTTTGAACTTTATAAAGAGAAGACATAATTTTTTATGTTGCTTTTGTTATTCTTTTGCTTTTTAAAAAAACTATAAATATAGTGTCGAAATTGTACAGACAATTAAAATGGCAAACCAAAATAAGTAATTCCAG
Organism: Acacia concinna; assembly: GCA_037177275.1. NCBI lineage: Eukaryota > Viridiplantae > Streptophyta > Magnoliopsida > Fabales > Fabaceae > Acacia > Acacia concinna. The sequence continues at coordinate 14,418,822 of JBAGKO010000001.1, read as the reverse complement.
TTTGGTAGATAAAAACAGTCGCCTTTAATGAATGAAACTGTATGAAAGTAATAAAAAATACACATGCACTCTTTAAAACAATTTGGATAAACCTTAACTTCTAAACGTAATACCAAAAATACAATAATAGTATAATACAGACAATGGAGAAAAGACAGAGTTCTGTTTTGTTCAGGTTTTGAAGCAAATAGAGTAGTTAATTACCTACAACAAAAGTACAGTTTTCAACAATAAAGATATAACTTCTGAAGATGGATAACCCTGTGACCACACTGCGAATTGCAAAGCACCATGTGTGCCAGAATGGATAGATCTGCAGATATTTATAACACACATACACACAGATATATATTTGTATACACACTCTGAATTTCTGGATTTCCATTAGAACACAGTGAAGCTAGCTAGTTTGTAATTGAAATGGACGAGGGAAAAGGAAGAATATGTGTGACTGGTGGAACTGGCTTTATTGCTTCATGGATTATAAAGAGACTTGTTGAGGATGGTTATTCTGTTAATGCCACCGTTAGATCTTCCCCAGGTATCCTTCAGTTTTTGCTGTTCTTATATTTCAATAATATAAAATCAAATAAAATCACTCTATTGCTTTCTGTGGGATTTGTCTTGTGATTCTTCATGCAAAACCTTTCCCTTTATTTATTTTTTCATATAATTATATTATCTGATATCCAGTATTATTGGTTGAGGTTCTAGAATTGTTGGATGGGGTAAGTGGGGTGTAAAGGGGAATAGAGGGGAAGAAAGATCTTTTTACGGATTCAATTTTATTTTTGAAAAAAAATAGTGGATTATATTAGTGGTGTTGAAAACTCCTCTTTATTATCCCGCCAACCAATCAAGTGTATTTGGTTCATTTTCTTCATCAGCAGACTTCAATCTTTGGACCTTAGTCAAGAAAAATTGATTTCCTTCCCTTCAATATTCAACCATTGTTGAGTGAGCATATTTATGCAAACCTTTGTGTCTCAATGATACAAATTACTCTTCTATCAAAAAAAAAAAATGATACAAATTACTCCCGTGTGCTTTAAACGCAAGAATTAAATAACTAATTTACTGAGATTAAAAAAATTATTAAATTAGTTATTTGTAAGAAATGTGTATTGGCTTTCCTAATTAACTTAGCTTTAATTAAAATACCCTTTATAAATCTTAAGAGATGGAGGGAATTAAGGTTTTACATTTTGGACAAAAATAAACCTCTCAACAACAACTGACTCCAATATTTAACATCGGAGCAAGTTGATGATTTCCTTTTCCATTGCAGGAGACAAGAAAGATGTGAGCTTCCTCACAAGCATACCAGGAGCATCTGAAAAGCTACAAATTTTCTTCAATACAGACCTGAACAAACCAGAAAGTTTTAATGAAGCTATTAAAGGCTGTATTGGGGTATTCCATGTGGCTACTCCGATGGATTTTGGGGAAAAAGAAGCTGAAGAGATTGTGACCAAAAGATCCATTAATGGAGCACTGGGAATAATGAAAGCTTGCCTCTATTCAAACACAGTCAAAAGATTTGTTTATACTTCAAGTGGCTCAGCTGTTTCTTACAATGCCAATGGAGATGAAGAATTGGTGATGGATGAGAGTTTCTGGGGTGATTTGGATGATCTTAGAACTTCAAAACCATTTGGGTGGTCTTATGCAATTTCTAAGACGTTGACATAGAAGGCTGTGCTTGAGTTTGGACAGCAACATGGATTAGATGTTGTCACTGTGATTCCTCCTTTTGTTGTTGGACCTTTCATTTGTCCTCAGCTACCTGGTTCTGTTTGGTCTTCACTCTATTTCCTATTTGGTATGTTCCAGAAATTCTACTTCTAAATTCACCTATAGTTCTTAAAATAAGATGTAATTTCTAACGAAAATCACAATTCAAACTAGATTTTATATTAAGGATCGAAGACAGTATTTGTTAATATTTTCTGAAGATACTTCTTTTTTATATAGAAAATATTGCAGAAAAATCCTACATCATAAGATTTATTGTTCAGAGGTACCCAAATTTGATTAATTAAAAATCCATGTGTAACCTATTTTCAGCAAATGAAACTCTTCTTCATAACATGCAACTTATATTCAACTCTATCAAAATATGTTGCAAAAAAAGACATACATTAGATACCTTTGGGCTATAAATTTTGCCATCAATGTTTTTCAGCAATTTTATCCTTTTATTTATACATTTATTACTCATATTCAAATATTGTCAAGTTCAACTTTTTTATATGGCTAAGGTGAGATTAGAGCATTGTAGGCTCAATTGCGCATAACTCTCTCAAATGAGTTTTTTGCATATACATAAGTGGTGGAAGGACGAATGACTGGCAAAGTTCACATAACCCTCCTCAAATTTTTATTTTGTGTTAAGGTCCAATTTTATTATATAAGTTGTCAAAAAAGAGTAATGTTGCCCTAAAAAAAATTTTAGGAGTAATATCGCCTAACAATTTTGCCCCAATTGTTATTTAAGTTAAGTTTAATCATTAGTCTACTAAATATGCTGAATTAGAAGTCTACGTAGTAGCCACATCATTTTTAGTTTAGGCTTAAGTGTACATTTGCCCTAAACGTTTTCACTCGTAAGTAATGTTCCTCTAGAAGTTTCTAAACATAGCAATTTTCCCTTACTATTATCCAAGTTAAGTTTACCTATTAGTTAGTCAAATATGCTTATCTAGTTTATCCATGTCTCATCCATTTTATTTTTTTACGAGTTATATTCATAAATAATTAAGGAAATTATTTTTAAAAACTAATGAATAATCCCATTTACATTATTTCTCCTAAGAAATCTTCTGTGCAATATTGTGCTTTTTTACCAGCTTCCATGGCAAAGTTGAATATTATATATATATTTGCCCAACTTTTTTTTGGGTATTGTATAAGTGTTGTAATTATGCTAACAAAGAAATAAAGGTGTTATACATCTCCTCCCATCAAAGATTTACAGAAATTTTGGATTATAAATATTGTTTTAAATTTTAACCCCATCTTAAATCCTGTTTCTGCCCTCGTAAATGATAATTATGGTAAAGTATATTGCTTGCAGGTGAGAAGAACCCTGTTAGTTACCTACAAACACCTGTGGTGCATGTGGATGACGTGGCAAGCGCACATATATTTGTGTTTGAAAATCCTAATGTTAAAGGAAGGTATATTTGTTCTGCATGTTTGGCAACTCTAAAAAATGTGTCTCAAATCTTGTCCCTTCAATACCCACAGTTTCCAATGCCAACCGTTGATGAGGAGTAAGTTCTCTGGTCTTCTTTCATTGTTGTTTGTTTATTATAGATATGGAAATATTCTAATTAATCATTATTTTTATGATAAATAATTTCTCTTATTATTATTAATTGCAGCTTCATAAAGAAAACGACTTGTCGTAAATTTCATAATCTGTCATCCAAGAAGCTTTTAGATGCTGGATTTGAATTCAAGCATGGAGTTGAAGAAATGTTTGTGGATGCAATTGAATGTTGCATACAAAAGGGCTATCTGCAGCTATAATACCACCTTTTATTATAAAGTTTAATTGGATTTAGATTCAAACAATAACTACCTTAAAAATTTATTTCAATTATGGTTAATACAATCTTTGACCCTTTAAATTTGCCCTCATTTTAGTTTTAGTTTTTTAAATGTCAAAATATAGGTTTTGGTGCCTCAAGATTTATTTCATTTAAAATATTAATCCCTTTAATTGAATAAAAACTTGGACCAATTATTTGTCATTAAGGGATCAAAATGTATGTTGATTTGTAATTTGAGGGATTAAAATGGAAGTGAAGGCAAATTTTAAGAGACCAAAAATTGTATTGACCCTTCCAATATCCATTTGTCTCATTAAATCCAAATAAAGGTAATATTGCAATATGGGCCCATTTGTGCGTTGCTGGCTTGCGGGCTTATGGCTTGGTTTGTGATCGTTTTTGTTTTTGGTGATCAGGTTAATATAATGGGTATTAAAAAAACATTCTAATCCTGCATTCCTGCCCACCTTTTCTCATCCTTCTTCATATTTTCAATTTTAATCAACAAAATTCATTGCCTAGATAAACTAAAATTAAAAAGATCCGTAACAAAATTATATCTGAAAAAATCCGCATTGATTGTAACTACTCATTAGCAAAAACAAAAGCCACTAAACATTTTGTAGTAATAAAAATAATTTCCTTGACAAATTTCAATTAGAAAACTTGTAAAACTTTACTCTTATATTTCAATAGAAAGAAAATTAGAAGTAAAGAAAGTTAGGGGAGAAAACTCATAAAAATAATAATTTTTTATACTATTCATAGAAGTTTTTAAGTTTAGTATTCATTTTCTCCTATTTCTTTCCGCTTTTTTAACCATCCAAATATAGCATACATCTCCAAAAGCAAACAAAATGCACGCACTGGTTATACATATTCATTAGCATTAGCAAAAACAAAAAGCACAGGAGACATTTTGTAGCAACAAAATTCATTGACCTGACAAACCACAACAAAAACTCTCACAAAAAAAAATCTCCAAAAAGCAAGCCAAAAATGTGTATAAATTATAACTATTCATTAGCGGTAGCAAAAAATCACACTAAACATAATGCAGTAACAAAAAAATTTCCCTACCAAATTACAATTAAAAGAACTATAAAAAAAATTACATTTCCTTAAAACAAAAAAAAAAAACTAGCACTGATTATATATACGCATTAGTGATAGCAAAAACAAAACACACAGGAAGAAAAATCTTTTTTTAGAAAAACTACAATTAAAATACTCATAAAAAAATTACATCTCTTAAAAAAGATAAAAAAATGCATTAATTAAACATACTCATTAGCGATAGCAAAAACAAAGTGCATTAAACATTTTAGAGTAACAAAAATCAGGTAAGAGCTTCTCTCTCTAAGGCGCAACAGTGTTCATGCTTTCTAGCGTCATCTCTGGCGCTTTCCAGCGTTTTTGGCACTTTTCTGGGATGACCAAGAGGCTTGTTTTGCTTCCCTTGCCTTCCTTAACTTTGGTTTGTCTTCCCTCGTCTCTTCTCCTTCGTTTTTGGCGCTTTTTTGGCATCATTCTAAGACTTGACCTTTCCTTCCTTATTTTCTTCTGTCGACTTTCCTTCTCTTCTTCTCTTTGTTGACCTTTCCTCTGTTCCCATTGCCTTTGCCTTCCATAGTTTTTTCTTCTTTTCTCATTATCTTTATTGGTGATAGCTTTTGAATTATCACACAATTTGATAGAATTTCCAACTCTTTCTAATTATGTGTAAGTCCAATTAACAGTAGCAGCACATGTAAATAAAAATTGATCCGAGTCATGCCTAAAAACACTATCATTAAAAGTTATTCCGCAACTACCGGCAAAAGAAGTTGCGACACTCCCCAGAATTAAACGAATCCTTCCTATAAAAATAGGACAAACAGAACTACGGAAAATAATATAACTCAATAAATATAAAATATGTCAGAGGAGGAAGAGAGGAGCTAGATAATTTTTTAGAGCTAAGTGTGGAGAGAACCTTATATCCAATCTCCTTTTATAGGCAAAGAAAATGAAACGATGGTAAAAACATGTAAATACCTTTCATAAATTCATTTTGATATTCATGAATTTCGTTCATATTCAATTGCAACATCCATATTCGTTAAAACATAATGAATGTCAATAAAAATAATTAAAACAATTATTTTATAAATACGTAACTCCCAACATCATTTTTCATAATAAAATCTAGCATTAAAGCATTAAAATGTATTCCAGTAAATATGAATTTTTCAAAGGTATCTTGTACATCCAGTCTACTTCTAACTCATACATAGGAGAAATTGTCGTGTTTCTACATGGCTTAACATTGTGCAAGTTCATTATTCTTTTTGGCCTCTTTTAATAATCCAAGTTCACTTATTACTTAGACCCACACAATCCCAAATAATGTAGGATTTATTCTTTATGACACACCCACTTATTATTTCCAACAATCTTTTCACCGCCTTCTAGTCTTTTCTCCTCCCACCGACTTATTTCTATCTTTACCACCTTCCTCATCCCCTTCATATCATGGTTTCCTTTCTCCATCTTTCTATGGGTTTCTTTCCTTCTTTTTCCTCCTTTGTGCTGGGGAATTCAGAGTTACTCTACTAGGTTTGGCTCCCGTCCTAGAATTTGGGCTATTGAGTTCGACTCTTGCCTCTGAACTTGGGTTTATTGCTTTCCTAAATCCCATGTTATTTTTTTCGATCATATTTCCCCAATGTCCGGGTGGCTCTTGCATAATCATGTCATGAGTCGTGCTATGATTCTCTTTTGGATTGTTAGGCTGCTTGTCATTTTCATTCTAGCTTTGTTTTGGTTTATTAATATGCTTTTTTGCAGGCTTGCTTCTTGGGTCCTCTTTGCCTTCAAAATTGTCATGTGGAGTTGGGGAATGCTAAATTTGCTCTGATTTTGGTAGTTGAACGAACCATGAACCTCATTAGTTCATCTGGGTGGCCCATGTCCTCCCAGAGACATGCTGCAATACTCGCCTCTCTGTTGTTGCTTGGCTCTTCCTCTCTCTGTTGGTGCTGCTGATAGTAATCTGTGACTCTCTTTTTATGGTTGCAACCTTTCTTCGAAGCCAAAGCCATTTGCCATTTTGTGTGCTATTTTGTTTGTTTCGTTTGTATTATGCGTTTGTTGTTCCCCTTTCTGTTGTATGTTTTCATTTGCTCGTGTTTTTTCCCTTCTCTTGGGCTGCCCGTGTTGTTTCTTTCTATCTTATAAAGTAGCCCAAGTTCATGTAATCATTTTATCATGCATTTAATATATTTTGATCTTTCATAAAAAAACAATGTCAAAATTTTAAATTTAACTATAATGGGCCCAGTAAGACGATGTCCCTAATATTATTAAAGGTAAAAAAATACTCATGTATTTTTATCAAAAATTTATCTAATATTATATATTTTTTGAAGATTCAAAAAGATCTATAAACTTAAAAAATGAGTGCAAAATTACTAATTTCGTTATCAATATGCCTGTGTCTGGGAAGGATATTCATGATGTTATATAATTGTTATACAATGCAGTTAGCCGGCCATGATTTTTGATAAAAAGCTAGACATATATATACATGTAATTTGTTGATAATTATTATTTTTTATTGATATTCATTACTAGTATTATAAGCTAATAAATATTATAATATAAGAGAAGTATTATTACATAGAAAATAATATAAAATGAGCCCAATAAGGGCATGGTTCAAATTGCTCATTAAAGGAAAATTAGCATGAAATATAATATAAAATGATTTCAGAAATTTATTAAAAAAAACATAGAAAGATGAGAGTCTTGTATTCCCAACTGGACCAACTAGAGATGGTAATATGGGCGGACCACTGGTCTTGGGCCGGACTACCACCAGTTGGGACCATATGGATTCGGGCCTAAAAGA
>JBAGKO010000001.1:14321583-14335727 GCA_037177275.1 Acacia concinna | reverse complement strand
TGTGAAGGAATATAGGAAAACACATGATGTAAGAGCTTAAGAATGAAATTTGACATCTTGCAATTTCTTTTAGTTAGAGTATTTTTAAATTTAGTTATTTCATTTTCATAATCATAGTTTACTTTCTAAATGACCTTGATTTCTTTACAGGAACATGTCAAATTCTGACTCCTCAAAGAGTGATCATGACCCAATTGTGCCAAATATAAGAGGTAGTACCAAGTTGAAAGATGTGGTTTAACGTCATGAAGGGCAACAAGAAAGGCTACATGTGGACTTTGACAAGGATATGCAGCCTGTTAGTTCTGAAGAAGACAGGTTTATTTGTTACTTAGGCTACTTGGGTCAAAGCAAAGTTGGCATTCTTTGGCCTACTTGGAGATCAGTCCCATCGAACATGAAGAACTTGATTTGGGAACAACTTTTAGTATATATCTTTCTATATTTACTAAACTATTTATGTTGGTTCAATTTGGTTCAAATAACATTATGTTACATATTGCAACAAACATATGATGTCCCAAACACCAAACAAATGCAAGACATTGCATGGCAGCAATTCGGAGACTGTGGAAAGATTTTAAGTATAGACTAACACAAAAATACATTCGTGGTCTAAGGAAGGGTCGGGATCCAAGCCAAAAATATTCATACATTTCACCTGAGGATTGGAGATAGTTTGTGGCATCAAAACATGATCCACACTTTCTAGTAAAGATTTTTCATCATAGTATAAAATTTTTTCTTAGGACTTTCCTAATTTTTCTTAATTTTTTGGTCACAGGAATTAAGTGAAGCTGCTAAAGAGAAGCAAGCACATATTCAATATGTGCATTACATGTCTCGAGGGGGTTATCAAAAATTGCAAAGGAAGATAATGGCAGAAGAGCTGGAGAGAATGAATGAAGCAGCTCAGTTTGATTCCAGCATTGTTGTGCAGGAGCCAGCTCCTCCCGCAAGGCATAAAAAATGGAAAGCGGTGTGGATAAAAGCTGGTAAATACATAAATCCTTCAGTTGATGCGGTTGCTGGGAGGATTATAAGTAGTCAATGTAAAATATATTTACGTGTCGTTCAAATTCCTTAAAGATAAGAACTAATTAATTATCATTTATGGATTATATTCTATAGGACAAACTTGAGGAGCAAAGCAGCCAGGTTCCTTCACCCAGAGTGGAAGGATGGACATCTTGGCAACAGCCATTGGGAAGCCAAATAATCATGGTGCCGTTGAGGGGAGCCAAGCGGAGTTGGGCTCACAAAATATTTTGGACGAGCTCCATGACATTATACACAAAATGAACCTAGTAGAGAGCTTGTGGCTAAGGTTCGAGATGAACTTTGAGAGTCACTCCGAGAGGAAGTTCGACAATCACTCCTACAGGAAGTCTAGTAAGAGATGGAGATGCAACTTCACAAGTCACTCTGAGAATAGTTGTTGCAGGAGTTACATGGCGATGTCCAAACTATGTTCATGTCCACCATTCAATGTCAACAAGGTTCAACGGAATGTAGAACTCAGGTATGTTCCTAAATTAAGTTATTACTGAGTTTTGCCTTCAGATTAGCTAGTTTATTTAATTCTTTCATTTCTCTTAACTCAGGAATCCCATGCCTTCCCTAGCACTAGAGGAAGTTACAATCTGTCGGAGGTACCACATGATGACCCTCCTCCACATTCTCTACCTCTAGGAGCTGGAGAACCATACACCTTCTTTTTGGATATCCTATCCTTGCGTGTTGTTGCCAATGCTATTGTATATAAACAGGCTACAGTCCACCATAGCAAGGAAATTCAACATTGATTTTGGAGGTTCACTGTTACCAGTGTTTGAGAGGGTGAGGAACATATCCCCATCTATGATGAAGAGGTTGGCACACTAGGTCAAGCAATAGGATATTTCATTCTTTGGCCTAAAAGTCTACTTGCCATAGTAGACGCAAGTACTTCTCAGGTTGGCAGCACCTTAACCTTACTTGAGTTTTTTTTTGACATACTAGCGATAATCTTTATTTTCTTTCTCTTTAGGATGAAGAAGAGGGCATGAAATTTGCTTTGTTAGCACAACTGCGACTTATCTATAAAAGAATTAATAACATTGACTTGCACATGCCTTGTGGGATTATAGGTGAAAGATTGGAGTATGACTTTGGAATAGATAGAAAAGATCTGAGGGAGTTCCTATCTTTAGAAGAGCTTGACATTGGCTAGCTAAAATTTGCAATTTTGGAAGTGAATTACTTATTTTTAAGCTCAACTATTTAATGTACTGATTTTTATATTTTTATCCACTAACTACTTAATTTTTCATTTTCATATGATGATAGCTCCTTCTACAATTTGTGCATCTAATTTGAAAGAGACGATGCATATGGATTTTTATGTCCTGCTAATTTACAAAGACAACATATAAAGCTGGAGGTTATGTGTTGATGTGTTATGTGGGCTATACGATGGGGGAGACAAAAAAGCCATGCTATCTTGTACCAATTCCTGAAGGGAAAGTAACTTAACTTTGTTTGTTTATACATATTCGGTTTGTTAATAATTATCTTGTCATCTAAATGCATTTTTATTCTATATTGATGTTTCAACTATCACTGGTTTTATCCGTCAGTAAGTATTTTAGTGTGATGTTTTTTTATTTTATAACAATCGTTTTATATATCTTTTATTCATTTTAACCAATTTGGGATTTATTAATTTACAGTGCCCTCAACAATCAGACAAGAAGGAGTGTGGATATTATGTTATATTGTTTATGTATAACATTATTCAGAGTGGACATATAAGAGATTTTGAACAGGTATAATCATTTCTTCATTGACAAATGAATGCTAATATTTTTTGTGTTATTAAATTGTTTTTTATTTCATTCTCTTGGTTCATTTATATTTTACTTTTAATTTACAGATTTTTGACAATGAGGACCCCTACACAGAGGAAGACCTGAATTTTATCCGCAACATTTTAGCAAGAAATCTTCTCCAATGCATATATTATTGATTCTGATTATTTTCATTAGAATTTGTGTAAGATACTAGGTTGTCGGATATTATGTTGAATGGTGTATTTTTGGTGGATGGATGCTGTAAAATGTTAGATTGAATGTGTAATATAACTTTCTAGTGGTGGATGTTGAATGCTGTAAAATCTAACTTTCTATAATTGTATTCGGTTGAGTTGCATGAATAGGTAAAAAATAAAAAAATTCAATCTATTTTATTCAGAAACAGACGCAAACATGCGTGTTTTTTTTTTAAAAAAACATACGCATATATGGCTGGCTTCTATTTTCACGCATGCGTGTGTCTGCTTTTTTTAAAAAAAACAGATGCAGGCATGTGTCTATTTTAAGCTAAACAGACGCCCTTATGGGCGTCTATTTTTGTATAAAACAGACGCAAGCATGCGTAAGTTTTTTATAAAAACATATGTCTATTTAGGCGTCTATTCCTCCTCAAATGGATGCTAACTTTTTATGCCTCGCACATAGACGATTACTGGAAAATAGATATGGAAAGCCTTTTAAAACAGACGTTAAAACACTTATTTGTTGTAGTAAAAGCTTATTCACATACCAAAATTTTATAAAAGTAATTAAGTAAATTATTAGTGCATATAAAGACCCAGAAAAATCAAGTAAAATTTATAACTAGTTATTATAGGAAATAAACATAATTATGGATAGGTTTGTTTCCTAAAATGGGTTATAGATTATTGTGAAGCTAATTTTAGAAATAATAGGTTTATTTTCTTAAGAAATTCAAGAAAAATAGTTAGAGGTTGTCATTTGACCAAACAATTTTAGAGAAATTATTTAATGGATTAAGGAAGCTAATTAATAAAGGAAATCCTTATAAAGTAATAAGGATTAATTTTAAGAATTTATTTAATAATTAAGTACCGATAAATAAATATGGGTAAAATGGTAATTTCATGTCCATTCAAAAAAGAAATTGGGCCATGTTTAAGCTCAAAAGTTTGAAGCCAGAACGTAATCCACCAGACCCAAACCAAAAGGATATCTAAGATTGAATTTTGTTCTAGGAAAGGCAACCAATAAAAAAAAGGCATCAAAATAAGATAATTAAACATGGGACACGTAAGCCTTATTGGATTAGTTTATTCCTTCATTTAAAATACTGCAGCCCCTCTGCCTTCCTTTAATTCAATCTGAATCAAATAAATGGAGTGAGGAGAGAGAGAGCTGGAGACCGAGAGGAGAGGAAGATGATCAACGAAGTTGAAGAGGTGGAAGAGCAATAGATTCCTTACATGCAAGAGTGAATCTAGACTCTGGTAAGTATCTAAGACACAAATCCATCTGGAGTTTCTTTATTTGATGGATGTTTTGGGAGTAGAAGGTGATTGAAAATCTAAGGGTTAGAGAGAGAAAATGAAGAACAAATGAAATAAACCGTAGAAGTCATGCATAGTTGATAGAATAGAGCTTTTGGTTATGATTTGTTCACTTGCATGCTGATTTATTTTAGAGGGGTTATTATGTCCTAATCTAATATTGGAAAATCAGAGGAGTTCGTTCTGTCTTTTCTTTCGGAAGTCCCATAAAAATCCTCATATGATAAAATAGATGAAGTGTAAGGAAGTAAATGAAAGGTTTGGACATATGTATGTGTGTTTGATGTTAGTAGCAGGATGAATTGGATTTATAAGGCTGTGACATTATTTAAGTGTACCGTATAATACTCTTCCATGCTAAATAACTATCATTACTTCCTAAACCATATTTAGAGGTATTAATATGATGGTTTTCAAGGTCTATATGGAAGTTGAAAATTTCAGCGGATCCATTTAGTATTGGCCGAATGGTCACACGGTTAAAAGGGTAATAGAAGTAAATAATTATATGGTAAAAGGAATTAGTATAAAATGTACAATATTGGTGATTATATTGGCACATGTTTTGATGTTATTAAATCTGAAAAATTTTAGAGTGCTTAACAAGGTGTTGTCCAAATTTTTAGAAAGTGTTTAAGTGCCCAAATAAATTAAATGGTTTCAGTGTTAACTAGATGTTTAGAGGCTCCAATATAGTGGTTAAAACAATATTCATGAGCTAAATAGCTGTAAGAAAATTTGAAGAGGTAAATTGCAAATGATGGCATATGATATCTCATAGTGCGAATGTATGACGTTAAGTTTCACTAAATTCAAGTCTTAGGATTCAAGCTGATTTATAAGCTTGTCTTTTAATATTTCAAGTGATTGATGGGATATGACCGAATAGAAAGCTCTATTTTAAATAAGTGCAGAAATAGTTTTTTTTCTTTTATATATAAAAGGAAGATCATTACTGTGTGAGAGATTGAAACTAATCGTGAGAGTGATTCTGGTATAATCAAACTGCTGAAGCTTAAAACTAGCCATAAAGTTGTGTTCTCAGCCTTTTAAATGATAAGCAAAGGATTAAAAGTATTGAAATGTATCTTAATATGCTCAGATTATCAATAAACATTATTTTGGAAGCTGGAAAATTTCAAGATTTTAAGCAGGAAGCAGTCAGAATTTTCTTAAGCAATTTTGCACCCAGAAGCAAAGAGAAATATATTATATATGATTGGAGTGAAAGATGAAGATGAATGAATTTGAATTTAAGATGCAATATATGTTTAGTCACAAATAAATGTTATAAACATTTTTAGTGTTGCTGTAAAATATTATCCAGAACATACAAAGTGGTTGTTTGGATGGTTTGAAGGGTAAAAATTACTGATTGTTTGACTTCTTGTCATGAAAAGCTTATAGGAATACCTAAATGCCAAAATACTTAATGGGCAGTATTGGTGTCCGGAAGTTATACAAAGAGAAGGGTTTCTATTTAAAATATATGGCAAGATTTCAATTGTTTTAATTGTGTCAAGAGAGCTACCATAAAAACTTAAGCTAAGAAGCTTTTAATTGAAGGAAAACCTTTATGTTTCATGTTATTTGTAGTAAGCAAGTATCTTAGTTATATAAACATTAGCTTTGGATGTTTAAGAGATTAGAAAAATATTATTACTAGTTGTATTTCAAGAAGACCAGCCACTTGTAGTTAAGGGTAGAGTTTGTTTAAATATAGGATTTCAAGAATAAACAATAAAGTTATAAATTATGGACGGAATAAGTGTTAATCTACCCTTACACCTATGCATAAATGATAGGTTTTGATATTTGCCCAAGCCAACTAAGAAATTATCAAGGAAAGAAACAAGGGGAAGGTAATACGGAAGAAGGAGCAAATGGTAGTAGCTCTTTTCCTCTCATGTTATTGTGCATTAGTTGTACCATGTTTGTTTTTGCCATTTTGTTGTAGTTAAGCATAAGTGCATATAAATTTTCCCTGCATAGATATTTGCCATGGCCATGTACAGCAGATAAATCGGCAAAGCAGTTATTTGCCTAGTATGTGCACTAGTATTTATTTACGTATTATAAATTCATTTTATCTATTTATGAAATGAATGTGCACCAATTATTCTACAAAAGAGATTGTGCACTAGTTAGCTATTCAGTCAGTTACTCGTAAGGTCTTATTCTCTATGACTTATTTTTACATGCATAGTTATTAACCTTTTATGATTAGCATGATGAAAAGTAGTTGCTACTAAGATTTGCCTAGATCTCACCCTTTTCATCCATGACATACATCAAGAGTAGGTACTTGGGCAACAACATTAAGGTTGTTGAAGCCTGAAGAAGGTTGGAATTGCAGGAGTTATAAACATTTGTTCAGTTTAATATTGGCTATATGTTTAGCCTTGTTTACTTATCATATTAGAGATATATAAGTACTTAGCTATTTTGGCATGTAAATACCCTCCATAAGGAGGATAGCTCTGACTATAATAGCCTAAAGGTAAGTGTCATCTAAGGTGATGACAAATGGTTATTTATATATAGTTATTAGTAGAAGTAGATGTTAACACATGCTTTAGTAGTATTTATAATATGTTCAGAAGATCGAGCAAATGAATGAATTATGCTTTAAGATATTTACATGCCAATTATCTATGTAATATAATTTTTAAAATAATGAGTAGTCAAACCCTTTTTGGGTAAATAGCTATAAGATTATTAAAAAATATACCTTATATGGAAAGTTTTGTAAAGTTTAGCTCTTGGTGTTAAGAAAGCTAAAAGGGTATTATGAAGTCTTATAGATACATATTTTCAGGCTTTTAGAATAAAAATCATCCATTCTAAAGAATGATAAGTTTTTTTAATGTTTAGCTCTTGGTGTTACTAAATGGGACATTCTTAGTTCATAATTCATGAAATACCTTTATTGGATGTCCTTAGAGTAGCGTGTTATAGGTAATACGATTTTGCTAGCAATTATAGCTATCTATGGCCAATTAAAAATTAATTAGCTATAGTTAATTAATGAAAATTCCCATAAATTCAAGGGATGAAAGGAAATTCCCCAGATGAAGTTTGTGAGGCCTAGTAGATGAAGGAAGATGGAAAATAAATTAAGATGAATTTTCCAATTTCTAGCTAATTAAAGAAGAAGAATTAGTTAGAATTAAATATGAAAAATAGCTAAAGGCCTCCAAAAAGTGATCTAAATGAAAGAAATATTAGCCCAAGAGTTATAATGAATTATAAAATGATTTCTAGTTCAAAAAAATATGGATATTAATTTCTAAGATTTTCTATATGAAACTATTGATAAGAGCCTAAATTTAGAAAAAATATTAGTAAATGTGGGAAATAGTGTATAATAACAATTGGAAAGTACCCATGAATTATTTGGAGACTAATGACAGTTAGTGTGGAATTTTCTGAAACATTCGATATACTGGCTCTGTAGAAAGTTCATCTAGCATATCACATTTTCTATGGAATTAAATGCCAACTAAATGAATAGTAACTTATTCACTCTTAGGTGGCAATCTACATTAGTTTTGGGTAGCAAAGGGTAACCAATGGCATTTACGTTAAATTACATAAAGTAGAGGGCAAGTTAGGCATTGAAATGCTAATAATTGATTAATTACATGATATTAGAACATTATTCACTCCCCATTAGTTAGAAAACACATCCAAAACCTGGAAAGAGAGAGAAAAATGTGAAGTGAGGTAAAGAGAAAAGAGAAGAGGGAAAAAGAAGAGAAAGATCAAGCAAACATTTAAGGTAAGTGCTAATCTACTATGTGGTGATACCTTTAGTGTTATTGTCTTGAGTTTGTGATTTTTGCAAGCATGCAAGAAAAAGGGAAATGCTTTCCAATTCTTTTCAAAAAATTAGGAAAAGATGATATAGTATTCAAACCTGTTTAAGTGGTTGAAGCTAAATCTATAGTACTCTATGGAATGGAAGTAACCTAGAAATGGTTAGCTTCTGACATACATGAATTTAATCAAATGATGGATTCTAGTCATGATATTTGGTAGACTCATATATCACATCTTAAGCTTTAACATGAGTGGTAGAACACCTAATTTGCTGCTTTGTACAAAAAGTTAAGTCTTTTCAAAGTTAAGCATAAATTCTGAAAAATAGAATAGCTTGGCACAAAAGGGTATTGTTCGGTTTGGAGAGTTTACTGGACAATGGAGTTTTGATTTCATATTTTTGTGTTAAGAAATGGATTCTACACACAAAATTGTGTGGAAATAGGTTGGTCCAAGATTATACCATAGGGAATAAGTATTAAACCCTACGACACCAAAAAGAGTAAGGGAGAGGGTTCAAATTCTAGCAAGTAAGCCTTTGGTATTTATGATTGTTGTTAATGGTTGTTGTACCTTCTTGGCTTGATTAGGATTTGATATATATGGAAGAGACCCTTAGGAGGCTGAAACCAAAATGCCAAGTGGGCAGATCAAAGATTAAGGTAGTATAGTTACATAATGGGTAAAGGTGCAGATTTGACAAACAACTATTTTTTCAGGGGCGTCTAGCACAAATAATTATTTTAAGGTACAAAAATAGACATGACGAATTTTCTTTTTTGGAGCAAAATTGACAATGCCTTTAACTGTGATTACTTTTTATGACATATGGGTCCCACTGGCGATTATTTTAATATATTTTTAAAAGGTTAAGGTGCAAATTTAGTAATGAACTATTTTCTTAAGGGCGCCCAACACAATTATTTTTTATAAGAGCATTTACAAGGCAAATATGGGTGCTTACATTATAACTAAAGAGAGTTAAAAGAATATAAGAAGTTAACAAATTTTGGACATTCAAATATTTGTCTTGTAAATGTTGTATTTGTCTTTCCATTGACAAAATTTAATTTTATCTTGACCAAAAGATAAAAGAAAAAATATATATTTACAAAAATAAAATAAAATAATTTAAAACAATTTAGGTATTTACATAATTTTGGTCCTTCACATATTTTTCTTGTAAAAATTTTTTATTGTACCCTTTTGGTTAAGATAAAATTAAGTTTTGTTAATGGAAAGACAAATACGAGCAATTAAGAGACAAATATTTGAATGCCTAAAATTTTTTAACTTCTTAGATTCTTTTAAATCGCTTTAGTTAAATGTAAACATCCATATTTGCCTTATAATTGCTCTTACAAAAAATAATTGTGTTGGGTGCCCGTAAGAAAATAGTTCATTGTTAAATTTGCACCTTAACCTTCTAAAAATATATTAAAATAATCACTAGTAGGAACCTTATGTCAGAAAAAAGTAACCTTAGTTAAAGTCTTTGTCAATTTTGCTCTGAAAAAATTTTTCATATCTATTTTTGCACCTCAAAATAGTTATTTGTGATGGACGCCCTTGAGGAAATAGTTGTTTGTCAAATTTGTATCTTTACACTTTTATAATTTCTAATGTCATTACTTGCTTGCTTATCTTGTGATTTTGCATATATATGTTTGGTTGAGCTTAAGGTTGCTTTGCTTGTTGTAATGATGATGATGACTACTATGTTTGTTACACTCCTAACATGTAAATGCTATAACTTGTGTTCAATGTGAGGTGCACTAAGATGATCATGCCATAGGGCATGCAAAGCATGTTAGCTTTCTAAGTTAATTTTTATATGCTTGTCACATGTTGTTTGCTTGTTTGAGATTAGTATTATCTTAACATGCTATTTAGGCTCTCAACAATCTCACCCCTAATTAATAACGATGAACTTGGCCTGAATCATCAAGGAGGAATGGAAAGAGAGTACAAGGATGAAGGCTATGTGGCTTATTATATGTATATACATATGCTAAAAATTCTTGCTGGAAATTACACTGGAACAGTAATCTTGTATAAGTTTCTTTTTGTACCAGATGATTTATCTAGATATTGTAATTTTGGCATGGTAATAAGTGACATGCTAAGCTTTGTTTTCATAGGTAAAACATAGGAATTCTATTTTCGTACACAAAGTTAACAATTTTTAAAGTTAAGGTTCAAAATTGGGAAAGACTATTTTGCCAAAAAGACAAAGTTGGATTCCATACAATTTTGGCATTGATCCATATAAAATGGATGTATGAAACTATTTTTTCCTTGTAGATACTTCAAAGGGCTTTTTGTAGTACTTAGAATCATGTTATTTTTATTTTTCTATATTTAGCTATGATTTTTCAAAGTTCGTTTAAAAATCTATTTTGGTAGTGAACAGTACCTGCCGGCAACATAATTTTTAGTTTTGAGTTTCTACGTTATCTGCAACGCAATGCGACTCTAATGATGTAAGTGACCTAAAAGATGGTCTATAAAACCTAAGGTTTTCAAAATATACTTCTTCCTCAATAAAACCATTTAAAAAAGCACTTTTAATATCCATTTGAAAAAGTTTCGTTCCTTTAATGCATGCAAATGCTAAAAGAACTCTTGTAGCTTCTAATCTAGCAACAGGAGCAAAAGTTTCTTCATAATCAATACCTTCTTCTTGGTTGTATCCCTTGGCTACAAGCCTAGCTTTATTTCTGGTAATTATTCCATTTTGATCAAATTTGTTTTTGAAAAGTGATAGAACCTTATCTTTACATGGTTTTCTTAAGTGTTTTCTAATGAATTACAATACTTTTACCCTCATTATGCATTACACTTATAGGTTTTTGATTACATGGATTCATGCATTGCATTTTACTGTTTTAGGGGTAAAATGGGTCAATTTCCTCTCTTTACTTGTAATTGCTTAGTTGATCATTATAAAGCCCTTTATTATGATTTTCAGGAAAGTGGAGAAGAACTTAGGACCCAATATAACATCCTAATTTTTTTTAAAATATTTAAGTATTATTATTAATAAATTTGAGGTTTATAGAAGATTTAGAAGTAAAAAATTATAAGAATAGTGAAACATTGGCATCTAGTTAAGGATTGAAGGTTGTATATTTATTAATATTGGGTTGAACTTTATGAAACTATTTAATGATAATGGGACATTTCAATATAATTATTTGAAAATAAAGAGAATTAAATTATGATATGAAAGGATTAAATTAAAATATTTGAAATATTTTCGCACCTAAAATATTATAATTATTTATATATTATAAAAATTTCATTTTAGTAAAATACATAAACAATATGTAATTATTTTAATTTAAATAGCATTAGTAATTATAAATGTATAATTGTATTACATAAAAAGAAAAGAGAGAAAAGAAACGAAGAAGACTAAAAAAGAAAATAGAATAAATAAAAAGGGTGTGGGACCCACGTCCCTTTTTATAATAATAATCCCTCCATCAAACACGTCTCTCAACTTTTTCTCTCATGCGGCATACTATTCCTTCGTCTTGTCTTCGGTCTAGTAGTCCCATCCTCCATTAATGGAAGATTGAGATGCTTTTTTAGCTTCATTTCTTCCTCATAAAATTACCCAACCTCAACACTCATTTCCCAAATAATTTTCTGCACATTAAGAGCTTTCTAAAAGGTGTAAATCTTGTTGGAAGAGGAGCAAGTTTGGAGATTAGGGCTTAAAGCAAGTATTGGTTTTCAACAATAAATGGAAACCATAGGATTGTAGAGGTAAGTAAATGTTAGTATTTAATCGGTTTATAATTTTTCTATTGCATTGTTTGAGGGATTTAGAGTTAGGGTTTGAATATTAGAGGAATATTACGATTTAATATGATAGATGTAACAATTTAAAATTGGGTTTAATAGTTGGGTTATGTTTATTGAAAGTAGAATTGATGTTTAATCAGTTTAGACTGTTGTTATAACTTGAAAAATGAAAATGAGTATTTTGGTTGAAACTTTAAATTAGAGGATTTTGATCAATTATAATTATTATGGGTTAATTATTGGTTTAAATTAGTAATTAGAATTTAGAAATAAGGGAATTTAATGTTGGAATGGAGAATTGAACATTTTAAATGGGAATTGGAAGTTAGAGGTAGAGTTGGAAAATTTAAGTCTAGGTAATTCAATTGAATAATTATTTGGTAATTGGAGTAATGAGAAATTGTATGATAATTATGTAGATTGAAGTTAGACTGTTTGGTGTAACACCTTACTTTTACTCACTTACCTTCCCTTATAGTAGCCCTTAGAACCACTGTCGTGTTCGTACGTCAAAACAAAGAATTTAAAATTTTGACATGGACAAAATAGAGAATCGACTTTTTCTTATTAACATGGGCATAGAACTAGAATCAAGAGTACACTGATTATACTGTATATATGCATGCCAAGAAACAGGAAATAAAAAATCCTATGTCTAAGTTCGTTCCCTTATCTTGCCTTTTTCAAAGTTTTCACTTGCATTTGGAGAGGGTAAAGTTTATGGAGAAACCTTAGTAGCAGAATCATAATCATAAACCACTAATGCAATACAAGTCATGCTACATGCATTGCTTGTATTAGCCTTCTTATGCTCTCTCTCTTAACACATACTACGTACACATGACTCAACCCAAACTCAAATAGCCAAGGCATATAATAAGGAGTCATACATCTCATATATACAGGCTAACTCAACCAGAACACAACATACAAGCATAAACAAACAGCAAACAAACAAAGCAATATAGGTTAAGGATAGAGATTCTTACTACTATATACTCCTCTACAATATGAGAGCTTAGTTTCACTATTTCTAGTGTAGATGGATTTCTTGTTCACCTCTCTGTAATGCCTATACATACCACAATACAAGACATTACTGTATGCTTTTAATAGCATACTTTAACCCTTTCACTCTTGTACCCCTTAGGGTCCTGATTTTCCAATACCTGGACCGTATCCTTCCCCTACTAGTAGCCCTCAATAGAACACCTATACAATCGAATGAGCCTGGGTCCCACCTGTTGGCTCGTCCCTACTGCCTAAATCAGGACAGTTAGGCAGTATCTCCCCATAGATATGCCCATAAAACTAGACCTGTTGATTGGGTAGCATCTCTCCCTAAAAATCTTACCTTAGTCTAGGGTAGTCATACAACACTTCTCATAGAAAATGTCATCTTGGTCTGGGATAGTCGGATAGGACCTCCCCCTAGGAAATTCTATCCTAGTCTTGAAAAATTGGGCAGGACTTTCTCCTAGGAATGCTTGTTTAAAACGAAATAATTAGATAGATTCTCCCCTTAGGTTCAATATCCAAGCCATGCCAATTGGACAGAACCTCCCCTTAGAAGTACTCTAAAGCTGCTGGAAAATAAACAAACTCAAAAGAGGGGAAGACCAGAACTTACTCATACCGAAGACCGATCGGGATAGCTCTAACTGCTTCTAGATTGATTGGCTTTTTGAGAAGGGCAAGGGTGTTTGAAGAGGAGAGAGGGTCAGTTGGAATGAAGAGGAGGGGGTATTTAAACGTTTTCAAGAGGGGTCAAAATACAAATATTTTTTGGATCTTTATGTGTAATTTTTCTCAAACCCAAAATGTGGTCCAATATAGGCTAGACAACTATCATCATCAACAAGCTCTTAGCTTGGGCGCTAAGCATCCAAGAGGGCAGAAACTTTGTTGGTCCCATGTGGGCCCCATGACTCATTTATATTTTGCGAAATTACTTGTTTTGGCTCGAATTTCAGAAAATTCTAGAAATCTCTATAATTGTCCAAAAATTTCCAATATCCAAAATTATATAAAATTCCCAGAAGGGTATTGTAAGAATTTTAGAATTTTTGGACATCTAGAACTCCCAAAAATAATTTCTCTCCAAAAAAGTCCATTTTACCGGCGATTAACTGCTTTTCAGTAATTT
>JBAGKO010000001.1:14285069-14310096 GCA_037177275.1 Acacia concinna | reverse complement strand
CGATAGGTTGCCACTATGCTATACAAGGTGCAATCTTCTGACAGATCGAAACAGGCGACAGTTTCGGTCCGATCAGATGGGCAGACGGAGCACACGATTCAGATGCTCAAGGATATGTTAAGGGCATGCGTGCTTGATTTCAGAGGAAATTGGGATGAGCATCGTCGTTGGTAGAGTTTGCTTATAATAACAGTTATCATTCCAGTATCTAGATGGCTCCGTATGAGGCTATGTATGGAAGGAAGTGCAGATCTCTTGTATGTTGGACAAAACTTGTAGATCGGAGTCTGTATGGTCCAGATATAGTAGATCAAACCTCTTAGTAGATCAGAGTGATCAGACAGAGACTCCTGGCGGCCCAGAGTTGGCAGAAGAGTTATGCTGATATGAGGAAAAAGTCACTAGAGTTTGAGGTTGGAGATCATGTTTTACTTACAGTTTCTCCAACTACAGGAGTCGGTCGATCCATAAAGGCGAGAAAGTTGACGCCTAAGTATATATGTGGGACCGTTCCATATTCTCTCTAAAGTGGGTCTAGTAGCATACAGATTGACCTTACCCCCGAATTTAAGTCAGTTGCATAATGTCTTCCCTGTTTCCCAGCTGAAGAAATATCAGCTAGATCCCTCACATATCATCCGATATGATGATATAGAGTTGAAGGAGAACCTATCCTTTGAGATGAGACCAGAGCGGATCGTGGACCGTGAGGTTAAGCTGCTCAGAAACAAGACGGTTCCCCTGGTTAAGGTGATATGGAGGAGTGCTTCACAAGAAGAGGCAACATGGGAAATGGAAGCTAAGATGAGGAGTTGCTATCCAGATCTATTCTCATGAGGTATGCTTTTAAATTGTGAGGGCGAAATTTATTTAAGGGGGGAGGACTATAACATCCCAAAAGTTCTTAGGCTTAGATAAGGCAGTTAGGGTAGGCCAGGGGTTGTACTTGACATTGTCTGAACCTAGGTGGGGTATTTGGGATGAACTAAGGGCCTTAGTCTGTATGGAGGAGAGAGATTTCACAACAATTGAAGTCAAATCAAGGGAAAGACCTTTCTGTAAAAAGAAATAATTCGGCAAAGTTTGCGGCTAGATTTCGATTAGGTATGGTTACCTCAAAAATTCCTATAAAATCCCAAAAAAAATAGAAGAGAGTAACCAGAACAGTGTGTGAGCCTTGGGATGAGGTTTTGAGGTCGTAGAAATGTTCAATGCATTTTTGAATATTTTTAATTATTTTTAGCCGGACTGGGTTTTTGGCTAAAAATTCATTTTTCAAGAGAAATAGGGACCTCAATGTTTTGGATTGGGATTGGAGAAAATTATTATAATATGCGAGGGAATTTATAAAATTATCTCAAGCCCAGGAGGAGGTTTGGAGATAGCAGCAAAAATTGCTGGAATCGGCTAATTACCGAATAATGCATTTTCGGTCATAAATTTATTTTGGGAGTTATAGATGTCCAAAAATCCTGAAATTTTAATGGTAGCCTATTGGCATATATATAGAGAGTCCTGGGAAAAATTTGGAAATTTTTGGATGAGTATAACATTTTCTGAAATTTTTCCAGTAATTTTAGTGGATAAAGGAGATACTACTGGATGAAAGTAAGCCAGATGAAGTCTCTGGGGTCTAGAGTGTATGGCACCACCCTTGCTTATTCTAGTGAGTATATGAAAGTTTCTAGAATAATCTTGAATGTGTTAGAAAGTTTCAAGCTCTAGTGTGAACAGAGCTAGTTGCTAAAGTTGACTTTTGACACTATCCTTGTAACCAAACAACCCTTAGCTCAACCTTATAAATAAAGGGCAGGCCCCCCCTCATTTTGGCCATGCACTTGGAATTTCAAGGCGATTCAAGCTACACCGGTTCGAGGTAGGTTCTAGCATCTCTTCTCTTTCATTTCTCTTTTCTTTCTCCACGGTTGGAAGCACTCCCAAGAGTGGGGAGGTGCTGTCCAATTCGGTTTTGCTTAAGGGGGGAGTTTTGAAATTGTTTTATGGTTTAAAACATTGAAAAAAGCTAGAACAAAGTGTGTGATTTGAGTTGACTTGAAATAACATATGTGGGATATGTGTGTGTGTTTGTCCTGATCATGTAGGGTGTGTTAGAGCTTGATTTTCATTGATATGATTATTCCATTGTATTCAGAATTTTGTTTTACCTAAGGACAGGTTATAAGATGTGGAAGTATTGGATTGAAGAAAACATTTTGATCCCTATTATTGAGGATGTTTTGGCCAAAGGGTGTTGATGGGGTTGGGATGTGATTTTGATTGTGTGGATATCACATATAAATTCAGTGGGTTAAATTGTATGGGATTAACCTCTAAAATTGTCTGATTGACTTGAGAAACCAAGATATTGTTTTTATGCGAGAAGGGTACTTAGTTATGTCATGTAGCATACAATAATGCTTATGTATTGTGGTTTGTGTATGATCATTCCAGAGTTGTGATCCAAGAGTTTCAAAAGTAGAGGGTGGGACATTGCAGCTGTAGGAGTAGGAGGTGTAATTGGTAGCGAGAATCTCTAACCTTAACTTATATTTCTTTGCTTGTCTATTATGTGTGTGTGCTTGATTATTGTGTTGTGATTGAGCAATCATGTTATGTGATGAGATGTATGGTTCCCTGCTTGTATGCTTGGCTTTGTGATAGAAGTTGAGTCACATGCATGCTCCTTGTACATAGTAGATGCCTAAGAGAGGTACTAGATGAATAGTAGATCATGACATATAGCATAACTGGCATTACATTATACTATTACTGCTTGTGAATTCTATATGCTACTGAGGTTTCCCAAGAAACCTTACCCTATCTAAAAATGCAGGTGAATGTTCCATGGGAGGCAAAGGCAAGGAAAGGATGTGATGATGATATATTATCTCTTGTATTACTTTTGGAAACTGTTTGGATGACTGTATATATATATACATATATCCAAGTGAATGTTCCATAGGAGGCAAATACATTAGAATACTAGTTAATAAGTTATGTGTAACTAAATTTTCTCTATAGGGTTTAGGAGGAAGTATTGCCTTTATCCTAAAAGTAATGATCCTATTAGGGAATCACCAGTCATATGTTTATAAGGATAGTAAATAAGTTACACCTCCATCTATCTATAACTCAAGACAGAAAAAACTAGTCTGTGTTACGAAGCAAGAAAATTGTTTGGGTTCCAAAGTGGAAAGAATGGCAGGAAGATACTCCTATGAGATATGAAGGCACATGATGCGATACTAGGTTCTCAACAAGGATCAACTATATAGAAATAAGGGCTAAAACAAGGGGAAAAGTAAGTACTCTCTACCTCCCTAATTAAAACTTTAATATATCCAACACATATAGATATCAAGAAAATATTTAAGTTGTACGTAAAAAATTGCTTGCTTTTTTTAGTTTTTACTTCAATTAAATTAAATGACATCATTTTTTTAACTAACGTAAGTTAAATGTATTTTCGAGAATCAATATATTTTGTTAAGCCTATAACCATATGAAATTTCAAAATAAAAGCACGTGAGCTCCATATTACCGTTCCCTAGGAATCATATTACTTAATGATAAGGCAGTAATATCAATGTTGATGTTTGTCCTTGTAAATTCACATCAATATACTCTTATAAGAAACTAGAAACAAAATTAACAATAAACACTTAGAGAAGCTTAAGAAACACAACTAGATAAAGCTTAAGAAACACAACTAGATATTTGAAATGAAAGTGAATTCTTCGAGATACATTAGTTCATGTGTATTCTTGTGCTTATAAGAAATTTTCATTCTTAGTAGGCCAGTGCTAAATCATTGTGTTATTATTACTTATTACCTTGATTTGTCCACAATGGTTGATCTTAATATACTGCATAATCAATAATCTTGCAAAATTGAATAAGTCGAGTCATTTACTCAAGTCAATCAATGAATGAGATTTTAAATATTATGTCTTTTTCTTAGGCAAATCCATGGGCGAGAGAGACTTGAAAATTAAGAAGGAGGACAAATTGCTTGTGCATCACAAGTTTGGAAATAATTTGGAAAAGTTACATTCTAGGTAAGATTTATATATTTATTTGGAAAGCTAAGGGATCAAAAAAAGAAAGAAATGTTGTTCTTGGAAAAAGTCTTTGAAGGATCATCACATGCAAGTGAATACTGAATGCAACAATTACACAAACGAATGAATATTGTGCAATACTTGGATCATTGTAGAAAATTACAAAAGAACCAAAGAATGGAAGGAAATGAGAGGATTTGAAATTTTGTTGTTATGAAAGAATTCATAATATTTGTTATGAGAACAATATTCGTTTGATTGAAAAGAATTGTGCATATATCTAATTGCCTTTTAAATATTTTTATGATTTAGTTTTTTAAAAAAAAACTAAAAAAACAGACAATGACATTGCCACATACAGAGGTTTAGGTCCAAAAATTGAATCCAACATCCTCTTCCCAAGCATAAAGCCTAAGAATTTTATAAGTAATCAGTATTCAACATACAATACACATAATTAACCCTATCATTTACACAAACAACAAAAGAAAACCATCATATATAGATGTATCATACACAACTTCATTAAAAGTATATTTGTGGAAAAAATGGAATTAATGCACACATGTCATGCACAATGAACATATCCACATAATTAGAGAATCTTCATCAGATTTTGATGAGGTTCATGTTTGTAAATCCCATCTTCTTCTTGTTGATGCTATATTTTAAGCATATGAAAGGCAATAGAGTCTAGAGATAGAACAAATCTAATCAAATTAAATCATATATATGTATAAGGTAGAATAATTAAACAAGCAGAATATGAGAAGGGAAATCAAAGGCTTTGGTTCAATTCAAACCTCTTTATATAGGAATTCGTTACAACATTACATATTGAAGAAGAAGGATTGTGTTGCTTTTACCAATTGGAACTACTAAACTATATTGAACTCTACCTGCAACAACCCCATAATAAGAAAAACTCAATTAGAGAATATATAAAAAAGAAATGGTGTATTTGTTTGTTATATAGATAAAAACTTGTTTAGAAGTGTACCTTCTTGACTACTTTTTACTAAATAATTCCTCATTACATAATTGAATAATGCAAGAGTCACATCACAACTGATGGAGAAACAAATTATTTTGAAGCATCTCTTGTTAGGAGATATATTGATATAAGCTTTGTGGAAATTAAAATGTTAGTAAGATGGACTACATCAACAAGTTATAGGATAGGTAATGAATTAATACTTTAGGTGATCAACATCAATTGTTTTTTGAAATCAACCATTCTATTATAAAAACTAATTGTTTTAATCATGATAATCATATGTAGTAGATAAATTCATATCATAATGGATAATATAGATTAATGTAAGGGGTGTGGGATATGTGGCGAAAAAGTTGTTCATCATTGTTGTGCTATTTTTCTTCAACCAATGAACATTTCCAAATGTGACGCTTTCTTAAAGAAGCACACAACTTTTTGCTTAACATATTCTATAACTTGAAACAATGCATGATCTTGAGTTGGTGGAGAGAGGTTAGATATTGAAGTCTAATGCGATTCAATGTCTCTAAGTAATCTAAGCCAATAAACTTAAGGGTGGTAATACTAGTTGGAAGAGAATAGCACTCTAGGAAACACTTGACATCTTTATAAGATATATTAATAGAAAGGTGAGTGATATTACTTGGGAGGTGCCACTTTGCATAATAGGATAATATGTTGTCATAGTATTTAATATGAAGTTCCCTCAAACTTAGCACAAGGATCCCTTCTAGAAATTATTGTATTGTATGGCTATGTATATGTAGCTTTGTTAAACGTGGGAGAAGAGCTTCGATTTTATCTTATGTAAACTTCATAAAACCACATTGTGTTATAGTCATAGATTATAGACATAGACTAGAGACTTTGAAGAGGAGCATTTGAACTTATCATAAAATTGACATTTTCAAATTCATATATAGTTAAATGTTGTAATAATAGGGGCAAATGAATCATGAGTGATGTATTGGAACAAGAGTTAATATTTAAATATTGCAAATGAGAATATTTATAGAGCTCCTCTAATGTCCAACCTCTTGAAGTTCTTAGCTTGCAAAGAGAATGATTTAACTCTTGCTTTTGCCATATCACACTATCACTTCTTACTATCTCTAAATTCTGAAGTCTAGGACCCCTCAGAGTACAAGAAGAAAATAATGGACAATATTAAATCTGTAAAGTTTATAAAGAAAGCAATTGTTAGGGTAAATTTTCAACTAACTTGGGTCAATAAAATATATAGAGTTGTTGAAGTTTAGGGAAAGTTTCTATGTCAATAGAGTGCCATTGTTCCTATAAAGCCATATTTGAAAAATTAAGATATTCA
This sequence comes from Acacia concinna, assembly GCA_037177275.1. Lineage (NCBI taxonomy): Eukaryota > Viridiplantae > Streptophyta > Magnoliopsida > Fabales > Fabaceae > Acacia > Acacia concinna. Next base: position 14,303,711 of record JBAGKO010000001.1, on the reverse strand, counting down.
AGTGGTGGAAATGGTGTTATGGAAGAAAAATCATTACCCTTAAACAACTCTTCACTAATGCTTACTACTCTTGTTAATTCAAAAAATATATAATTCCTTCAGAGTTGGGAGCTACCCAAGGGGTAGTAGCATACAATAGTTATAGCAATGTCATAAACCCAACAAAGTCATGTTGTGGTAGGAAGGACTTCCTAACCGGTCACAAAATACTATTCCTCTATAAAAATTAATTTCCAATTGTTCTAAATCTTAATGAGGTTGAAGATTGGCCAAAATATCTCTCGTAGTCCATGTATCCTCCATATCACCACACGTCGACCATAATAATATTAAATGTTTAATGTGCTTATTCTCCATCATCCTCACTCTATAGGCTTTGCTTCCATCCCTGACATTCTCTTAATTTCTAATTACAATCTAACCTTTAAAATTTGGCATTCTTCCCAATTCTCCAATCTCATTCTCTTGCATTTTGCCAACAACAAAGTCATTAAGAAATTTTAAATCCTTCAAGTTACCCAATCCCCTTGGCATTTCTTCCAATCTAGTACTTTTTACATTAAGATGTCGCAAGTTTATAAGACTTTGCAATCACTTGGCAACATCTTAAGAGAAATACAATAATATAACTTCAATATTTGTAGATTGTATAATTTGCACAATGTGTGAGGCAAGCTCTCAATTATGATTGACCAAGACAAATCAAAATAGCAAATATTTACAAGCTATCAATTGTGAGATAATTACAGCTACACAATTTCAACACCTATATATTTTTCTATTGAATCAGGTAAACTTTCAATACATGTCTTTAATAGATCCAATAGCACAAATGGATGAATTCCCCAATTGCCTTAGGAATTATCTTTACAGCAAATAGACTTGATAAAATAAGTACTTTTATATATTTTATCCCACATTATTAATTTATTTTGGGAATTATTTTGGTTTAAGATGGATTATTAGGAAATATTTTAAAAGAAAAAGAAAAAAAGTAGTGAGCTAATTCTAGCTTCGTTTGGTTTCTTTCTTACCATATTCTCTATTGCATAAACTCTTCATTTACTAAGATATTCAGCTTAGTTTTGCAAACACTACATCGTTTCCTTTTCAACCTTAGCTCCATTACAATCTAATAAAAATCCTTTTGATTTATGCTTGCATTTGCTCTATTAGTGGCAGAGAATTTAGATCCTTGTCAAGCCTATGGAAAGAGTATTGGATAGGGTGAATTTTAGTGTGAACATAAGCATATACACTTTTAAGTGATGAGTGACATACACAATATCCTTGGTAAGGGATTTATAACTTAGCCCCCCTGTCAATTAAATTGCCATGATGTTTGTTTTCTTGATTCATGAGAAAATCACTTAGATAAGAGAGGTGTTGAGATGCTTTAGTTTGCTTTCTTACTTGTAATTGGAACATTCCATTTTGAAGAAACTAGTGTTTTGTTGTTTTATTTTTCTTGTTCTCTCCCTTGGTTTGATTTAATTGTTTTGCCTAAGAGTGCAAATGCTAAGTGTGGGGAGTTGATAAATCAATACTTTTTATATTTTATCCCATCTTATTCATTTATTTTGGGAATTATTTTTGGGCTAATATGGATTTATTAGGAAATATTTATATCATTAGCCAATTTTAGGAAATAATATAAATATGAATTAATTATGATATATTTGAGCTTAAATTATTAATATGTAATTTCCTATTTAATGATTCGATTAATATTTTATCACGATCTTATTTAATTACTGTAGGTCAAAGAAGATATGATTATGAAATCCTATGGTACAAAATTAATCTAAGAACCTTGAAGAAGGTCTAATGGCTGAATAGGCTAATTAAATTATGATGGATTCAAATATTGTACCCTAAACTCTCTCTTCTTCCCATTAAATAAACCTAGCTGACATGTAAGGATATATGCCATCATTTAGAGCTAAGGATCATGCAAACACTATTTACCAATTCAAAATCGAGCAGACCCTACCATATATATATATATATATATAATTTTTTCTTCTTTACAAAACACACCCACAATCTCCATCATAAACTTGTATCTACACGCCACATTACCAACTTTCCTCACCTATATTGATTTCATGACTGTGATTTGTTTGGCCTTAGGAAGAAGGAAGAAATTGATGAAAGCTTAAGCTTCTTTAGGGAGGCAACTTGGAAGGAGCATGAAAGAAGACTAGAGCGTAAGATTTATAATTGAAGACCACAAGGGAGTTTCTTTCCATTTAATGTTTTGATTCAAGACTTTGAGTTATTAGTTTTAAATAATTTTGAATTGTATTTCTTGAGAACAATCTAGTTTTAGATTGTAAACATATCTCTTTTGAATTGGATTGATATTTTGGATTGATTTAAGCTAAGATAATTACTAGAATTTTTATTTGCAAACCTTTAGGTTGTGAATTGAATTATTAATTGAGTTCTCATTATTAATGTAATTGTCAATTGGGTTTATCCTCTTGATTGTTTGATTGAGTTGGTTAATTGTTTAGTTGTTTAGTTAAACAGTTGTAAACATGAATTCCAAACTTAATTTGAAATTGTTTATGATTGGTTTTAATCGGTTTATTAACTAGCTCTTAGTCCATTATGAGTTCTCTAATGGATTAAGTGTTATAGAACTTGAGGGTTTCCCTTATCTCAATTAGGTAATTAAATTTACTAATTCCACTATCATATCAATCTTCCTTTGGTCTAATTAATTGAATTAGGCAAAGAAAGTTAACTCCATGTCAATCTTGAGTTATTCCTTCATCATAATTAAATCAAATCCTGTTTTTAATTTAATCTTTTTATTTAATATTTTCATTCTCTTTTCATTAAAAAAAAACCAAAACCCCCAAAATTGCATTTTCATTCTCATTCTCATATAGGTTTTAGAGATATTCTCATATCCCACTTAGTTAGTTTAATTGCATTTATATAATAGTGTTTTGCATTTTAGTTATTGCACCTTTTCTCACTTAAATTCAATCCTAAAGAAGAAAGCCATAAATTGCTCCTTGTGAAAATGACCTAAGTTCATCCTAATCTATATAATTATTTAGGATCAAGTTTAATTGATTGCTTTAGCAACATAAGCAGGTTAACATTAGACTCAAAGTGATAATGTTCGCCACTACTTTGGATTCAATGATAGAATATGACAATCATTTCCAATAGGCTTAGAGAAGTTGCAAAAATCCAATCCTATAAATGTTCGAAAGCCTTTTAATTTTTCATAAACATTATGGTTTAAGCATGCATAATTTTGAAAGTTTCAAGATAAATTGTGTGTTTTATTGCCAATTTTGTGTCCTTTCTCCCCTAATTTAAAGTAGAAGTTTGTATCAACATGAGTTCTAACTCATGAATAAGATCATGAATTACAAAGGACCCACCATCTTTTGTTTCATCCACAAGATCAAAGTCATCATCATTATTAGGAAAGAGTTGAAAGAACGATCTTGAAGTTAAATAATCAAAGTATTCATAACCAACTTTTTCTAAGGTCATGTTCCCCTTCGATGGTTGGTAAAAATGTTCTCCCATTCACATCAATATCAATTCATCCTTATCAAATTCATAATCCTCTAGAAATAAAGAACAATAAGCAAAGCATTATTTTACATTGGGAGGGAGATGATAATGAATGACTTTTAGTGCTAGAATGATTCCCTTATCAAATGAATCCCATATGGATTCTTTCAAAATATCATTCTAGATTTCAAAGTTAGGATTTGATTGAAAAAGTCCTCCTGCACTTTTGTAGCTAAAGGCTATCCTTTGTACTTTCTAGCAACATCTCTTTCAATTTTTTATAAGCATGTATTCATGGTTGATGAATCTTAGGGAATGCAAATGTAGAGAAAATTGATAAATACTCTTCATCAAACAAAACATTTAGACTAAAAATGATAAGATAATTTTAACTATAAAAGCAACACTTTCATGGCGAGTTGTCACAAGAATATTACATCCTTCCTTCCACTCCATTGTAAAGCAACTTCTTCAAAGTGTCTCAATCAATATATTTGTCATTCACATATCGTCAATCCCCATCACTATCATTCACTCCCTTAGTGTCTTCTTCTTCTTTTTAAATTCACCCTTCACAAACTCTATATACTCCTCAAGCAAACTCTAGCAACAAACAATTGTGACTTTGGCAACCGGTGACAATATCGTCTGCCGCTGCTACACCTACCATCTCCACTCCCTCCTTCGTTTGCAAATCAAATTCTAAAAGAAAAATTATATGCCTTATGTAGTGGCAAGCAATGACAGATTTAGTGATGAAGGGAGACAAATAAGGAGGTGAAGGTAAGTTATGGCAAATCAATTGAATCAAAATGAACCACAAATTGCAACTGAGCTTCCGTGGTGTGCATATTAAGTTCAAATGCAAGTGACATTGCTACAAATTGCAAATGACCTCTCATGGTGTGAAATCTAATTAAGTTAAAGTGCAAATGCAAATGATGTTCCACAAATTACAATTGAGCTTTTGTGGTGTGCATAGTAAGTTAAAATGCAAATGTCGTTCCCTCAAATGCAAATACCAGTGACCTTCCACAAATTGCAAATGACTTTCCATACAGTGAAAATTAAGTTAGAGTGAAAATGCAAATGAGCTTTCATGAATTGCAAACAACGTTCCAAAAAATTCAATAGAGCTTTCAGGTACCAATGGACATCATGAATAAAATAACCTTATTGTACCATGTCTTAAACATAAACTTTAGGACAAGTTCAAATTAAGATTAAAAAAATACTTTTAGAAACACGCTAGTCTAACAAAATGAAATTAGCTAATTAATAGTCATGTTGAATTCCTTAGTTGAAGATGCATATGATCATAATGTTGTGATGTAGCATTTTCTACCATTGAATATGCCATGTTTAATTAAATGGTTTCACAAACAATTAGCCCCCAATATTTTTGCATTTCTAATTATTTATTTTCTTATAGGGAATAAAATATTATTGAAAAGTATGTATTAAAACTATATTGAAAATCAACTGATTCATAAAGATTCCATGTGGGATTTAGATATTTATTTGGAAAGTGATTGAAGGTTCATCTACTAATATATTTTAGTAATTCTTTAAAAGCTTCATCATCAGGAGCTATCCAATCAATGTTATAAATAATAGGACACTTAAATCAAAATAACTATGAATCATTAGAATATTCATTTGAGTTTTAGAAATCCCTAATAATTGGTTGTCATATGCTACTAAAATTCACATATAAGAGTAAGAAAATCCTAAAGAAATGAGGTAAAAGGAAGAGAGGAATTGAAATTTCTATTACAAAAAGATTTTGTTCGCTTGATTAAAAAAAGTGATATATCCAATTACTTTTCAACATATGATCCAAAAGATGGTTAAAAATTAAAAGAGAATTAAAATAAGATGACACTACAATATATAGAGGTTAGGATTCAAATTTTTGAATCCTACATCCTTTCCCCAAGAATGAAACTTGAGAATTTTAAAAGTAATGAATATTCACTACATATGCATAATTCAACATATGCGCAATAAATTTGATTTGATGTGGTTAGTTGAGATAATATCATTGCAAAGACAAAGATATAAATGATGTTTTAGTTGTGCACTTGTAAAATACAGTTACTCGAGTGAAATTAGAAAATAATAGAATTTTTCTAGGAATTAATTCTTTGAATAATAATCTAAAGGTGTATTTGTTTCCCTAAGACTAAATCTAAAATTAAGGAAGATATTATTTTCATTTTCCTAAACTAAAATGTCAATGCACTTGATATTGAAAATTGATTGAAATATATTGACTTCCCATATAGGGGGAAAAAGAAGGGGGAAAACTTTACATACCAAAATTATCATGTAAATCGCCTTCTTTGCAAAATTGTGTAGACTAGCCTAATTGTTAATGTTGTCTTTGCATGCTAGCACCCATGGGAATAAATGACTTTGAACTTCTCTCACGGAATAGTGAAAATTAATAAATTTTTTAACATGCTAGAGAGTTAAAAAATCCTATTAGAATCAAAATTTGGAGGAATTTTTTTTTGGCCCATATGTGTGTGGTTGTTAAAGAATTATAATATTAAGAAGGGGCTTTTCATAAAATAAAAGTCTAAAAGTCAAATTTAACAATTAACTAATGGTTTATATGGATGGAAATTTTGATCATAAAATATAAGAAAGTTTATAAACATACATTTTAATTTTAAAGAAAATCTATATAGATTTTTAAAATAGTGGGGAAGTATAGGTAATTGAAATTAAATAGATGAGTGGTTAGAGTATTTTACTAAAAAAAATCATATAACAAGTTGAATAAAATTTATAGAGATACAAGAGTAAACAGATGGACTGTTACAATGGTAATGGCTCCCCATTGATTAAGTCTGAATTTTCCACATTTAACTATTTATTGACCTTTTATGACTACCCAAAAAATCTGATTTTTTTCACAAAAAATGTGATTTATTTGTGAGGATACATTTTCACTTTTCAAATAATACTCGTAAATTAGGACATATGCATTGAAAAGAGAAAGGACATGTGTAAGTATATAATATTTAAAAGTGAGAATTCGGGTTGGGCTGGCGGGTTGAGCGCGCCAGCCCAAAAGTTTAGCGGGTTCAAGTCTCTAAAATTGGAGCCCATTTAAATTCGGGCTAAACAGATTAAGCCCGTTTAGCCCATAACCCATTTAGGTGAACTTGACAGGCTAACGGGTAACCCATTTAGCCCTATATTATTTTTTAAAAAAACATTCTTTCTTTCTGACTCACTCTAAGCCATAGGACAGCTCTCACCTCTTAGATACTCACTCTCGGTCTCTCTCTCAGCACAAACACACACACACACACACACTCCTCACTCTCTCACTCACTCACGGTCACAGACTCACGGCTCGGCACTTCACTCCTTCAGCTTCACCCACCGCCACCAGCCTTCAGCTTCGGACTTCGGCCGGGCTTCATTCACTCTTCAGAATCAGGGACCAGGGTTAGGGTGGTTCAGGATTAGGAATCAGGACTCACGACCTCACATCGTCGCGGTTTGTGGCTGCCGGCTCACTACCTCAGCTTCACCCACCGCCACCAGCCACAGTCTGCTCTGCTCGCGACCTCGCATCGTCGCTGTTTGTGATCTTCACTAGCCACCAGCCATCGAGGATTCTGATAGTAGAATCAAGAAGTGCGTTTTCTACTTTTCTTTATACCTATTCTTCAGTGGGTTTTGGTGATTTTGGTGATTTCCCTCGACTTGCTTGAGAATCTTTTCTTATATGTTGTCATCATTTTGGAATTGTTGATGGAAATTTTCACCTTGCCTCCTGTATAGTGAGTTTATATTTGTTGCTGGACTTGTTATGATTATGGTGCATGTGCTTGGAATTGTTGATGGAAATTTTCACCTTGCCTCCTTGCTCACTTTTGTTTTCACTTCTGATTTAAGGTAAAAATCCTGCAGAAGTGCAGAACACCTCAGCCTTCTGGCGACCCGCCAGCCTGAAACCATCGAGTGAAAATTAATAATAACAAATCTGAAACCACCTGAAACCATCAAGTGCAGCCCGATTTCCCAGTTCTAAATTAATAATAACAATGGCAACGATAACGACAACAAAAATAAAATATCTATAACAACTTTCACACAAAAAAATAGTAGTAACAACTTTCGGGTGAAAACAATACTCACTACGACTACGCATTTTTAACGATTTCTTCTGTGATCAGCTATGGCCCCCAATTGAATGTGGTGGCATTGTACTGTGAGAGTCCTTCTTCTCCATCGATAAATAAAAGTTCAAGTACATAGTTTTGATCCTCAGCTTTTAATTTCTTTTGCTTTCCTCTGAGATTTTATTGGTTTCTCTCTAGCACTTTGAGAAAGATGGCAGAGGATAAAGACATGCCATTTCTCCTTAAAGAAATTGTCACAAACATTTTCAAACGGCTCGTTGCGAAATTCCTAATTCTATTCCAGAGTGTGTGCACATTTTGGAAAAATCCTTTCGGAACCACACCTTTCATCGATGACCACTTTGTTCAAAACCCTAGTTTTCTATTGAAACGATATGATAGAAAGGAGCTTCTACAGTTATGTTTGATCGATTGTGAGATGCACGTCCTTGAAGTTTATAACCCACCTTTGATCGATTCCTTGAAATACTATAAGCTCATCGTTTCCAGTGATGGTTTGCTCTGTGTTGTGTTATGAACTTGTGATGTACCATGAGCTTAATAAATCTCGTGATTTCTACTGTAAATCACTCGCATTGTGGAATCCTACTATTGGAGAGGTAAAAAAGATACTTACCTAGAACCATAACATCTAAAATACCTGTGTGGGATTTGAACGGATTTGGGTTTAGCGCAATTTATGATTATTATAAGATAGTGCAAACATATAGTTCGGGTAATGAACCAATTATTGAGATTGAGGTATATTATTTACTCACAGGTTCATAGAAGGAAATAGGATCTAAATGCTTAAAGGATATAACTATTTGCACTAATAGTTTCAATGCTAACGGATCTATCTTTTGGGATGTGTAAAGCGATATCCTGAGATATCTCGGAAATCAAGATCTGACTCTACTATGTATGACGGTAAGCTTTATATGCTTTCTCTATCTATGATTGATGAATTTACACACTATGCACATTCTAAGATTGAGTTGTGGGTGCTAGAGGAAGGAATGGGTTCTTCCACCAAGAGATGGAGTTGGATTAAAAAATTTACTGTCAGTCCTTACCCATCACACTTAAAATTTTCCTATGACCATTTGTAGGAAAGAGACTATCTTGAGTTTTAAAGATGAAAGGAGAGTAACAAGGTTGATTTTGATCAACATTCATACTAATGAGTGTAAGAAGATTACACTCCCTGTGGAAAACCTTGTAACAATTAGCTACATCCACTTTGAAGAACCTTGATCCTAAAGGTTAATGTTAAGGATTCAAATTTGCCTTGTCATGTGAAAACTTGAATGCAGATATCAAATACCAGTTGGCAACATCCACTTTGAAGAACCTTGATCCTAAAGGTTAATGCTAAGGATTCAAATTTGCTTTGTCATGTGAAAAGATAAATGCAGATATCAAAGGCCAAATGTTTATTGCTACATTTTGTTCAACCCTACCATTTCCCCATGATTTTATAGATTGCAACAAATATTAATTGCTTAATTTCTATAAGCATAGATAGATAGAGTTGTGATTTGCAATTTTTTTCATATTCCATAATGCAACTATTGTTGTTAGAATATTTCTCATGTGATTCTTCACTTGGTACTCCATTAGCATTCTGATTCAGATCCATGTTTTTAACAGCCAGAATTACACTAGACTTTTAGTTGTCGATGAAAATCAAATAACCAACATAATAGTAAATTTCTTGACTTGGTACTTTATTAACCTCATGTTTGGATGTAGAGAAAATTAAGGAGGAGAGAAAATTAAGGGAGAAAACTTTCAAAAGTAGTAATTTTTTTACTATTTATGGAAGTTTTTAAACCTAATATTCATTTTCCCCCCTTTCTCTCCATTTTCTCCCCATCCAAACACACCATAATTGCAGCAGTTTGTCTCCATAAATTTATTTTGCTGGTGATGTATTCTTTTATACTAAAGGAAACCAACATGAGACAAGAAGATCATGGGAAGGGATAATAGTCAAAGGCTTTAAAGTTAAAAATTATAATTTAAGATCTGCTAGATCTTGAAGCAAGGTGCGGTATAAGCCTGATGATAGTCATGTATGGAGCTTAAGTTTCTTATATAAAAGCTCCACTTTTGGGTCCATTTACTCATAATGAAGATCTCTTATAATAGCAAACGATTAACACAGTTTTAAAAAGGTTGACTCACGATTTTGTAGGGATTATTTATTGCTCTGTTTATTGTTACATTTGCTTAGCAGTGTGATCTTATTGCATTTTCATATGCTTATTAGAGTTGTTGTAACTTATAACTGAGTTGAATATTAAATATATGGCTGTTATTTCATTGTGCTGACATATTTTGATAGATTATAAAAAGTAATAGGATATTGATTGTCATAACAGGGTATCAATGTTTAGTTAAATATGGACAATTGACTATGAGAAATGTCGAATTTACCTATATTACATATCCTTGTGTGTGTTTATATAAAGGCCTCATGAGCCCAGCCTTGGTAAGCCCAAAATACAAGTTCTTGCAACTGCTTCCATGAAATTTAAAGTACTATATGGAAAACACAAGTTGTGTAATCCATCCTATTTATCCTACCCACGTAAATGTAATAAATTAAATGATAAAACACTAGAATCATCTCCCATAATTCTCTGTCTTCCTTTCCTATTTGATTATTATTGATGGAAAATCAATTGAATTAAGTTGGGAAAAATGAATAAAATAGTGAAATAAGTCTTATATTTAAAATTAAGAACAAATTTCTAATTATCTCTTACAATCAGGACTTGGGAGAGAACAATTTTAAGAAAGACAATAAAAAAAAATCTCTATATTTAGTAGACCATAATATCTCTTCTACTAGAAAGTGGACTGCCACCGACAATAAGAATGAGTCTTCTATCAAGATAATTGAAGAAATGCTACTCCTATTTGAAGTCATGCTATTCTTTAAAGTTGAATTCTAACTATCTCTGTTTTTTATTATAAAAATATATTTGTGTCATTTACTCATTTTTATCAATTTTTTATGATCAAATATACTCTTATAGTTTTTTTCCCCATTCATCTCAAACATATAAATTAATTTTTAGGAAAAAATGATTTTTTTTTTTAAATTTCAATTCCCTTTCACTTTCTCAATTTATTCTAGAACTTCTTTATTATAACAAATAAGACACTAAAAATCTTTATTAACCACACAAACTTCCAAGCCTTCGCAGAAAAAAACTAACACGTACCAAATATACATATAATTCTATGGAGCTAAAAAAACCAGAAGGAGCACACATATTTACAAATCTCTTTACAATACAAACACTGAAATTTAAGAAACTAGTTTTTATTTCATCACCTTCCTCTTCAGAATTGGAATTGAAGCCTCTTACCATAATGACAAGCAGCAAGATCCATGTACGAAAAGATGAAAGTAAAATAACAATAAATTGTACACACTACGTCCACACTTGAAGAGATTCAGACCAGGAAGTTTGTCTACAACTGAGGCTTTTCTCCTCATTTTACCCTTCAAACTTGGAAACTCTGATTCAGAACCTCCCAACAAAACAAAAGCCTACTGTTGGGTTTAAAGGAAGGGGATGGAATGGAGAGGAGGGGATGGAGAGAGAAGGTAAGAAATTACTTTGTTTGGTTTGATAGAAAAGGAAGGAAGGGGAGCGATATTTAATAATAATTCATTTGGTTTAAAAGGAAATGAAAGGGAAGAAAATAACTAATTTATAAATTTACCCTTAATTTTAGATTCTATATTTTACATATATAAATTATATAAATTAATCTATATATATAAATTATATATTTTAAATCATTTGTGTCGTTAAATAAAGAAATAGATTTCTTTTAATTTTTTTTATCACAAAACAAAAATGGACAAATTAGTCACAAAAATGGGGAGGGGATCAAATAAGGGGAGGGGAGGGGAGGGACCCCAATCCTCCAACCAAACAGGCCCTAAAGGATGGTTATATATATACTTTCTCATGTCATTAATATAAGATTCAACTGACTTTATTTTTTAAAGATTAATGAAATTAAATAAATAATTTCATCATAGAATATATTGCATATTATTAAATTAGACATTAATTTATAATGTCAAACAAATAAATTTGATAAAAAAAATGAAAAATATAAATACTCTTCCTTAATTTCTGGAAAAAAATGTCAATTGTACTTTATTTAAAGTACCGGAAGTAGTGTTTTATTTATTCCTCAATGTATTTTTTTTTTCCACCATATTAAACTTGGTGCATCTTTACCTTGGGATTTTTATTTTGTTTTTGGATGTGGTGAACCTGAACACTTATTAGGTGTTTGTATAACCTCCCTTTACCTTGGGATTGCAAAATATTTATTGGACTTATTTGAAGATTAAGATCTTATTTCATAAGTAAAACTTTCTTGCTTATTTGCACTTATTTGGACTTTTTATTTTTTTAATTTTTTTAATTTTAATTTTTTATTTTTATGTTACAATTTACTCTTTTCGGTCCTAATTATAAGACCTAAATAAATTTTTTTAGAGAATCTTAAAAAATATAATTATATTATTTTAAAGCATTAAAATTTATTATAATATATAAGTCACTTATTCTACCTTCAATCCAAACATACATATCTGACTTATATCTAATCTAACTTATCCATAAGTCCAATTACAAATAAGTCCGTTATCCCACCGTTATTCCAAACACACCCTTATTGAGAATTAGAGAAGTAACTTGTGTTTAGATTAAAGGTATAAGAAGTGACTTGTTGTGAGTAGAAGAAGTAACTTTTTTAAATAAATTGCTAAAGTAACTTATAGAAATAAGTTATTTTTTCTCTAAAAGCTCATCAACTTATTTTCCAACCCAAACACCCTCACAATAAATAGTGAAGTAACTTAAAGTTACTTTTCTCTTCAACCCAAACCAGCACACAGAAGAAGAATCTTGTAGACGAAACCCATCAATTGATACAGTGTGACTTCACGGGATCATTTGATCGTTTTTTCTCTTGTTGGGACTTAATCGCATATTTTTCAAAAAATTATATATTAGTTTATAAGTTAAGTAAAATAATTTAGAAGAAAAAACAATAAATATAAATATTTTAAAGTAATTTAAATAGTTTTGTTAATTTGTTCAAAAAAATCAACTATGTCTTATATTTAAAAGGGTTAAATAGCAATTTTTCTCTGAAAGTTTGCAAAGTGGGATAATGTTGTCTCTACCATTAGTTGACTATTAGTTAACTAAATATGTTGAGTTGGCAGTATACAAGTCATCCATTTTATTTTTGTTAAGGTGAAAATTTGTCCCAGAACTTTTAAATCTATTACTTTGACAGTTAGTTGATAAAAAATGTTCACCTAACAGTCTACATGTCATCCAATTTATTTTTTTAAGGTGAAAATTTATCTCAGAAGTCATTCTGTCATCTAATTCTTCTTTTTTAAATGTTAGATTTAAAAGTTCCAGTATAAATTTTCACTTTAGCAAAAATACAGTGGATGACCTGTGAACTGCCAGCTCAATATATTTAGTCAATTAATAGTCAACTAATGGGATAAACAAAATTGCTCCATTTTGCAAACTTCCAGAGCAAAATTGCTTATAGAAAAACTTTTGGGGTAAAATTGGCTTTCCATACATACTTCTAGGGTAAAATTACTGTTTAACCCTATTTAAAATAAGAGACAGGGTTTCCCAAAAAATATTGGCGCTATATTCCCATAATCATCATATTGATCAATCAATCTTGCAAAACGATCATGCATAATATGTCCTTCACTCCTAATAGAGGAGTATTCCCCGCCGGGGGTGGTTCAGGGATAAACTCATAGAGAAGTAGTATACAGGGATAAATTTTATTTTTGTCCTTCAAATTAATTTATTTGGAGTATAATGTAAAAGTTAATATATAATATAATAATATATAATATATGATATAATTAAATAATTTTTTAACTTCCCTAATATGTAAAAAAAGTACATGAATATTATATTTAGGATTAAAATGTTTTTTAACTTAAAGGTAAAAAAGGGATTCTTAAAGAGGCTGGGGTCTGCCTTGGTCCTAGTAGGGTATCGGCGTCTACCCCTACCTAAATTTTTTATTATATATAAAACAAAAAGAAAGGGATTCTTAGAGAGAGAGAGGGAGGGAGGGAGGGAGGGAGGGAGAGAGAGGAGGGTTGTGAGCATATATTTCTTTGAATGGGCTAGTCAGTTGTTAGCAGCATTCAATTGAACTATAAATATATATATATATATATATATATATATAATTTATTAGTAAAGTCTTGATTTTTCCCATTAAAATGTGCCTACCATCGGATCTTGAGAAAATATTTGACAAGTCCCTATTCACTAAAAGAAAATGATATTTTTTTATACAAAAAAATTGATAATCCAATTCAGATCTTTCTAATCAATAGAATTTTTATTTTTCATTTTCTCGTTTCTTTCAATCCATAAATAACATAAAACCATGAGGGATCACACAAGGTAATTGATTTTTTTTAACCATCACAGAGAAAGATAGATGGAATCTGAAACTTAACGATAAGTTAACTGATGTAAGAAGCGATTCCAACAATGTAATTAATTAATATAGAAAAACCTTTATGCTGGAAGAATAATTGTCTCTAGATTTATTTATTTACTACTTGGGAACAAGAGGGTGTGCGAACAGGTCAATCATTACCTCACAATTCCAGCCATGATCATTGATCCCCTGATATATAATTTACAGGGAGATTTTCAATTCTTGAGACAGTAAGAAAGGAAAAGAAGCTTTACAACCCAGAACTCTTCCAGCTAACATCTATTGATGTATTTTAATTATTTCAAAAATTTAGGAGCAACACAGTCAGCCTTCTTTCATTTACTATTTTTTTCTTTTGGTGATATTCTTTCATTTACTATTTCAAGATGAAGTTTCTGCCTTTTTGGAAAGTACAACACAGTCAGTTAGCAGCCAAGGAAAATGAGAGCTCTTAGGCATTGTTTGGTACGAAACATTAGGGGTAGAGATTATGATTGAGTTAAGGATTAGGTAAATTGTATTATTTAGTATGAGGGATAGGGAATACATAGGGATTGGGAATCCTATGAAAGTGAGATTGATGCAAAACAATCCCCACCTTTAGTATTGGCGAAGCAGTAAATGGATTGAAAAATGTTAAGACAAAATTGTCTATATTTATAATTATTTTTATATCAAAGTACTTTCATCTTATTCTTCATATTACCGCTCAATCTCTCTCATTTCTCCATACTCATCTTCAACCCCATCTCTGATCGCCTTCTCCGTTTTTAATTAGTCATATTCTCTTTCCTCTCCAATTTCTAATCTTTGCAATTGCGCCCACCCCTTTATTTCCCCCCTTCTTTATAATATTTTCTTCTTTACATCGACTTAAAATTTTTCATTGTGTAGAGTACAGTTTACAATCTTCGTTTTTGTCGATTTTTTTTTGTTAATTCTTCTTTTAACTTAAAGAATAATTTTTGAGAATCTCATTCATGTATTCAGCTATTTTTGAATTAACAAATCTATTTTTTTAAAAAAATATTAATTTTTTACGTATATGAAATCTCAACCTTATTTATTAAATATCATTGATAATTTAATATTTACTTATAACGTATCTATCTTAGAAATATAAATATACAATATTATCATTATATTTTAATATATATGATTAGATATTTTTTGCTTTCGCAAGGTATCCCCCAGCCCGGTAAGCTAAGGACTAATCCTCTACTCATTGTGGGTTTCATAGCTAATATCATCAAATATAAAATATATTTTTGTTTTCTAATACAATTTAGGATTTCCTACATTTTTGACACAATTAATCCATCATTATTGTAAGTTAGATAAAAACAAAATTTAAAAATAATATCAAATGCTCAAATGTTAGAATGACTAGTTGTAAAGAAGATTGAGTGATGAAGTTTATATTATTGTACTTTCATAATTTATGTTATATTATAAAATAAAATTAATGATAATATTCTGATTAAATATTATTTGCTACCAAACATAATTTAATAGCCCAACCTTGTCCCAATCCCTTTCCTTATTCCAGTTCATATCTCAATCCATCAAAATTTAAACCATTGGGCATTAGAATCATATGCCATAAACAGAAGGTATAGTATGGCTTATGAAAAGTTAATCAAAGATATTACCCCAAAACAACTAATTAAAAACAAAAGGTATGATTTTTTTTTTTTAAAAAAAAACCAGCATTGAACAGAGTACATAGGAGGTGACATGCATGCTGTTTGATAAGAACATCCAGAGAACCAAACATTGTTTTTACAAGACAGAAAATTCCAAGTCAGCGAAAACAAATCATTTGGTAAACAAATTTAATTACAAGGGAAGATATACAAACTCAATAAAAAAAGGATTTCTGAGTTATGGAGTCAAATCAACGACCGATATAGAAAACACTACATGCGACAGATAACACTCACCATTTAGGACTCGTTTGAGAAATGTATATATTAGAACAAGCAGGGGAATGAACAGAGCTATCGTTAATAATTATTTCACTAGAACTTCCAGAAATTACAATATTCACATGCTCTTGGTGTGGATCAGAAAATGGATAAATTTATTTTTTCCTTAGTGCAGAGAAAATCATACCAAGATCACAATCTGACAGCAAAATAAAAAAAAAAACAAAAATAATCAAACCACCTTTTCATCTAAACCAAAAGCAAGGATCCCAGCCAAATCTTTTTTTCTCTTCATCTAACTAGTCTCACACCAAATTTATGTGAGCAGTACATTGCTGCCAGGAATTGTTTTTTGATGGAGCCTAAAAAAGGTGAATGAAAGGAAGTTCTATACTATCAAGCTTAATAAAAAATCAGTCATGAAGAAAGATACACAAAAGAAGTTGCAGGTAAAATTGGCATGAAATGCAATAGACATATTTCATGTGAAAGAGAACAAAATAAAAAATCAAAACCTGTCATATGGTTGATGGGTGACTTTTCCCCCACAATACACAGGGCATTATTTTATTTTAAAAAAAAACTTCCATGTTTTCCCCAAAAAAATCAAACAAAGTAGGTGAACTTAGGTTATAACTATCATGCAAATTCAACTCATGTTCATCTCTATCATGCTTAACAGCAAAATCAATGGCATTTAAACTCATGAAAGCAGAATTATCAAATGGGTAACGCATGGCTTTATTCATATTGAAAGTGACAACATGATCCCGTACTTCTATTGTGATTCAACTATTCTCCATGCTTATGACAATGCTTTTTTGTTTTTGTGTTTTTGTGTTTTTTTTGGGGGGGGGGGGTTGTTTCGGGAGTATATGAAAGGCACTGATGTCAAATGAAATATGCATACTACTTACTGGCAGTTTACCCATTCAGGAAACCCGATTATTGTCAATGGAAATGTTGGGGATGTGAACTTTTGTCCTGTTGTTCTTTGTAGCTTGGGGCATTGTCTGATTCTTAATTCTTGAAGACATTTTAGTCTCACAAATCCCCTGCAGTCCAATGTTTCCAGACTTGGACAATTGCTAATGGATAGAAGGCAACAAGCACTCCTCTGGGAAAACCTGTACACTATCATATTTACCATTTATTGAAAGAGAAGTGAGACAGCTTAAACACTGCCACTCCATAGAACAACATATGCATGAAAAAGCGCAATGGTCGATATAAAGTGACATCAAATTAGTTGGTAAACTCCTCCTAGGAATGTACTCAATGCATGGGCAACCCTTTAGTGATATATGTTGTAACAATGGAAGATTCATCCTGAGGTCAAGCACTGACTTCAAGTTGCAGCATCCTTCTAACCCCAAATGAGTCATGTTGGGTGCCAACAAACCCTCTAGAGGGAAAGATTCGAGATTGGGGCAATCAATTAGCTTAATATGCTTGACATGCTGACAAGCTACCTTTGTATATACAACAGATTTGAGATTTTTACAGCCGGTCATTATTAGTTGTTGCAGATTAGGAAAGTTACAAAGTGACAAGCAAGAAAGTGTTTCACAGC
The DNA here is from genome assembly GCA_037177275.1 of Acacia concinna. Classification (NCBI taxonomy): domain Eukaryota; kingdom Viridiplantae; phylum Streptophyta; class Magnoliopsida; order Fabales; family Fabaceae; genus Acacia; species Acacia concinna. Next base: position 14,285,973 of record JBAGKO010000001.1, on the reverse strand, counting down.
TACTAGATATAGTGATGAACTCAGCAAGTTCAAAATGATGTTGCTCAGAAAAATTCATATTTTTACAGCCACTGACATATATAGATCGGGACCTTGAGACAGAAGCTGCCAGCTGATCACATCCATCAATGCGGAGTGTTTCCAAATCAGGAAGATGACAAGGCAAATTATCACTTAATCTAGGACAATCCTTCAGTGTGAGGTGTTTTAGCTGACGAAAGCATTTTGGGACAAGAGCTCCACCATTCCTGCACAACAGGCATGTTTCTAATGCGCAGAATTTCAAGGGATGGAAAGGGTGGTGCAAAGGAAGTATCATCATTTATCTTGTAGAACTCAGGACCGAACTTCACTAATGCTTCAAATCCTTCCATCTGTAGCACCCGAAGAGAAGGTATTTGCCCAAGTGGTGGCAGCAAGTTACAATTGAACCAATCATAAAGAATTAGTCGATCCATTTTGCAGTAAAATGGGCATCCTAACCAATTTGAGAATGAATTTGCTTTATATCCATAAATATGGAGACATTTCAGGTCTACATGGGGCTGAAGTTTGTCGAGAACGTCTCTTGAGTTGATGATATCACCAGCATCAGTCCATATCAGATATAAAACTTCAATTGACTGCTTATCTACCAACCTTGCCATTGAGGCTTCACCACCATTGGCAACATGCTGCAAGTTCTTGATCGTCAAAGATTAGCTGAGATTTTGAAGTCCACCCAATTCCATTATACTAGCCCCTTCAACTCTGTCCAAAACAAAGTCACTCAAAAAGTGCAATTTTTTTGAAGTTCACCAGTTCCTCTAGGCATCACTTGTAATCCAGAATGGGAAGCATCAAGGTATCGCAAGTTGACAAGCTTCTTCATGTCATTGGGCAGTTTGGTCAGACCATCACAATA
>JBAGKO010000001.1:14260672-14284969 GCA_037177275.1 Acacia concinna | reverse complement strand
CCGGTGATTCTTGGCTTTGTACTCCTTTAGCATTCTAATTGATATCCATGTTTTTTAACTGACTGAATTACTCTAAACTTTTAGTTGTTGCTGAAAATCATTTAACCAACACAGTCCAGAAAGAAGGGAGTTATCTCCATAAATTTATGTTGCTGGGATGTATTTTTTCCCTGTTGGGGCCATTTATTCATGTGGTTAATAACTATTAATGCAGTGCCTTTGCATGATGCCGTTAGCCGTGACTGAAAGCGTGAAGCAAAGGCTATACATGAGGATAGTGTGTCATTGAGAAGGTTGTGGGTGAATTTGTGCGATCTATACCCTTTCCTGCTGTGTATTGTTACTTCTGCTTAACACATGTCAGTATACTTAGAATTGTTATAACGGAGTTGAATAATAATATATAGCTGTTATTTCCTTTAAATTATTTTAAAACATTGAATTTTTAAAAAAACTATTTTGTCATACTTATAAAATGATATATAATATATTTATATACTATCTATGATGTGATTAAATAACTTATATATTTTCTTAATCTCTTAAAAACAAAAAAAAGTCAACCGAGTCAAGGAGTGTATAATAGTACTGTTTATGATATATATACCGCACGTGTGTGTGAATATAAAGGGTTTTTGGGGCCAGGCTTGGTAAGCCTAAAAAATAAGTTTGGACTCAGGTTAGATCATCATAAGCCCGTTTTATAGTGTTGTTTAAGTTTGGATTTGAAATTTAACAAATATTCCTAATTTCTTAAAAAAAAGTTAACAAGATCTTATAATTATGACAGAAGAGAATAACTGTTATTTCATTTAAATTAATTTAAAGTATTTAAATTTATCGTTTTTTATTCAAACTATTTTGTCGTACTTATAAACTGATATATAATATATTAATATATTATTTATAATGTGATTAAATAACTTATTTATTTTCTTTAATTTCTATTGAAAGAAAGTCAATTTAGTTTTATATTTAAGACGAGAGTGGGTATATAATAGTATTATTTGTGATATATATACTGCTCATGTGTGTGAATATAAAGGGCTTATGGGCCAGCCTTAGTAAGCCTAAAAAATAAATTTAGACTCAGCCTAGATCATAAGCCCGTTTAATATTATTATTTAAGTTTCGATTTGAAATTTGAGCATTAACATAATTAATATTTTATTTTTTATATATGTATTGTTTAATATAGAGCCTAAGCTCATAAGGGCCAAGCTGATGACAGCTCTAGTAATCTTCAGTGGAATTGTGCATTCTCGTTTCTATGACTATAATAATAGCCTTGCAACTTAATTGCATGAAGCAAGAGGGAAGTGAGGAGATAAAATGAAAGGTTCATTTTGTCAAGTTTTGGACTTAAGCTTCGGAATTTAGATCCCACAAGATGTTTCCTCCAAATTAAAAATTAACTAAAAAAATATGTATGCACTTAAATCATGCCTAATTTATAGGGCAAACAGGTTTTGCTGCGCCTAAAATTTAAGAGATGAACTTTATCGAGAACTAGAAATGTGTCAGATGTAGACAAGTTTCAGGTTTTTTTTTAAAAAGAAAAAAAGAAAAGAAAAGCATGGTTGTAATTTGAGTGGCCCTGTACAAATCTACATTTTGCCTCAACTGCTAATTAATGGACGCATACCATGAGTCCTTGACTTCAGAGTTCAAACGATAGCAATAAGTATAGCTTCAAAGGAAGATAGGAACCTCGAGTGAAAAACCATTGGAACAACCTTAAGGTGAAAGAACAATTGTTTGAGACACAAACACACACAGAGATTTATATCTTTTATGATCCTATGAACAAATAAGAAATGGAATTGGAATCTGCTTCATGGGATCAAATATTATACTTTGTAGTAGATTGCATCAAGAAACTTCAGCACACATGCTTCCAAGTCATACACACGAAACTAAGTAAAATCACATAGCACAAATCACACATAATATATACTCCCTCCGGTCCTATTTATAAGACTCAGTTGACTTTTTTAGAGAATCCTAGAAAAATCCTAAGAAAGCTAATTACATAATAATTCTACGAAGGGGCAAATGAGGGAAAAAAAGAAAAAGAGCAAACACATAAATTCCGGACAAAAGGATGGAACTTTTGGAACCTGTGTCATCTGAACCATATGAAATTCCTATCTTACTTAAGTCAAACCTTTTATGGAGGTCATGCAATACAATCAGTATTTTCTGCGTAATCCTTATCCTCTCAGTCAGTTCTTGGGCTCTTTCTTCTTTGGATTTTTTATTAAAAGTCAATCCCACCAATGCAATAATCTCCTCTTGAATCTTCTTCGCATAAGTTTTTTTTTTGGTTACAATTGTAGTTAGAACTACATCAAAGAGCTTATCTCAGTTGGCTCTTTGACAAACTTTTTCATGTGTTTGAATTGATCATGTCAGCCATAAACCCCAATTAAGTGAGTTATTACTCAATTTAGCGTTCCGTTGTTCTTGTTTCCCATCCCAGAATGCTGCAAGCTTAATGATTCAAAGTTTAATTATTGTTTCAACCTTCTGCTGAAAATTTTGGAGTACGTAGGTTTTAAGGGCAGATTTGCCCATCCAAAGTTTAATTATCTCTACTTCCAAGAAATTTAGCTGTACAATAAAAAGGGAACTAAATTTTAAGAATTTCATGGGTACGGTGAACCATGCGTTTAAATTAAATGGGGACCATACAGCCAAAATAGAGAGGGACCATACCTTTCTACTTGAGATTAATGAAGAGATTAATATGGGCTTTTGTGATGATCACATTATAATTGGAGGCCGCTCACTGGCTTCCAATAGAGCCAAGAAGATGAGAAATTTTTAGGTACTCAAGAGAAGGAACTTCTCCAGAAATTGTCTTACAACTTCTTCATTATAATTCTCGAATAACTAAATAAGCAGGTACCTTTCTTGAAGAAATTAGCTTCATTTTATACCCTACAGTGTCTCCTCAGACCAAATGCTTTCTTTGAGTAAAGGGATATTTTACTTTCTTTGAACAATAACCAAAAAAAAAAAAAGCGGCATCTTATTTATTGCATTCAGACTAAATGCTTTTCTTTTGGGTTATAAAAAGAGGGAAACAAAATAGAACTTACTGTTTTTTTTTTTGGGACTTTTTTGTTCTTGTCATTTGTTGCCTTGCAACTGGAAAATGGAAAATAAATTTCTTCTTTATAATGTACTGCCATCTGCTTGCGAAAATAAGGTAAGAGTAGCTTTGTCTCAAACGTTGCAAAAGCATGTTCCCAACAGGTTTCGAAACATATACTCAAAAGATGAGACCATTTAAGAGGAAAACACATTTGAGTATAAACCTGACTTAAAATGTACTCCCTTCAGTTGCAAATATAGGGCACTTCTAGAAAAAAATCTTTAGTCTAGGTTACTTGGGGGTATTAATCCCCTTATTACAAGTTATCATTAGGAGAAGATTAGAAGTCTAATATTGTGTTTCTCTTCTATGCTCTTAAATATGGGCAAAGTTAGAAATCTTATATTTTTAGACTAAGTTAATAAGGTAACCACCTCTCTTTGATTGCGTACCTGAACTTTTTATTAGAAACAAATGTGCTTGCTAGTTTAATGGCATGTTTCAATCGAGGCATGTTTCTGTAGTGCTGGACAATTCTTTCAAAGAACTACAGACTCCTCTTTCTGCAACATTTATTTTTGGTACCTGATTTTATCGTTTTTCCTTCTCAGCTTTTAAGAGATTAGTTGCTATTTATATTCCCCATATTGGATTGGTACAAAAGTTTACGCCAATTTCTAATCTGTTTTATAACTTTCATTTGTTCATCCAATTAATTTAAGAAACTTCTGACTTAATTCTTGCACCTGGGTTGGATGATCTTGAACTTAAAAAGTTATTTCTGAGGAATTTTTAGATTTTGATGGATGAACTACGAGCTAATTTTAAAGATTGAGACTATTTATTCTGTAAGTTTATGTGACCTCTAGAGATCGAATGTTAATTGAGTTTCTATTTGTTGACAATATGTCTGATATCAACATGACATATTCAAGTTTTTTATAAGATCAATTGACAATTAAGTATAAGTAACTTAATTATAAAATATATTGTATATTATTATATTATATGTTAGTTTATATGTCAGTCAAATTAGTTTGGTATAAAAATGATAATATACATATAAAGTAATTTATTCAGCTTCTTTAATTTCTCAATAAAAATAAAGTCAATTGTATGAAAGGGTGTTCATGATATGGGCCTAGTTGTCCCATATATTTTTCTTGAGAATATGGACCATCATTTTTTCCCTTTTTGTGAACTTCTAAAAATTAAAATGTATGAGTATGAGTTAGACCATTAACCAATATGATTAAAAATATATAATACAAATGTGTAATCAACATTTACTATATAAAGAACTAAAATGCCATAATTAATTTATACCAAAAATATTTACTACATAAACGAAATAAGCAATGTAATAATGAACCTTGAAAATTAAAGTTCTTCAATTTTTGTCAATTGATACAAGACTTTCCACATAATCAACAAAATCAAGACTGCTATAATCGGGAAGGTAAAGTGTCTTAAATTCATTATTAGTAGTGACATTGAGGAGACATATATGATATTCATTCTCAAACATGTCACCTTCAAGTTCTCTTCCAGACATGACAATTCCATTCCTCCATATTGTCCTAGGACGAAATTCCCAGCGATAAGCGTCACTAATGAATTTCTTAATCCAATTCCATCTAGGAATTATGTCTTCCTCCATCACTCATAAATCAACCTTTAAAACAAGCTTTGAAGAGGGCGCCCTTATTGCTCTCTTAGTAATTATAAGGGCAAGCTTGTCTTCATACACAGTTAATTTAAAATTGGAACAACCCAACATTGGAGGCAAAGGTATCAAAGTAAACACTTCCGTTGCTATGTCAAATGAAACTAACACCTCCTTGTTGTCTTGTTCGAACCTTGGGAAATAGATAGCTCCATTACAAGAGACAGGTGACCCGGTATAAGACATGTCTAACTTTCCACCTTCTAAGTTTCCAACTTCTATTCCTTTCCATGAATCTTTGTTTACTGGATAGACCTCGACTCCACAAACCGTCTTATGATCCGCATAACTATTATTTCCATGGATCGCGAGTATCTTGTAATCATTAACAAGTGCACTGAATCCAAATCCGTACACTGGTGTATGAGTGCTGGATACAGGCAGATATCTGCTATGTCCAGTCACAGGGTTCCACAGTAAAAGAGAATAAACAAACCAAATCGACACGGTTGAGAAACAGAGCAAGCCATTGCTGGAACCAATGATGTGAACCGAGGACCTCACCGAGCAATGGAACTCAGGTGGCTTCTGGACATCTCGGAGTTGCATCTCGCAATCAAGCAAACGCAACGGCAATTTAGTGCGTATGTAATTGAGAGAGTATATAAAAGAAGGGTTCTGCTGACTGCGGCGGAGGTGATCTGCGATGAAACATGGGGTCTTGAACAGATTTTCCCAATATGTGCAGACACATCGAAATCGCATCAGGGATTTCGCCGGAAGCCGTATGAGAATGTCGGTGACGATTTCTTGGGGAAGGGACGGTAATGGTGCTAGCCATTGATCGCCGTTTGCTCCATGGTTATCGGCACAAAAGAACAATCTAGCAGGTGAAAGGCGTCACGTTCCGACGAGAGCTTTAACTAGGGTTTTACTGACACAGTATCTCTTGCGTAAGCAGGTAGGCAATTAGGAATAGATTGGTGAGGAAGGCGCACGATGCTGTCGAAGGAATTTACTTTTTTCGACACTGTTCCTCACCTTCTTATGGAATGTGGTTGTTTAGTTTTTGTTGCCTTTAATATATCCAAAAACAAAACAAAACGGCAAGCAGCCAAGCAAATTTGAAATAATTAATGAGATTTTTTTTTTTCTCTTGGAATCGCAGAATCCATTTTCATCTCATAATCTTCTTGTTATCCCGTATTATAAGGATATATATAAAATAATTACTTGAAGTTATTAAATCTTAATCTAGACCGCCCACGTTTGCAGAAAGAAATCTAGACAGCTCACGCATGTCGTATAAAAAATTTTAATTTAATTTATAAAATATTTTAACAATTGTTTTATAAAATATTATATTTGAAATATATATATATATATAGACACTCCCTCCAATCATAAAATATGAGATAGAGTTCACTTTTTTAAGATATTAATAAAAATAAATAAATTACACAATATCATATCACATGTTGTGTATCATTAGATTATGTATTAATTGTTCACAAAAATATATTATAGATTAGTTTATAAATTTAGCAAAATAGTTTATACTCTGTTTAGATGGAAAGAAAAGTTAAGAGAGAATAAAACATAACGAGAGGAATGGGGGAGAAAAGAAAATTGAGGAGAAAATATTATCACCAATCTTATTTGGATGGATAAAGGAGGGAAAAAAAAGAAAGGAAAGAAAATGAAAAGGAAACTAAATAAATTACTATATATATAGTCCCTTTTATCCTAAATATAATATAGAGTACACTTTTTTAATATGCAAAGAAAACAAAATAAATTATTTAATCAGTTAATCATATCACATATTGTGTATCATTAAATTGTATATTAGTTGTTGACAAAAAAAATTATATATTAGTTTATAAGTTCAACAAAATAATTTTAAAAAAATAATAAATTTAAATATTTTAAAGTAATTTAATTAACTTTCATATTTTTTCACAAAAATCAAATTTATCTTATATTTAAGATATGAAATAGCATTTTCCAAAAAAATATTGGGGGTTGATCCCATAATCATCCAGATTGATTAATCAACTATGCAAAACGATCCAGTATAATAAATAATTAATGATATATATATATATATATATATATATTTGTATCAAAACCGCATAATCCATTTTCATCTTGTAATCTCAAAAGAAATTGGTAGATAGAAATTTTCATATAATGTCAATCAATTATCGACATCAAAGGCTTTACCCTTTTAGTTTTTAATTACTAACTATGAGTTGTGCTATTTATCATCTTGTAGTAAAAATAAAATTAAGAAAAAAAATATAATATTTTCTAATCAAGCAATCGACCAAGACCAGATTTCGCTTTGAGGGTACAAGTATTCACATCGCGTCCCTATTTTCATGTGAATGGCTTCCAAAGAGAAGTGATCTCCAACATACGAAACACAATTCTCAGGCTTCCACTTTTACTTTTACTTCTTAAATCCCAATTCTATAAGATTCCGAATGGTGATTATGAAGAACCTTTTTTGTTTAAAAATATGTTTTTATGATACCCAAAATAATTTAATATTTCCTAGACAAAATTATTAAACTTTTGATTTCAACTCAATAATTATATTTTGTAAAGAAGATGTAACATCATTTATGTTATTATCTCAAACGATTTGATTCAATTCGTAGAAATATGTGAACTCAGTTCAATTGTCGTTAAGACTAGAAATATCCTTGGTCCACTTTCTTTGCCTCTTTTTTTTTTTTGTCCCCCGATTTGGTTGCGCGTTAGCCACTGAATTAATAATCAAGTTTTGAGCGGCATGAGAAATGTCAAAAAATAGATAGATAGATAAATAAATAAATAAAATTTTATGCCAACAGCCATTTTGTTCACAGTGGAAGGGACTTTTTGTTGTTTAAGAAGCCCAATATCTTCGGTTAAAGTTTATAAATACAAAATACGTTTTTAAAATAGCTATCCCAATTAAATTCTTATTACTAATTCTTTTCGGAATATCCAAAAAAAGACAAAGGAAATAGAGAAATCTCAATTCAATACAGCGAAATCGGAAAATTCCAAGTAAGTCGTTTTGTTTTTTTTTTTTTTTGCATAATTACAAAAATGCCATTAGATTTTTAATAACGAGTAACTTAATTCACAATAAGAGTATCTCAATTAACAACATCAGCCCAAACAACCCATAGCGGTGTTAATGAAAAGATCCGTAGAACTAAAAGATCTAGACATACTAATTTAGATCGCTTAATTCGCGCAATGAAGTCATTGTCGGGGTTGAAGTATATTCTTTAAGGGCAAATTCATGGAATTTTTTGCCTAGAGGGTGTACATCTTTCCTCTGAAGATGGATCTATTTGGCATGCTGTGAAGCGAATTGTTTCATTTGACTTAGTCAAGGAAGAGTTTATTTTGATTCCATATCCCGGTCTATCTCGAAATGCAAAATCTGCTTCTATTGTATAGACTATGTCTATGTGGGATTGGTGACTTTCCATACTATATTCATTCTAAGATTGAGTTATGGGTGCTAGTGCTAGAGAAGGGAACAGATTCTTCTTACCAGTAGTAGTACTTGCCTATCAAGAATGATATTATTTTGAGTAGACATGAAGGAATAACTGGTCTATTTTCTACCATCATCCACTTTGAAGAACTTGATCCTAAGATTGATGCTTAGGATTCAAATTTGCTTTGTCATGTGGAATGATGAATATACAGATATCAAATACCAGTTAGCAACATCCACTTTGAAGAATCTTGATCCTAAAGATTAATGTTTGGGATTGAAATTTACTTTGTCGTGGATATCATATAGCAAATGTTTCTTGCTACATTTGGCCTTTCTGTAATATCACTTTGTTCACCTCTACCATTTCCCCATGATTTTATAGATTGCAACAAATATTAATTGCTTTATTTTTAGAAGCATTGTGATTTGCAAATTTTTCATATTCCGTAAATGTAACTCTTGTTGTTAGAAGATTCGTCAGGTGATTCTTTAGCATTCTAATTGATATCCATGTTTTTTAACTGACTGAATTACTCTAACCAACACAGTCCAGAAAGACAGTCCAGAAAGAAGGGATAAAACGTCTATTGACATTAATTGCATCACTCTATCTCCATAAATTTATGTTGCTGGGATGTTTTTTTTTCCTTTTGGGGCCATTTATTCATGTGGTTAATAACTATTAATGCGGTGCCTTTTGCATGATGCCGTTAGCCGTGACTGAAAGCGTGAAGCAAAGGCTATACATGAGGATAGTGTGTTATTGGGAAGGTTGTGGGTGAATTTGTGTGATCTGCCCTTTCCTGCTGTGTACTGTTACTTCTGCTTAACACATGTCAATATACTTAGAATTGTTATAATCACCTTGAATATTAATATATAGCTGTATTTCCTTTAAATTACTTTAAAACATTTAATTTTTAAAAAAACTATTTTGTCATACTTATAAAATGATATATAATATATTCATACACTATGTATGATGTAATTAAATAATTTATTTATTTTCTTAATATCTTCAAAAACAAAACAAAAAAGTCAACCGAGTCAAGAAGGAGTGTATAATATATTGTTTATGATATATATAATGTGTGTGAATATAAAGAGTTTCTGGGGCCAGGCTTGGTAAACCTAAAAAATAAGTTTGGACTCAGGTTAGATCATCGTAAGCCCGTTTAGTGTTGTTTAAGTTTGGATTTGAAATTTAACTAATATTCTGAATTTTTTTTAAAAAAATTTACGGAGTCTTATAATTAGAACAGAAGAAAATAATTGTTATTTCATTTAAATTAATTTAAAGTATTTAAATTTATCATTTTTTATTCAAACTATTTTGTCGTACTTATAAATTGATATATAATATATTAATATATTATTTATGATGTGATTAAATAATTTATTTATTTTCTTTGATCTCTATAAAAAAAAAGTTAATTTAGTTTTATATTTAAGACGAGAGTGGGTATATAATAGTATTATTTATGATATATATACTGCGCACGTGTGTGAATATAAAGGGCTTATGGGGCCAGGCTTGGTAAGCGTAAAAAGCAAAAAAATAAACAAAACAAAACGGCAAGAAGCCAAGCAAATTTGAAATAATTAATGAGATTTTTTTTTTATCGGAATCGCAGAATCCATTTTCATCTCATAATCTTCTCGTTATCTAAGGATATAAATAAAATAATTAATTGAAGTTATTAAATCTTAATCTAGACCGCCCACGTTCGCAGAAAGAAATCTAGACAGCTCACGCATGTAGTATAAAAATTTTTGATTTAATTTATAAAATATTTTAACAATTTTTTTATAAAATATTATATTTGAAATATATATATATATATATATACACTCCCTCCAATCATAAAATATAAGATAGAGTTCACTTTTTTAAGATATTAATAAAACTAAATAAATTACTCAATCAATTAATCATACACATGTTGTGTATCATTAAATTATGTATTAGTTGTTCGCAAAAAGAGATTATAGATTAGTTTATAAATTCAGCGAAATAGTTTATATTCTGTTTGAATGGAAAGAAAAGTTAGAAAAGAATAAAAGAGGAGGAGAGGAATGGGGGAGAAAAGAAAATTGAGGAGAAAATATTATCACCAATCTTATTTGGATGGACAAAGGAGGAAAAAAAAGAAAGGAAAGAAAATGAAAAGGAAACTAAATAAATTACTATATATATATATATAGTCCATTTTATCCTAAATACAATATAGAGTACACTTTTTCAATATGTAAAGGAAACTAAATAAATTACTTAATCAGTTAATCATATTACATATTGTGTATCATTAAATTATGTATTAGTTGTTGACAAAAAAAATTATATATTAGTTTATAAGTTCAACAAAATAATTTTAAAAAAATAATAAATTTAAATATTTTAAAGTAATTTAATTAACTTTCATATTTTTTCACAAAAATCAAATTTATCTTATATTTAAGATATGAAATAGCATTTTCCAAAAAAATATTGGGGGTTGATCCCATAATCATCCAGATTGATTAATCAACTATGCAAAACGATCCAGTATAATAAATAATTAATGATATATATATATATATATATATATATTTGTATCAAAACCGCATAATCCATTTTCATCTTGTAATCTCAAAAGAAATTGGTAGATAGAAATTTTCATATAATGTCAATCAATTATCGACATCAAAGGCTTTACCCTTTTAGTTTTTAATTACTAACTATGAGTTGTGCTATTTATCATCTTGTAGTAAAAATAAAATTAAGAAAAAAAATATAATATTTTCTAATCAAGCAATCGACCAAGACCAGATTTCGCTTTGAGGGTACAAGTATTCACATCGCGTCCCTATTTTCATGTGAATGGCTTCCAAAGAGAAGTGATCTCCAACATACGAAACACAATTCTCAGGCTTCCACTTTTACTTTTACTTCTTAAATCCCAATTCTATAAGATTCCGAATGGTGATTATGAAGAACCTTTTTTGTTTAAAAATATGTTTTTATGATACCCAAAATAATTTAATATTTCCTAGACAAAATTATTAAACTTTTGATTTCAACTCAATAATTATATTTTGTAAAGAAGATGTAACATCATTTATGTTATTATCTCAAACGATTTGATTCAATTCGTAGAAATATGTGAACTCAGTTCAATTGTCGTTAAGACTAGAAATATCCTTGGTCCACTTTCTTTGCCTCTTTTTTTTTTTTGTCCCCCGATTTGGTTGCGCGTTAGCCACTGAATTAATAATCAAGTTTTGAGCGGCATGAGAAATGTCAAAAAATAGATAGATAGATAGATAAATAAATAAATAAAATTTTATGCCAACAGCCATTTTGTTCACAGTGGAAGGGACTTTTGTTGTTTAATATGCCCAAGATCTTCGGTTAAAGTTTATAAATACAAAATACGTTTTTAAAATAGCTATCCCAATTAAATTTTTACTAGTAATTCTCTTTCATATAGTTATTTATTATACATTAATTTTCATATTTTTCACACATTCTCTCTCCTACTCTCTTTTATAAATATGGTATATTTAAAAAATACATGACATTTTTAGCACAGTCATTATTTTAAACTAATATTAACCATCCATTCGTTTTTTTAATAAAGAAGAAAGTTGTTTATAAAAATAACAAAAAGAGTAATTAATAAAATAGAAACATGGTGCCGATAGGGAACTGAACTGATGGTAGGTTTGAGATGTAGACATCTCGTAATATATATATATATATATATATATATATATTTTGGTTATGGGGTATTTTCACGCTAGAAGTTTTTTCAAAAGGCATTAGGTATCCTAAAGTATTTTTTAAAACAGTATCATTCCAAAAGTTGCAAAATCTTAGTAATGTCGTTTTGCCTAGGTGTGTTTGGTTGAATGTTTCTTTAAGTTAGGTTAGGTTAGATAAGGGTTGAAGATAATAAAAACTTGTTTAGTTAAAATAAGGAGAGGCGAGGGCTAAAAAAAAAATGTTGTCTTGTACTATTCCCCTCTCCTCATTTCTCAAACCTCTAAATACAGGTTTTTTTTATGTGAGAGAAAACTCATATATCAACTTGACTAAATTGCCCATAGCTATTTTTTGATATTGTATTTCATGACTAATCCCCTAACCTAATCTTATCTCTTCTTAAATTAAACAAATTCATAATATCCCCTAACATAACTCTAATAAACATTATCTAACACATAAAATCAAAATGATCAATCATTAGTTAACTAATTATGCTAAAGTGGCATGCCCACGTGGCATCCACATCACCTTTTGTTTGGTTAAGCACCATTTTTGTTGTCTTGAAAGTTTAGATGGAAGAGTTGTGAGTGCTAAATCACAAATTTTTTATTGATTGATTTTAACTGAGTAACGAGAGCATTGTTTGGTTGGGGATGTTTATTGCAATTGCTGGTGAATGTAATTTTAACTATAATAAATAGCCACAATCAGAGAAGAAAACGACATCGTTGCCTTTTGTCTGGGCATATACTCACTACTCAGCGTCAGAAGGGGCCTTCCGTTGCTCTCTGAGCTTCCATTTTTAATTCAAACGCATACTTCAATTCCTAAATAGCCATTAAACAGTCCCAAAACAAGGTCTTGCCATAAAAGGCCAAGTTTCACGCACTTCACTTCCCATTTTCTTTTGCGTCATTGACTTCTCTGCCGTCCTGGGTATATTGAGCTTCTCCATTTTCTTCTTCTACTTCTTCATTCATGGCGACCCCAGAAACCATTCCCGAACCTGAAGCAGAGAAGAAGTGTGAGTATTCCGTTTGGGCTTTACCACCAGAAGATGTGCGTGATAGGATGAAGAAACTGATGAGCAGCCTACGATCGGAGTTCGGAGGGCCTGAGTTTGAACCCCACATCACAGTCATAGGAGCTATCAGCCTGACCGCCGATGACGCCCTGAAGGAGTTCCGGTCAGGTTGAGGGTCTCAAGGCCTATAATGCCACCGTTGATCGTATGGATCGCCAATGGGTTTACCTTCTGATTCATCCCACCCCAGAGGTACTCTTCGATTTTTCTTTTCTTGTTTTTTGTTGTCATTTAGTTTTTCTCTGAGGTTTTGATTAAAGAAGCATGTGCTTTTATTGCAATTCTTTTCGACAGTTAATATGTTATCTAGATGTTAACTATTTTCATTCCTGTTTATTCATCCTTATTTGTTTCTGTTGTACTCATGGATGCATGGATAGTGACTTTTCTGCTGAATGTTATTAAAGCATTTCCTAGAATTGTAAAATTGGAATTGGAGGGAGTGTTTAATTTTTTTTCTTAATAATTATTGTATTAGAGATTAATCATGCTTTATCCTTGATTGAAATGTTAAGACAGAAATATGTATACAGTTACAACATACAAGTCCTAAGGACAAAAAAAAAATCACAAGCATATCCTTTAAAATCGTCAAATTGTATTGAACTTTCTTAGGATATGGGTTAGAATAATTTGAATTGAGAAAAGACCACTTTATCCTTGTTAATTTGAGCAACTAATAACAAATCAGGTTGAAAAAATGACTTGAGGACTGGTTATTTGTTATTTCAAGAGACACCAGCTGCTTGCAAATGTTAAAAGTCAAATATGTTATTGTTTGTGCAAAAATGTTGATATAAAGTGACACTTGAGCGTAGCCAATTCCTACTTATGAACCAGATTTGAAAGACTATGTCATGTCATTTTTATTTTGATGCTCTGTTTTTCACTTGTTTTTCTCCACAGGTGGTGGAAACTAGTGACCACTTCACCCTTCATTTGGGTTTCAATAGATCATCTCGTAAGTTTCTTAATTTGAATTTTTTTTTTTCGTGGTGCTTTATGTCTCAGCTCGCCGCAATTGGAAGTCTACAGAGAAAAGTAAATTTGTTTTGTTACCATCAATGAAGCTTGTCAGATTACAGAATCAAAACTCTGGAAGGTTTTGTATTTCTTAATGATAAAGAAAATCCTCTCGAGTTTTTCAATTTAGATCATGAAGCTGATTGACATATATAAACCTTGTTCGTGAGAGATTCTTTGGATTTTTAACTTGTTTCTTGAGAGCCTAACACTGCATCTGGGCTTGGGACCAATTATTAAACATAAGCAGAGTTATGTTAATATTAGATGTATTTTACACATTTCAAGTGTTAGTTGTAGTATTATGCCATGACTTACAATAAAGAGAGTATGTTAATGTGACTGAGATCATAGGCTACTACTTCTTAAAAGAAGCCTCTTATGGATGCAAACCGAGGACTTTCACTTGTCAAATACCTGAGTTCTTTGAAACTAAGGATATAAATGACCTCTTGATGAAAGCACATGATCTGATTTACCTGAATTAGCTCCTCATTAAATAACTTACCTTTAACTCTTAAGTGACATGTTTAGGTTAAAATCTCCCAACAAGTGTTATAACACTAACTTTGCCCATGTTCTTATAGCCTGTCTCAAGCCTAGATAAAGGAGAAAGGCCATATTAGGCTCTCAACAACTAAAATCTCAAATCTTTTATAGTATGGGTCAACTGAGAAATCATACTAATGCACACTGCACTTAGTGGAACTTTTGTTTATGGTTATGATGCTTCATGTTTGCAGCTTACATACCACACATGAGCCTTCTATATGGAGATTTAAGTCATGAGGAGAGGAAAAAGGCTCAAGAAACAGTCAATGCTCTTGCTGATGTCAGCGGGTTGAGCTTTCAAATAAACCACCTTGCATTATACAAGACAGACACTAAAGATAGAACTCTCAAATCGTGGGAGAAAATTGCTGATAGCCTTTTCACTCCAAATTAGGTTCTCCTTATTGTGACCTCTTTTGATAATATCTGTTGAGGATTGTCTTATATATGACTTGTTATCTTTATGACACAGTCAACATGTACACTCTAGTATGAATCATATTATGTCCCTGTTACTATATGTAAATATAATAAAAAAGAGCAAATATAATTTATACTTGGGCTTGGTGGAAAGAGAAAGTCAAAACCTTTATGACTAAGTATCATATATAATGAACCTATCAAAATAAGCAAAATGTTGTTTTCTTAATAACCGTCTTTGCTTGCCTATTATGAGGTATACAAAACAAAGGCTTTGTTATTAGAATGTCTCTTCCCATGAGTCTTTTTGAATAAAGTAGGATTCAAACTTAGCTTGACCACTTTATAGTCTAGCTAGTCCACCAAATATCCTTGAGTAACAAATCTTGTTTTGTGATTCATAATTAAGCAACAATCATACGTATTAGAAGCTCAAGCAGAAGCTGAACTAACGATAATTAATAGGTTAGAGATGTAGATTTAAATACAACATTAAGTGGTCTAAATAGAAGAGACCAAGAAGCATTTTGTTGAATGAAAAGACTTTATGGTTATAAACAATTTGAATTTTTGAAGAGAGACAGCATTAGATTTAAAGATTGGAGCCAAGATGATCCAAATTAATGTGCGCAGAGTTAAAAGTACAAATCATGTTCTTCTCATGAAGGTGAGCATAACATTCAAAAAGACAAGAACAACTAGTTTTAAGGGCCAACAACATTTTCAGGACTTGCAAAAATATAAATTATACTCCCTTCGGTCTTTTTTACAAGTAACTTTTTTCTTAATTGTGAAAAACGAACTGGTGGCTAAAATTAGTTAAAAATAATAAATATGTCAAAAATAATATGTTTTTTGTATGCCCTATTTATAAAAAAGAGTAGAAGAGAGAATGAATAGAATAGAGTATATATAAGAGAGAATGAGTAGAAAATATGAGAGAATATGTAATAAATGATTATATAAAAAATAATTAATAGTAAGTACGGGATAATTAATATAAATGTATCTATTAAATAGCTAGGGTAGAAAATGAAAATGTAATTTAAATTTTGAGGGGGAAAAAAGAAAGTTGCTTATATTAAGGTTTAAGGACCAATGCAAAGAGAGATAAATTACTTTAAAAAAAAACAGAGGGGGTAATTAAGAACCATAAATTCTGGAAATATTAGGAAAAAATGGCTAAAGACGTCTAATTAGTTGGAACTTGGAATTAAGATTTTGTTTGAATTGAGATTTTAGTACTCATAGTTATTTTTTTTACTCATCATCTCAATGTCTTTACTATTCAATTTTGATATTTTCATCTTTATTATTTTCAGTATTAAAGAGATGGAAAGACGAGCTTTAATAACAACTAAAATTAAGGACACCAGGTAATGCAAGCAACAACAGATCAAAATTATATGTGTGCGCGTGTGGTGCTTTTCTCTATCGTATCATTTATAAGTCAGTTTCTACATTTTTTTCTTACCAAAATCAAGAAAAGTCTTAAAATTCTTTAACTATGTCTACAATTTTTTAAAAAAATGATTTCCTTTACCGACAGTAAATACTTATTGAGAAATCATACTTCCCTACATCAATATTTAAATATAAAAAAGACCACAAAAACTCTGTTCTCAATGTCTTGCAGATAGGACGGAAAGAGGCATACATGTATTGAAGAGATTACTAACCACCAAATTAAACACAAATGCAATTATATTTGTTCATTTCATTTAGTTCCAATTCACAGAAGTGAGAGGCACTTTGATATTAATCATCAACAATAATATGTATGTTTTTGTGTGTGTGTGGAATTAGATTATTCATAAATTGTGGATTGGGCGTTGTGACTAAACAAATGTAGGAGAAGATAGTAATAGAAGACTTGCAAGGGAAATAGCTAAGAAAATTAAATTTATATATAGTAAATAGAATTATAGTATATAATTCATATAATTAATAGGTATAATGACATGACATTAATAATTATGATAACCGCAAGCTTAATATGCATCAAAGTAAAAACATGTTAGGCGGTGAGGCTAGATGTTGTTGGTGTAGGGGTGGGTGTGGGGCTGAGTTTGGATCCTGGGCTTGGAGCTCCATGTTTATGTTCGGGTGAAGGTGCTGGCGCTCCATGATGTTTGTGCCGACCATCATGATTATAAAGTGGTGTAGGGCTGGGGATGGATATGGGTCCTGGGCTTGGGGCTCCATGTTTGTGTTCGGGTGAAGGTGCTGGAGCTCCATGATGTTTATGCCGACCTTGATGACGATCATTCTGATATCCCATTAATGACCAAAAAGACTCACCATCCTCTGACATAAATCCCTTAGATGGTGTCGGGCTATCACTGGATCCGGGTCCTGGGCTTGGGGCTCCATGGTTGTGTTCGGGTGAAGGTGTTGGGGCTCCATGATGTTTGTGTCGACCATGATGATGATGATGATGATGATGTCCCAATTTCCCAAAAGACTCATCATCAACATCATCATCCTCTAACATAAATCCTTCAGAATGTGTCTTAACCACCATGTATGGTGGCGGCGGCGGCAAATGCTCATATAGCGGAGGTCCTTGTGAAGGTCCTGAAGCTAACGTCCTATAAACCTCGTCTGTAGAATCTGACACCAACGGTGATCCCTCAGATTCAGCAGCAAATTTTATATATTTCTGGTTTCTGGCTTCTACATGATCAACGCTTGATGAGCTAAGAACAACAACAACAAAAAGAAGAAGAACATGAATGAGTTTCTTCTTCATCATCGTCATCTTACTTCACTGATTTTTCACTCTATTTTAGTACCGGTTGCTGTGGTTAGACCTTCAACATGAGTTGGGTTTAAATATTGAAGCCCAGAGCCTAAGGCCATTTAATTTCTAACAAACTGTATTAATTTTGGCCCAAAAAAAGAACAAATTGTATTAATTGCAATCCATGAATATACACTTCTCTATATTTAATTGTATTCATCTTGTTCATCTCTTTTACTCTTTTCATCCTATATAAAGTACTTTTAACATTTTTTATATAGATTAATAAAAACCTTAAACTTCATTAAATTATCTATAGAATTCAATAACTTTTCAACTTTAACCCTATTTAATATATATTATACTCCCTTCAATTCTAATTATAAGATCTAATTGATTTTTAAAAAAATCTTAAGAAAGGTAATTATATTATTTTAAAACATTAAAATTTATTAGTTTTCTTCTTCTTCTTCTTTTTTCTGAAGTGATAAGTTTTATTCAAAATACTCCTCTGATTCTATATATAAGGCACTTCCAACATTTGTCACGCAAATTAAGGAAAACCTTAAATCTTATTAATTCTACTATAAAATTCAACAAATTTCCAACTTTACCCCTATTTAATATATATATATATAATACCAAATGAAGACAAAGTTAACACATTAATAAATGGATAATGAAATTATATATTCACATCAAAACTTTAATGAGGTGTCTTTTAAATAGGACAAAAAAACCTTCCCTCTCTACCTTATATATAGGATTAGAGGAGTATATCGTTTGACTTATGAACTAATATATAATATAATAAAACATAATATATGATATGATTAAATAATGTAATTAGCTTTCTCAAAATTATCTAAAAGAAATCAAATGGATTTTATAATTAAGAGCAGAGGGAATACCACATGAGAATAAGTCAACATAATAATAAATAAAGGATAAATTTATACATTTGCATAAAAAATTTCTCTATAAATAGGACCAAATTTTTTTCTTCTCTTTCTACCTATATATAGAAGTAACTTATTAGTTTGACTTTAGTTTTCTCATTCACAGTACTTGCTCTCATTCAATTCATCATTCATTTCATCATATTAATAACATTTCTTCCATTGAATCTAATTATGGGTATCAAATTTAGAATTTAAATAAACTTAGGAGAAGAAATTCAAATTGTAAACACGTAAGAATTTATTTTTATCAATAAATGGTATTAATAATGTATAATTAAATAATTAATTAAAATATAAAAATGACAAAAATTCCATTCAAATATATTTTAAATCAATTGATTAAATTTAAATATTCTAGTTATCTTTTTTAATTCTTTGATTTCCTCTCCTCCTTAATTATTATTAAATTAACAAGTATCAATAGAGATAAATTAAGAGAAGATTGACAAATATAAAAGCTATATCTTATATTTAGAATTAAAGTAAATTATCAAAATGTATTTTATATTAAGGACATGAGGAGTACTAAATTTATCAAATAAGCAAAATGTTGAATTGTAGAAAGATGATATTAGATTTCATCATTTAAATGGATTTTTCTTTTCCTTTTTTTTTAATTAAAACACAGGAAGAAGAAGCAGCTTGGGGCCAAGGCGTCCCAATGTGAAGTGTTAGTTCAAGTCAGGTTTCTCTTATGAAGCTGAATAGCTGAACGTACCATTGAAAAGACAAGAAAAACCATAATTTTGGGAAAATAATATTTTTAGGGCTTATAAAGATATAAATTATAATGATGAACCATAAATTCTGGAAATGCCAATAAAAAAAGACCTAGGCCCTTAATTAGATGGAATTTAAGATTTTTTTTATTGATTTTTTAGTCCTCATTGTTAATACTGTTCGATGTCTTTAATACTCAATTTTGATCTTTTCAATACACATTTTGCATTCTCCGCATTAAAAACGCTCAAAATAGGTGTTTAGGTAATGCATGAAGCAACAAATCAAAATTATACATGTTGTTATAAAATTAGGAAAATATAAGAGATTGAATGTGAGAGAGATGGAGATACACAAGAGAGAATTGGAGAGAAAAGGAAGTGATGATTCTTATTAATCTTAAGCTCAATATCACTTAGTACATGCACACTATTTATATGCCATAAGACGTTAAATTACATTTCAAGAGTTACATAAGAGAATAAATCTACATAATTGTGGAATATATTACAATGGGAGATTATGTGTAATAATCATAAGAAACTCCCAATATGCTATTCATTTGTAGGTTATTTTGCTTTAATTGGAGAATTTTAAACGACACCCTTAAAAGGTATTTGGACATCCATCTAAATATGACAATATTTATAACAATGATAAAATTATTAATTTTCCTTCTTTTTATTCTGGGTTCTTGAGATTTATTTTTTTTAATTCTTGTTTTAGATATATTGCTTGAATTAGAATTTGATCATGCGAAAGTAACATACTTTTGGACTCATAGAAAGAGGAGGGGCTATTGGAGAATGCTTCAAAAATTGGGATGAGATGGTTGTGCAAAGGACAAATCGCTTCATAAATTGAGGTGCAATGGATGGGGTGTGCTTTCGGTAACACACTTGACATGGTTTTTTTTTTAAAAAAAAAAAAAATATGCATTTGTTTTCTTTAATTTTAGATCTTATTGCATTAATTTCTATATGTGGTTTCAGAGAATGAGGTCCAAATGATGGAGTTGTTTCCTTGGCTTCAATAATAATAATAATAAAAAAAATCTAGATATGATTAATGGATTTGATGTTTCTAGTCTAGGTACCATGCTGGAATCTGTTTGTATTTTCTTTTCTTTGGACTTTGATATCCTCTTCTTCTTAAGGCCTCTCTCTCTTCTTCAACATCCATAGCTCCACCATGGATGGTAAACAGAACTCCAAACCTTTGATATTTAATTTGCTCAACTGGGTTTGCGGGGGTGGCAGTGGACAATGGTGATTCTTCAAGTTCTATTATGTTCTTCTTCCCCCCCCCCCCCCAAATTTGTGTTTCAGCCATGTAGATTTTGTGAGGATGATGTGGAGGAATATGTGGGATTATGTCATATGTGGCAAAGTCACCTCAGCTAAAATGAGTTAGCTAACAATTAAAATTAAGGGACAATTTTAAATAGGGACTACAGTTGGAAATTAATTTCAAATTACCTCAAAAATAATTGAATGAGTCATGTGAACAAGTGAAACATTGACAATAACTTGTTCATATGGCTCATTCACTTGTTTTTAGGTTGATTTGATATTAATTTCTAATTATGGTCCCTATTTAAAATTTTCCCTAAAATTAATTTTGCTAATGGGATGGGCAAAATTGTTATGTTTTATATTTAAAGGGTAAAATTGCTACTAAAAAAACTTCTAGACACTCAATTCTTATGAGTATAAACTTCCGGGACAAATTTACATATTGTCTCATATTAAAATTATAAAGATAAAAAGGAATTAATATATCATCAAGAAAAATTGTAAATACTAAAAAATGCTTAATCAGTTAATTTTTTCTTTATAGGGTATTTTTGTAAACATAAAGTTATTGGCTCTTGCAAGGTAATTTTTTTGAATGAATTTCAAACACAGTTATTTACATGTTAAATAAGCTGTTGCAAGATATTAAGATTGGTTTTTCAAGTTTTCAAGTCATATAGAAATACTTTGATAAGATAACACAGTAAATAATTGGTAAAACGTGAAGGAAAAAAATAATAATTGGTAAAACGTGATACATGCCATGACCCTCGTTAGCAAATATGAATATGTTCACCGTTTTTTTTTTTGAAATATGTCCGCTTTATAGATCTCAAGTAGGGGTGAGCATTTGGTTTTTTGGTTTAGTTATACTCAAATAAAAAAAATTGAAATCCGAATTATACCAATTGAAGAGATCGAACCGAAACCAAACATAAAAATTAACTGAATCGAATAAATTGAAATATTTCTGTTCAGTAGTCATTAATTTTGGTTATCATCGAATTTTTATGCCATAAATCAAAGCAACAACAATCTTTTGAGAGAATCAAATCTATCAAACTAAATCTAAAAATAAGCCAATAATCTAGGGGTAAAAAGGAAATCACAGCAATAAAAATTATCTAAATAAAATCCACAATTAGAAAAACCATTAGATCAAATCCATAGGTTGAAAAGGGGAAAAAAATGCAAAAAGGAAAGAATAAGGAGCAATGGAGTGAAGGGGAGAAGATGTATGGAGTAAAGGTGAAGGCCACTACTCTTTTCCTCCATCTCCTTGCCTACTAATGGATGAAAAAACTCGCCAGATCTATAATAAATTTGACATTAATGGTGACGGAAAAATGTCTAGTTCTGAAGATGATGTCATACTTGACTCAAAATAAAACAAAAGTGGCTTAAAGACAGAAGAGATGTTGCAGATTGTGTTAGTAATTTGATTTGCTTGAGGAGTGAAGATTGAGGAAAGAGTGTAGAGGTCGCGAGGATGGAGATGGTGGACACAGAGTAAGAGACTGGAGTGGCAATGATCGTGATTTTGTGACTGTTCGTGAGTGAGATTTTTTTCCTAGGGTTAGACATTAAGGATGTGGGTTAGACATAAGACATGGGCTGCTGGACATGCTTTTAACAAAAAAATATTAAGTGTTGGGCTTGGGTCTTGGAAAGACAGATAAAACACATCCAACCCATATGTTGCTTTTGATATTTCGGTTATTTGGTTATAATCGAATTTTATTCATAATCACCGAACCGAACACTGAACATCGAAGTATCATAAAAAAATATCCGAAAACTGAAATAATTGAACCAAAATAACCAAATTAAGTTCAGTTCAGTTCGGTCATCGATTTCGATTTGATTTTGCTCACCTCTAATCCCAAGAGTCCTGGGGTCAATAACATTTCACTTTAAGGCTAGGTTAGGCTGGTAAAGAAAAATAAAGGCTTAAATGTGAAGGTAAACATTTTCATTGTGTTTAGTAGATAGTAAACTAAGAGCCCATTTGATTCAACTCTATTGTATGCTTGTAATGATAATCATAATTGCATTACCAAGATAAAAGTGTTTTGTTGCTCTTTAGTATGGTAATAGTTTACCATGGTAATGTTGATTACCGAAATATTGGTAATCCTCATTCATACTTCCTTCCCATGAATCTTCATTGCCATTCTATTGCATAGTTCTAAAAGTCCAATGTACCATTTAGCTTTATTTGTTTTTATTTCAATTATTTCATGTCACTTGCCATACCACGTCACAACCGACATTGCCACTACCTCCTCCTCTTTCACCTTACCGCCTCCCCCTCCACCGCCACCACTTCCTCCTCCTCCATTGCCTCTGCCATTGCTACCTCTACCGATAGCGCCATCGCTACTACCTCCGCCACAACCGCTTCCCCTTCCTCCACCGTCGTCGCTGCCACTCCACCGTTGTCACCCAAAACTCCTCCTCTACCGTTGTCACCCCCATCTCCTTTTCCTCTATCGTCATACTATTTCACCGTCGTCGCCCTCACCTCCTCCTCCTCTGCCGCCACTACCTCCTCCTTCACCATTATCACTATTACTACCTTTATACAATAACTCTGAATTATTTTTCTACAAAGATTATATTAAGGGTAAAATAGAGTGTGATATATTAATTTTAAATAATTATTAAAAAATTGCTCATTACACCTTGGTTAGAAATCTAACTAAATACTTGCTATGTAATTAGTATTGCATCACATTACCATTATATCGTATTACACTATACTGCAGGGTGTAATTGGTTTAAAACATGGGGGCCGCCCCAACTCTTTCAAAGGGGAAAAATCAACTTCCTCTACTTACAAAAGATAGCATTCCCATTCCCATTATCAATACAAATCCCTTTTGATAAATAGGGTCATTCAGTGATAAGAAATTGGCAGTAATTTCATTTTATCTTACAGCAGGCAACGTCGGTTGAGACTAGCTTCTCCAATCAAAAGGAATAAGCTTACACAAAATCAAAGTTGTTGCTACATGATCTGAGGAGCTGCAACGCATAATGGCACTAGAGCCTTTGAACCTTTGTAATACCTCGAGACATACTACCTTCGGTTCTAAAAATATGATCAAGTTAATTTTTGTTTTAAGGGGTTTATGAAGCTAAATACATTATTTAAATATACTTTATATTGTATATTATTATATTATATATCAATTTATAAATTACCCTAATTAGTTTGAAGAAAGAATGATGGATATAATACTCTAAATATACTTATTTGCCTTTTAGTTTCTTAAAAAAAAATCAATTGAATCTTATATATAAGACTGGCCTCAGACACCTAGGCTCTGTTTGGTACGAGGTAATGATTTTGATGGATTGGGATAGGGATATGGATTAGGATTGGGAATGAGATTGGGATAGGGATTATAGTTTAAAATAACGTTTGGTACATGGTAATAATTGGAGGTATTGATAAAAATTAATTTAAGTTT
>JBAGKO010000001.1:14211506-14225302 GCA_037177275.1 Acacia concinna | reverse complement strand
AAGTTCCATCGGAAACAGAAAGGAGAAATAAAAAGTTTTTAAAAATTCACGAATTTCCGCACTTAGAAACATTTTTAAGGACGTTAAGGTGTTACACATATATAAATCATTACAGTTGATTTTATGCTATTTTTACTTGCCATTTGAATTGCGCTCTATTACTTTAATTAATGTTGGATTAAAAAAGGGTGTGACAAGAGTAGTCAATGAAGCTCATGGAGTTATTAATGATAATTTCATGTGCTTGTTATTAATAACTCCATGAGCTTCATTGACGACTCTTGTCACACCCTTTTTTAATCCAACATTAGTTAAAGTAATAGAGCGCAATTCAAATGGCAAGTAGGGACTTTATTACAATCACGCAATTTTACAGGACTGTTTAATCGTAAATTCCCTTCCTTGGGACCAAATTACAATTTTCCCATTAAAATAATTGATAGCATTTAAATTTATCATTTTTCTTTAAATTAATTTATGATATTATAATAAACTATATATGATATGATTAAATAATTTATTTACCTTTCTTAATATCTTTAAGAAAAAGTCAAATGGGTTTAATATTTAAAAAAACAAGAATATATCAAAGCAAGTTTACAAAATCATCAATTGTTCAACTGCGACCCATAGCACCCAACCCACTCCATTAACATTTCCATAACAAAATCATTACACACACATATATATAGATATATATATCCTTTAACATATTTCTTCACAACACATACTTCCAATTCTAACATCAAAATCAAAGCAAAATACAACCAAAACGACACATACTATTACCTATCAAGGAAAACAAGAGAAAACATGAAATAGACCCCTCACAACATCTATAATGTTGGGTAGTATCAGACTATAAAATTCTTTTGGGTATATATACGATTGGAAATGACATATTCACTTGTAGAAGTGAATAATACTTTACAATATTTGTGATCTTCACTTGGTTAAATATCTAACCAAATTAGATAAGTATATCTTATATTCAAAACTCAATTGAACGATAGAAAACCAAAATTGTGGTCCGACATATGAAGGTTTTAACTTCCCAGCAAGATTTTGCAGGAATTTGTGAAGAATATAAGGGGAATATGATTGATTACTTTTGATGAAGACCATGATTTCATCTGTGTACACATATCAATATGACAGATTCCATAATAGAGAACCTCTATAGACGTCATCAGTCGCAGTGTTTCTAAATGTACATATTATTACCAACAATCCAACAACATTTTTTTTTCTTGTCTACGTGATGCAGAATATGATGCTTTTGTATTCTGTTAACCTTCGAATAATGACCACTAGCCTATGCTTTAGATGAACTAAAAAATAATGCGTGAATCACTGAAAAATTTCAACAAAAAAAAAAAAAACAAAAGATTGTAATCACCAAACACCGTTAGGGTTTTTTTTTTTAATTTAATACTGTTTGGTAAAATTTAATGATTTTAGTAAATTTTCCCTCTTTTAAATTGTTTGTTGGTATTTTTACCTATTTAAAAATTTATTTATGTCAAACACTCATAGGAAAACACTTTGTTGGCAAAGTTGCACATTAACACAATATGAAAACTATGTATTATATATAAGATGAAAATTAACTCTTTAAATATATCTTATATTAAGGATGAAAAGAGAACACTAGAAAAAAGAAAGTGAATCAGTGAATTAATGAAGGAAAAGGAATAATGTAAGAGACCATTTTTTTTTTTTATGGTGCCTTATTTAGTTTGGGAGGGCTAGAAAATAATAAATCAATTATTTTACCCTTATAATATTGATTGGATTTGGACCCGGCCTTCATAATCCGAAAACAATTTGGGTTTAAGACTCCATTTCTACTTTTGTGACATGTACAAGAGACTTGATCTTGATCTGAGTAAGGTATGAATGCCATATGGTACACAACTGCACATCATGTGCTATACAAACACATCTTCAGTTAGCCGATGATGATGAAATTTTTTTGGGCATGCATGTGTTTGTATAAGCAATTCTTTAGTTATAGCGGTGAGTATTATATTGAAACCTGTATGATATGAACTTTTCCTAATTCCTACATTACCGAAGTGAAGCTCCTTAAGGAGGTCACAAAGTACAATCAGAATTTTATGCTCAATCTTTATCCTCTCAGTTAGTTCTTGGGAATCAATTTTAGTGCTCAAGGTAATGATGAGTACTGAAAGGTATTTATTATTGCATATAGTTGAGATCTAATTTGAATGGGCTAGATCAAATTTTCTTTTGACTTTCTCTTTTTTCCAAAGAAAAAAAATTAAGATGTTTGAAATTTAAAAATAAAAATAATCCGTTAACTATCTGTTTTTCTTAAAAAAAATTATTTTTCTATTTACAAATTATTCGTTTGAAAATCTTAAATCCAAACTATTAAATTTAATTTTATTTGAATAATACAAATCTTATTACAGTTAATAGCTCTCAGTACTCATCGTTGCAATGAGCACTGAAACTAGTTCCCCAATTCATGTGCTCTTTAATTTTTAGATTTGTAATTGACCTACAATATCCTTTTGAATATTCTTCACATCAGGTTTTCATGTTATAGTTGCGGTAAGAACCAATTTCAGCATATCTTCTCTTTAAATTCTTCTATAAACTTGATGTCGTCATGTGAGGCATAAACTTCAATTAAATGAGAAAATCAATAATTTCCATTATTGTCTCAGGCCTGTCCTTGCTTATTTTGCTCAAATTCAGATACTGACTAAGACTATGCCAAATAGAAGATAAAATACCCCCATTATGATCCTGTAAACCTCAATAGATGAGAAAATATATAATGTCCTATTAATTAGTACCGAAGCTAATTCATAGCTTAATTAGGACAGAAGTACATTCCTTGAGTAAATCAATTGAAAAGTTAATTTAAAAGATCTCACACACACCTCAATATACAATTTTAGGCTTTTAGCTGTGGGTCCTACAAAGTCCTATGGGAGGAACAGAAGCATCGCAGAAGTTAATTGAAACAAGAGGGAAAGCATGAAAAGTCCACCCTCCACTGGGCCTGAGGGCCCTCAAGACGAATGAAGCAAGAGACCGTCTTTAAACCGATTACTGACTGGGCTGAGGGCCCACAGGATGATAGATATATATTTAATACTCAAAATCTCCAACTTCCCCAAAAATTATCTTGCACCTTCTTCATTGTACAGTTGTTTAATATCTAAATAAACTATTAATGTTTAATTTGAGTTCTTTGTGAAAAGGAGAAAAAAAAAATACTCCCTCGGATTTTTTCGTAAGTTACTTTCAAAGGTTTAAGAAATACATTAAAATTATTTAAAAATAATAAATACATAAGAAATGAACTTTTCCCAAATTACTCGCCTGATCCAAATTATAGGGTAGAGAATAAGAATTTTTTCTCCTATTTATATGGAAAATGTATTATCCTAAAATTTCTGCATGGAACTTAGTAAATAATTATGTCAATAGATATTAAATATTGGGGAATTTTTTTTAGAAAAAAAAAGTGATCTGGAGACAATTATGTTCTTGTAAGGTTTTTGATAATCAAATGATGTCCAAAAAATATAAAATTTTACAGGATGAAAGTAGACATTTTAAGCTTTAAATTGATAGATAAATCAAACTAATCAGATTTATATGCTAAGATATATGAATTTTTGAATTCAACCCAGTGAAATTTGTCATCTTTGGAGCAATGTTCAAAAATAAAATTCTTGAGAATTTTATATTTTCAATTGAGCAAATCAAGTATTTTTCCTTAAAATTAGCCTCAAGAAGGGACATTTGAGCTTTAGAATCACTTCAATTGGATATGTATGCAATTAGTTATGAATTTTCAAAGTTTGGTAAAAATTATGGCCGAGAAACTTGAATTTGTAAAAATGTAAAGGTAAAATGGTAAATTTTCAAATAATTCATTCCATATTTCTGAGGCCATTTCTTCAACGAGAAGTAGAGGAAATGGGTTTAATTATGTTAAACAAATTGTAGAAAAAAGGGGATAAATGAAGGACAAATGGACCAACGAGAGACCACCATTTGTTAAGCTTTATGGCAGATTTTTTTAAGCCATCTACTTCTAGCCTCATTATTTGCAAACTTAGCTGCTGGAAATAGAGAGAGAGAGAGTGCAGCAAGCCATAAGAGGCACTCTAAGGTCTTAAGGTCCAAAAATCTTGAGATAAGCTACCAAAAATCACTAATTTTTTATAGTTTTCAGTACTTAGGACCACTCTTGATCATTTCCCCAATTAATTTGTTGATTTGAACACAAAATCAGAGAAAGAAGAGAGAAACTAGATTTTGGTTAGAGAGAGAAAGTGAAGGAACTCAAAGGTAACTTTTGAAACTCATATTCTATTGGCTTAAAACTACTTCTGTGACTGTTTGTAGGCTGAATCTGTGGCTATTTTGAATTGAATTTTGATTTGGGGAAATAATAAATCCTAAGTGTTATGCTGCTCAATTTTCCTCTAAGTCATGTGTAATTAGTATTTAAATGATTAAACCGATAATTAAGAGTGAACAAGAGTAGATTTAATCGGTTGATTTCCGAAATACCACAATTTTTTATATTTAGGGGTAAATTTAGGCCAGCCACAAAAATGAGGTCTAGAGATTAAATTTGACAATTCTAATAGTTCCACTGCGTTCAAAAGGGAAAATTAGATGAGGTTCATATTGGCCTCAAAGTCCGAAAAGTCGCCGAACGCAAAAATGACAAAAAAAAAAAGGCTTTAAAAGCTTTAATTGGGATTGTCAAGGGTATTATGGTAATTTGACATTGAATTTTCCCAAAATAAGGTCAAAAATGGATTCTGCATGTAAAATTATAGAGGATTGAACTAAGATCTAAATTTTTAGAAAGTATGATTAGACCGAATGTAAGGGGACTGGATCGATACTAGAGGGAATTTTGATAATTTTGCAGTTTTGCATTGACTTAATAATATAGTGACATTGGAAGGGCCCCTGGGTTAATGTTAACACAATTTCTATGAATTTTGAAATTTTAAGATTATAGGTTAACGTACAACTTGATAGATAGCAAATCATAAAACCAAGAATCTAAGGTAGTAACATTTTCTTTCATATTTTATATGGAATTGTATATGTTTTTGTTGCATTTTATGCAATATATGTTCATTGATGTCATATTCTATAATATGAATTATTTTTTGACGAACCCAGTTGAAGCAATGAAATTAGTACAAAACAAGTTGCTTCAGCGCTACAGAACAAATAAGGGTTTCAACGGCAGTTTAGTATGATTGACCTTGAATACATGTGTTCATTCCGTTACGTACGAAACAAGTAAGGGTTTTAGTGGTAGTTTAATACGGTTGACCCTAAATACATGCGTACATTTCCATTGATTGTACAGCAACAGACAGGGTTGTGTGCCTTAAGGTTACTTATTGCAGTAGAAATATGTGATGATTACTTGTTGCTAATGTGGTGTATTGCATATTTATGTATCGCATTTTGCATGATAGAAAATTGTTACTATTGGAATTCAATTGAATATCATCTCGTATTATTTTTATATAAATTAACCCAATTAAAGCCAAAGGCTCAAAAGGAAAAGCCGTTACCTAGGACAAGTGAGACTGCCAAGTTATCTGGGTTGATGGAAGCTTAATGCAATTTCTTTTTGGAAAATTTTAGACTAATATTGTAAATATTTGTGAACCCAATGATGATGGCTTGTAATATAAACAAGTACTTATTATTAGTATTTCATGCTATTTTCCTATGCCTATAGTCATTGTCTTTATTATTTTGGCAAATATCGAAATGTTAAAAAAGTTTGATAGTAGTGGAGAAAATTTTCATCTAAGTGTGCCACTTTATCCTTAATATATAATTATGGTATCACTCTGGTTCTACTTATATATCCTTTTCAAGAAAAAAATTTGGCACTTATTATAAATCCACTTTCAGAGTAATAAATGCAAGTCTTACAATTTTTCCTATTAACTACATTAAACAAAAAAAATTATTCATATTAATTCTTGGAACCATTCATAGGGCAAGATTAGAACTTTAGCCCATAAGTAATGAGTTAACTAACTCTCCATGGTATGTGAAAAGTAGTTAATTAAGACTTATAAATAGGACAAAGTGGTATAGAAATAGGGGTAAAAGTATAAACGTTGATGAATTTTATAAAAATGTTAATAAAAATTTAAGATTTTTCTTAATATATGTGAAAGAAATGTCTACTAAGGGACCATTTGAATGAGTGGTGGAATAAATTACTTATTTTTTTTAATGGCTTATTAGAAGTAACTTTAAAAAAAAAGTGACTTGTATTTAAATTGAGGTAGCAAAATTGACATTTTTTTCATAAGTCACTTGTGCTTTGATGATAAGTAGAAAAGTTACTTATGACTAAATTTTTTTTTAAAGAGTTATATTTTTGTAAAAAAAGGTTTGTCATGTATTTGAATTATATAATGATTTAATATTTGAAGCATGATTTTTCTTTCTACGTTGTCCCTATTAATTTTGTAAGGGAAAAAAACTAAAAACAGTAAAGTGCTTAAACTAATTGTTCATTTCACATTAGATAAACTAATTGTTCATTTCTCTCATTTTCTTTCTCATAATTTAATGGCTGAGATAAGATATTGAGAAAGAAAATGAGAGAAAGATTCTAAGGAAATCTCTTTCCACTTTTTTCTTCTCTCTCAACTGTCATATAAAAGTCACTATTCTAGTATTCTCATAAACTAATGGATGGGTGCTTTTTTTTAGTCACTTAGAGCCCATTTGAATGCGGTTTAATTTAAGTAGCTTATTTTTTATGGGCTTATGAGAAGTAGTTTCAGAAAAATAAGTGGCTTAGCAGAAATTGTTGTGTTTGGATGTGACTTTGTAAAAGTGACTTTTTTTTTATGAAATATGTTTGGATGATAAGTAGAAAAGTGACTTATGATAAAGTTTTTTTTTAATTTAAAAATAAATAAGAGATGTGTAACATCCCAAATTTTTATTCATCAAATTCCCTAAGCATATGAAAATATAAGGAGAATAAAATGGTCAATTTTGGTGTAACAATCGCAAATAAAGTAAATTTTGGTTAATTTCTGAAATGAGACTGGCATCAGTCTTATTGTATGTCAGTTTATTTTAGGCAAATGATGTCCAAAAATCATAAAACTTTCCAGTCTAAAACTAAACATTTTAAGCTTTAATTTGATATGTCATTTGCATGATTTGATATATATATATATATATATGAAGAGATATGAATTTTTGAAGTTTGCCTAGTGAAATTTGTTAGTTTCTGGAGCTGTGTTCAAAAATGAAATTACTCGGAATTTTCTGATCCCAATTGAATCAAAAAAGTATTTTTCCCTAAAACTAGACTTAATAAGAAATATTTGAACTTTAGAATCACCTCAATTGGATATTTGTACAATTAGATATGAATTCTTAAAGTTGGGTAAAAATTCTGTTACAAAATCCGAATTTCAGAAATATAATGGTATTGTTATAATTTGTAACCCAACCAAGGATAAAGATATAAATAATGTATAACAAAAATTGAGGAGTACCTATAAATTATTTGGAGACTAAAATGATTCCTGTTTGGGTGCGGAAGATGTTTGCTTCTTTCTTCTGGAAATTTGATACTACAGGTGAGGAAGAAGAAACAGAGTTTATGTAGGAGCGTGAACGAGAGGAAAGACACAAGAAGTTGGAATGCATCTTCGTCATTATATTTAAATATGGCTTAGTAAAGGTGAAGACTAGTGTTGTAGAAAGTGCTTTGACTAGAAAATTGACTCGTAACAGTTTGCTTTCTCATATTATTATTATTTTTTTTAAAAAGACACAAAATACAATTAAAATAGGTAAAAGACAAATAAGTTTTGTAGTTATTAATTAAGATAAACAAAGTGTTAATATATCTACTTTCAAAAGTTCAATATCTTAATTCACAACTATAAAACTTATTTATCTTTTACCTATTTCAACTATATTTTTATGTCTTTTTCCCCTTTTTACCTCTTTGTTTTGTTCTAAATTTCATTAAGAAATTTAGAAGCTATGCTTGTATGCTACTCCCTCCAAACTAAATTATAAAAGACATTTAACCGAATCTCGCAGTTCAAAATGGCGGTTAAGAACAATGAGTATATCAAAATTGTTACTTATTTTTACTAAAATACACTTATTAATAAGTAGGTATGAAATATAAGAGAAAATACCCTTATTAAAATCCACCACTCTCTCTCCCCTTCCCCTCCCTTCTTTTTTTGGAAATGATAACTTTTAATATCAACGTAAGCATTAATACATTGATATTGAATAAGGGCAAAACTTAAAGAGAAAAAAAATTAAAATACAAGAAATACTACAAATGTCTTTTATATTTTAGGACAAAATAAATGTAGTGATTGTCTTATATATTTTGAGACGGAAGGAGTATAAAAGAAGCACTAGAACCATTTACTTTGGACAAATTTCTTCTTCCTTCCGAAGAAAGATGGAGAAGAAAATTATCAAAACAGTTCTTGGCAGAGATGATTAAATATATAATAAAGTCAAAAATAAAAGAAATGAAAAACAACTCATCAACAAATGCAGCAATAAGAAGAAAGATATTTATTACTTATTATTAAGAACTACAACGCTCAGCCATGCTAGATATAACATCACTGAATAACTTTCCATATATATAGATATACGACCATAAATATTACAAGTCCATACTAAATTATTGTCAACACAGTACACAAAACACACACACATGCAAGTGTTGACCAGGGGAAAGGAGCTGTGCGTTTCATTTCACTCTCTTCAAAGTCAATGGCAAATCCTTTGCCATGTTGCTTCCAGTAATCAGCAATGGGACTTATGACTTCGTCTCTTCAATATCTGACCTTGAGCTCTGGAAGCTCTCATGAGAAATTCCGTACTTCGCATCCCTCTCGTAAAGCAGCCCCGGCCTCACCGCTTGCGGTGACATAATCAATGCCGGTGCTCCCATTGGTAGCTTGTCCCCTGCTTTCCACAATTTCCTCCACCATCAAAACTCAATCATATTGGTACGGTCTATTAGAATAGAAGAGTCTCGCAATGACTAATTCAAAAAAAAACAAATGTTAAAGATCTATAATGTTAAGAAGAGTGTTATCACATTAGCTTATTAAACTACTTTCTCAGAAAGTTTATCTTAATCTAAATAATATAAGATATATTTTTCATATTTATTTTTTTTAATTTACCCATATCCATACTTCTTCAACAATAATAAAAAAGGATACAGAATGAAGGGATTAAGAAATATGATTGGGGCATTTTAGAAAATACATATAATATTAAATTACTCTATTAATCTCCTTAAATATCTAATCAAATTGGGTAAATATATTTTATATTAAAAACTCGATGGAACGATGGAACATTTTGATAGGAAGACATAAGCCTAACATATGCCTATACCTATGTCTAAAAAATTTAACATAATGGATTCAAAAATTCTTGTTTTAACACATATTGGAACAGAGACAGATTAGGCTGTAAGAGTCCATTAGCTCAACTATTTGTAATGTTATTAATTGCTGGATCCATCTGCAACTGAATCCAAATATGGAAACTTATTACTAGAAAACTTATCAGTAGGGCATATATACGTCATTCAAATTGCCAGGTGCACCAGAACTTGCTATAAGTTTTTGCGAAGTTTCCAAGCTCTGGCTTCGCAATCATCTCAGGAACTCTGGGGTTCACCCACAATCCAGACTTTATCTGCATCCATTCATATATTCTTCCCTTTCAACACTACTTAGCTATAATATATATATAAATGTAAGTCTTACAATTTTCCCTATTAACTACAATAAACCAAAAAAAATGATTCATATTAATTCTTGGAACCATTCATAAATAAGGGCAGGATTAGAACTTTAGCCTATAAGTAATGAGTTAACTAACTCTCCTTGGTATGTGAGAATTAGTTAATGAAGACTTATAAATAGGACAAAGTGGTATAGATATAGGGGTAAACATATAAATGTTGATGAATTTTATAAAAATGTGAATGAAATTTAAGGTTTTTCTTGATCTGTGTGAAAAAAATGTCTTCTAAAGGACCATTTGGATAAGCGGTAGAATAAATGACTTATTTTTTTAATGGCTTATCAGAAGTAACTTAAAAAAAAAGTGACTTATCAAAAATGACTTGTATTTGAATTGAGGTAGCATAATTGACATTTTTTCATAAGTCACTTGTGCTTTGATGATAAGTAGAAAAGTAACTTATGATGAAATCTTTTTAAAGAGTTATATTTTTGTAAAAAAAGGTTTGTCAT
The DNA here is from genome assembly GCA_037177275.1 of Acacia concinna. Taxonomy (NCBI): domain Eukaryota; kingdom Viridiplantae; phylum Streptophyta; class Magnoliopsida; order Fabales; family Fabaceae; genus Acacia; species Acacia concinna. Next base: position 14,214,974 of record JBAGKO010000001.1, on the reverse strand, counting down.
GTATTTGAATTATAATAATGATTTAATATTTGAAGCATGATTTTTCTTTCTATGTTGTTCCTGTTAATTTTGTAAGGGGAAAAAACTAAAAACAGTAAAGTACTTAAATTAATTGTTCATTTCACATTAGATAACTTATATATCTTTAACAAGATGGTCTCTGATTGTGTCACGAACACAGTTCATTACATGTGTCAAACTTTTACTAGATGAGGTTCCTTCACGAACATGGTTTTTCTTTTGAGCTAGGAGGGAGTAGGATCATGTTTTTTCTTCTCTCTCAGCGGTCATATAAGTCACTGTTCTCATGAGTTGATGGGTGGGTGCTTTTTTTTTTTTCAGTCACTTATCCACATAAGTGACTTATGCATAACGCCCTTACCAATTGTGAAAAAAACATATCCAAACAGAAATCACGATAGATGTTTAACAGCACTTTTGGCAATGTCACTTATGCAAATCACAATTCTCCACCGCTTAATCAAATAGGCTCAGTGGCTCATTTCACAATTAAAATGGTGCGTCAATTTCACAAAGCCACTTTTTTTTTTTTTTTTGGGTTAAGCTGCCGCTCCTTAACCTTCCAAAACACCCTTAGCAAACGGAATAGAAGTGAAGAAGTATGTCCTACTTTATAAGAGAACAAGTAACAAAGCACACTAGTGTTAAAGAATGATAAAAAGGAATGTATGATTAAAAAAAGGAGGGAGAATAGAATTGGTAAAAATGTCCTTGTTATTCATACAACACAAATTGGAAATTGAAGAATTAATTAAAATCTTATAAGAAGTAGAGGAGGGACTCATATGGATTATGGATATTACTACATCCAGTTTTAAATATAAAACTTAGTTAACTTTCTTAGAGAATCCTAAGAAAACTAATTAAAATACTTTTTAACATTTAAATTTATCATTTTTCTTCAAATTATTTTACTTAACTTATAAGTTCATATATATGATATAATTATACACAACATATAATATAATTAAATAACTTATTTACCTTTCTTAACATCTAAAAAAAAGGTCAAATGAGCCTCATATTCAAAAGCGATTGAAATATATAAAAGCAAGTATACAAAATCATCAATTTCTCAACTGCGACCCATAACACCCACTCCATTAACATTTCCATAACAGTAACCTTGCGCGCGCGCACATATCCTTTTAACATATTTCACAACACAAACTTCCAAGTCTAACATCAAAACCAAAGCAAAATACAACCCAAGAGACGCAAACTATCTCCTATCAAGGAAAACGAGAAAACATGGAATAGACCCCTCACAACGTATATGACATTTGGCAGAATCATCTAACCATGAAATTCTTTTAGGTATGTACATGATTGTAAAAGACATCTTTACTTGTAGAAGTGAGTAATACTTTGCAACCTTTATGATCTACACCATATGGAATTCCTACCTTATTTAAATCAAATCCCTTATACAAGTCACGGAGTACAATAAGAATACTCTGCTCATTGTTGATCCTATGAACCAACTCTACAGCTCTTTTATCTTTGCGCACGTAATATTCTCCTGAGTCTTCCTCAGGTCAGGATATTTGGTGATAAATATTGTCACAACCATACCAAACGTTTGGTCTCTTTGAACTCTTCTGTAAACTTTTTGAAGGAGACCATTTTTTATCTCATCGTTTAAGCCATAAACTCCAATTAAGTGAGTATTAGGATCACCTAATGCCTCCACCACATTCCCCAAGATTGGTATACTCCACCCTAAAGAATCAAAAGCATTGAAATTGGACATGTGCCCTTCTCCCACAAAAACTGCCTCCCTTTCGTAATTGTGTGATTCCTGCAACAACTTGAAAAGAGAATAATCATCATCCAAAACATCAACACCATTGGAATTCGACATCATTGCTTCTGGTTCTGTGCAGCCTGCTTTTTTTCTTGCTCTTGTCTTGCAATTGAGGCTTGTGTGTCTGGGATTTGCTTGAGGTGAGATAATGACGAAGAACAAGATGCAAAATTACAACGAGGGAGATAAAATCGGCAATTGCTACAGCAGACCTCAACATCGCTAAGCCTGTAATGAAACTCAAGACATTAGAGAATCTAAGTTATTCTGAGCACTAAATAGAAGTACAGCGACAGAGGAATACCTTTCTCAAGGAGATCCATGAGAAGGCTAAAATTATTGCTGTTTGGGTGTGGAAGATGTTTGCTTCTTTCTTCTGGGAATTTGGTACTACAAGTGAGGAAGAAGAAACACAGTTTATATAGGAGCTTGAAGGAGAGAAAGATCCAAGAAATTGGAATGCAGCTTCCTGATTACATTTTAATATGGTTAAGTAAAGGTGAATGAAGACTTTGACTGAAATATTGACTAGTATCAGTGTGCTCTCTCTTATTATTCCTCTTTTTTTTTTTTTCTGTCCGTTCTGTTGTAAAATTCATTTTAAAACATTTGTAACTGTTGGTTTTCTCTTGTTATTCCTGTTTTTTTTTTTTTTACCTCTTTGTTCTGCTTTATAAGATATTTCTCCAGAAATCTGTGGTTTTTTTTCACTATCCTTAAGCAATACACTCAATATTTCACTATGATTTTGTGTTTTAGATATCATTCTTTTAACTTCCTCCTGAAGAATTTAAAGCTGATTTGTCTACCCTCTGTTTTTTTTTTAGTGAAATTTTTTTATCAAAATTCGAAATTCAGAAGCTCTGCTTATGCTATAATTAAAAGACGCACTAAAACTGTTTAGTTTGGACACATATCTTCTTATTTCTCAAGAAGGATGGGGAAGAAAATTATCAAAACAGTTCATTGCAGAGACAATAAAATACATAGCCAAAAATAAAAGCAATGAAAAGCAACTTGTCAGCAAATGCAACAATAAGAAGAAAGAGGTTCATTATTTGTTATTAAGAGCTACATTGCTCAGTCATGCTAGATAAAACATCACTGAATAGCTTCATACATACATACATACATTACAAGTCCATAGTAAATAACTTCAACACAGTACATTACCCAAACACATGCAAAGTGTTGGATCAAGGGAAAGGTGCCGTGCGTTTCATTTCTGTGTCTTCAAAGTCAATGGCGAAACCCTTGCCATGTTGCTTCCAGCAGTCAGCAATGGGACTTATCATTTCAGGCTCTTGGATCTCCATCCTTGAGCTCTGCAAGCTCTCATGAGAAATGCCGCACTTGGCATCCCACTTTTGTAGCAGCTCCGGCCTCACAATCCCGGACTCGCCGCTTGTGGTGACATCATCCATGCCGGTGCTTCCATTGGTAACTTGTCCCCTGTTTCCCACGGTTGGAATATGTAAATCCATGGTGATCAAATAAAATAAATTGATTTTTGGGACCAATATGAAAATATATAAAATAATGGGATCAAAATATGATTTTCCTATTTTATTTTATATACATTATTTATATATTAGTTAAAGGAGGGAACAATTATTTTGTTTTATTCAAAATTCAAAATA
>JBAGKO010000001.1:14195170-14211406 GCA_037177275.1 Acacia concinna | reverse complement strand
TCTATGTTTGAGAACGATGTCAGCACCACATGCAATTCATGGAAGAATGTGATATTATTTGTGTGAGGCTGTTGATTATTAATTATAAAATATTAAATAATGTAAAAAAAGAAGATGGTAAGAGAAAGTTGTGAACGTCGTACCTATGAAACGCATATTACATTGACAACTTATTGCATGAAGGGTCTGAATGATAGTTTATCATGAGCAATTTATGTCACGGATCGTAATATATAAATGCTAAACTTCTTTAGACTTTCAATGTGATTGTGATGTGAAATTAAATCCAGACCTATTCAAATGCAAAAAATGTACTCCCTCCAGTCTTAAGTATAAGATCCAGTTAATTTTTTTAGGAGAATCTTAGAAAAATTAGTTATATTACTTAATCATATCATATATTATATTTTATTATATTATATATTATTTTATAAGTCAAACAAAATAATTTTTTAAAAAAACGATCAATTTTAATCTGCTCCTCTTCAGCTCATGATACACAGAAATGGAAACATTTTTTTCCCTTTCCTCCCATTAGATATTTCTCCATCTCCATTTAATCCCCACTGATATGATAGGCTGCTTGTGGAAGAAACCCTCAATAAAAGAAAATCACTGTCTCACTCTCATATTCTTGTAAGGCCGTAAGTGTAACAAAATCAATAATAAATATTAACTTACCTTTTTTTGCAAGGATAATAAATATAAATTTATCATTGTATGTTTATCTACAATATTTTAAATTAGAGATTTATTCTACCCTCAATGGACACCCAATGGAGAGAGACTCAATGGAGAGGCCCCCAAACCCATCAAAGAGTGAGCTATTACTATTACTATAATTATAAATTATATATATATATATATATATATAAAGTAACAACCATAGTATATCAACCAAAGTGACAAAACAGAATTCCACCATTGAGTAGTATATTCCTCATGAGTATAGTATATTTTCTTAAAATTCTTTAAAAAAGTCAATGGACCTTTATAATTAGAATTAGAGTATATTTTCTTAAAATTCTTTAAAAAAGTCAACGGACCTTTATAATTAGAATTAGAGGAAATATATATATATATATATATATATATATAGACACACACACGTCAATATATAATTATAGCTGCAGGTCCTACAAAGTGGCTCCCTGTGGAAAGGAGAAGTGAAGCATCGCAGAAGTCAACATGAATGAAGAGAGAGCGAAGTCATGTAACGTCTACCCTCCACTGGGCCTGATGGCCCACAAGATGATTGAAGAAAGAGACCTTTTTAAACGCGGTTACAGACTGAGCTTGAGGGCCCACAAGATGACAGATTTATATATAATACTCGAGAGGTGCAACTTGCCCAGAAATGATCTCGCACCTTCTTCATTACATAGTTGTAAAAAGGAGAAAAAAAAATCCCTCTAATAGTTTTTTATAAGTTACTTTCAAAGTTTTAAGAAATACATTAAAATTAGTTAAAAATAATAAATAAAGAAGAAATTAACTTTTTTCCAAATTACTCCCCTAGTCCTAATTATAAGGTAGAGAATAAGAAAGTTTTTATCCTATTTATAGGGAAGAAGGGAAAATTTTCATAAAAATGTGCAACTTTACCCTTAATTTATTATTATTGCATCACTTTGGTTTTGTTTATATATCGTTTTCAAGGAAAAAATTTTGGCACTTATTATACATCCACTTTCAAAGTAATAAATTCAACTCTTACAATTTTCCCCTTTTAACTGTAATAAAAAAATTATTCATATTAATACTTGAAACCATTCATAAATAAAGGTAAGATTAGAAATTTAGTCCATAAATAATAAATTAACTAACTCTTTTTTGTATGTGAGAATTAGTTAGTTAAGACTTATAAATAGGATAAAGTGGTATTGAAATAGAGGTAAAGTACAAAAGTTTTTGAATTTTATAAAAATATTAATGGAATTTAATATTTTTCCTGATATGCATGAAACATGTTAGAAGTGTCTTCTAAATAGGAGTTGAGTAGTATGTCATATTTTATAAGATAACAAGTAATAGAGAAAGATAGAGGTAAAGAATAATAAAACAGAATATATGATAAAGAAAAGGAGGAAGAATAGAATTAGTTAGGAGTAAAATCGATAAAAATATCTTTGATATTCATACAACTCAAATTGGAAATTGAAGAACTAAAATCTTATAAGAAGTAGAGGAGGAACTCTGAGGGATTATATATATTACTACATTCATTCTTAAACATATGACTCAGCTGAATTTCATAAAAAATTCTAAGAAAGCTAATCAAAATATTTTATTGCATTTAAATTTATCATTTTTTAAAATTATTTTGCTTAATTTATAAGTTCATATATGATATAATAATACACTACATAAAATATGATTAAATAATTTATTTACCTTTCTTAATATTTTAAAAAAAATCAACCAAACTTTGTATTTAGAAATAATGGAAGTATATAAGAACAGCTATATAGAATCATTAATTTTTCAATTGAGTGGGACCCATAGCACCCACTCTATTAACATTTCGATAGCGTATGTATCCTTTTGACATATTTCACAACACAAACTTCAAAGTCTAACATCACAATAAAAGGAAAATACAATCCAAGCAACACATACTAATACCTATCAAAGAAAACGAGAGAAAACATGGAATAGACCCCTCACAACATAATGATATTTGGTAGAATTGGTTCATAGGATCAACAGCCATACCAACACGTGATTAGCAATATTCTCTTAAATCTTCCGCAGGCCAGGATATTTGGTTACTGATGCTGTCACAACCATACCAAATGTTTGGTCTCTTTGAACTCTTCTGTAAACTTTTTGAAGCAGACCATCTTTGATCTCATCGTTTAAGCCATAAACTCTAATTAAGTGAATATTAGCTAGGATCAGCTAATGCCTCCATCACATTCCCTAATATTGGAGTATTCCATCCTAAAGAGTCAAAAGCATTGGAATTGGACATCATCCCTTCTGGCACAAAAAAATGCATTCCTTTCGTAATTTTGTGATTTCTGCAACAACTTGAAAAGAGAATAATCATCATCCAAAACATCAACACCACTGGAACTGGACATCATTGCTTCTGGTTCTGTGTTCCCAGCTTTGTTCTTGTTCTTGTCTTGCGATTGATGCTTGTGTGTCTGTGATTTGCTTGAGGTGAGATGATGATGAAGACGACGATGTGAAATTGCAGCGAGGCCGATAATTCCGGCAATTGCTACAGCCGACCTCAACATTGCTAAAGCTGTAATGAAACTCCAAACATTAGAGAATCTAAATTATTCTGCGTACTAAATAGAAATACAGCGACAGAGGAGTAACCTTCTCAAGGAGATGTATGAGAAGACTAAAATGATTGCTGTTTGGGTGTGGAAGATGTTTGCTTCTTTCTTCTGGGAATTTGAGCAATGATTAGAAGCAAAAGGAAATATGCTATAGATTGATTTGTTGAATGAGAATTATCGTGCAAAGGATAAAGGATGCAGAGATCGCCTTCCTCATATGCAATGACCAGCGTCGCCATCACTGATCTTCAAAGAATGTTGGAGAGACATATTACTCATGACAAAAAAAGTGAGATGGCATATACTGTAAATTAATAGCCATTTTAACGATAGAGAGGTTAATGGTTAAAATATGAAAGTTCAAGGTCTTAATTTTAAACTACCAAAAGTGAGGGAAATGATCCATAACACACTAAGTTCAGGAAGGGTTTTTGTATTTTGGCCAATTCATTTTGGAAAACTTGTAACAGTTTGTTTTCTCTTATTATTCCTGTTTTTCTTTTTTTTTTTACCTCTTTGTTATGTTTTATAATATATTTCTCCAGAAATTTGTGGGTTTCCTTCACAATCTTCAAACAATACTCTCAATATTTCACTATGATTTTGTGTTTTAAGATATCATTCTTGTAACTCCCTCCTGAAAAATTTAGAGCTGATTTGTCAATCCTCTGTTTTTCCTTTTTTTTTTTTGATAAAAAAAAAATCTATAGAAATTCAGAAGCTCTGCTTATACTATAATTAAAAGAAGCACTAAAACTGTTTTAGTTTAGACAAAACAGTTCATTGCAGAGACAATAAAGTACATTGCCAAAAATTAAAGGAATGAAAAGCAACTCATCAGCAAATGCAACAATAAGAAGAAAGAGGTTCTTTACTTACTAAGAGCTACATTGCTCAGCCATGCTAGATAAAACATTACTGAATAACTTTCCGTATATATATATACTGAATAACTTTCCATATATATATATATATGGTAAGTTATTCAGTGATGTTATATCTAACATGGCTAAGACCATAAATTTTAAAAGTCCATACTAAAGTATTTTCAACACAATACACTAAACACACACACATGCAAGTGTTGGATCAGGGGAAAGGAGCTGTGCGTTTCATTTCAATCTCTTCAAAGTCAATGGCAAATCCTTTGCCATGTTGCTTCCAGTAATCAGCAATGGGACTTATCATTTCAGGCTCTTCAATCTCCATCCTTGAGCTCTGCAAGCTCTCATGAGAAATTCCGTACTTGGCATCCCTCTCATGCAGCAGCTCCGGCTTCACGATCCCCTGACTCACCGGTTGCGGCGACATCATCAATGCCGGTGCTCCCAATGGTAGCTTGTCCCCTGTTTTCCACAATTTCCCTCACCATCGAAACTCAATCATATTGGTACGCTCTATTAGAATGAAGAATCTCACATGGACTAATTAAAAATATTAAAGGTATATGATGTTAAGAAGAGTCTTGTCAAATTTGCTTATTAAACTACTCCCTCTACTACTTAATATATGATGTATTTAGGGGTTGATCTTAACCATATATAATAAAAGATATATTAATAATATTTGTTAATATTTTTTTTAATTTAACACTATTGATACTTTCTTACTAATAATCAAATAATAATAAAAAAAGAAGGCGGAATGATACTTACCTCCTTAAATATCTAACTAAAATAGGTAAATATGTCAAATATTAAAGATCCGATGATAGAGTATTTTGATAGGCAGACACAACTAACATATACCTATACCTATGTCAAAAAAATTTAACATGGTAGATTCAAGATTTCTAGATTTAACACCCATTGAAACAGAGACAGATTAGGATGTAAGAGGGTCCATTATCTCAACTATTTGCAATGTTCTTACTGGCCCCGTCTGTTACAGAATCCAACTATGAAAATTAAGCACTTGAACCACTTTGAAGATATACCTCATGTTTGGATAGAGAGAAAATTAAGGAGGAGAGAAAATTTCAAAAATAGTAAATTTCTTTACTATATATGAAAGTTTTAAACCTAGTATTCATCCCCCCTCTCTTTTGGATAGGGACAAAAGTAGGGGGGAATGAGAGAAAATTAATACTAGATTTCAAATTTTTCATAAATGGTAAAGAAATTTACTATTTTTAGAAATTTGATCCCCTAATTTTTTCTCCATCCAAATATGGGATTAGACTATATTTGGATGGAAAGAAAAATGAGAAGAAATGAAGGGAAAATGAGTACTAGGTTTAAAATTTTCTATAAATAGTAAATTTTATTTATCATGTATAGAAGTTTTCAAACATAGTACTTATTTTTCCCTCATTTCTCTCCACTTTTCTTTTTATCCAAACATAGAGTTAGTGTTAATAGGGCATATATACCTCGCTCAAATTGCCAGGTGCACCAGAATTTGCCATAAGTTTTTGCAAAGTTTTCAAGCTCTGGCTTGGCGATCATCTCAGGAACTCTGGGGTTCACCCACAGTCCAGACTTTATCTGCATCCATTCATATATTCTTCCCTTTCAACACAACTTATCTATAATATATATATATATAAACTATTTGTGACTGAAAAGTACAAACAAGAAATTATAAATATCATAATTCTCCTATGAGCTCAAAACCTCGTAAGCATGAGAATGCCAAAGCTTCTGCTCCTCCGGCGGAAAAGTTTCAAATATCTCATCCGAAACAACGTACTCCACACCTGTCACACACAGGAAATCATCAAAAAAAGCACATCATTTTATACTTATCACGCATGATATAACACACACATATATACATATATCAAAATTCATCAACTCTGTGATCTATTCAACGCCTCTTATATTAGTAATTAAGTACTCCCTCTAATCTTTACTATTGCATAATATAAAGTATACTACCTTCAGTTTTAAATATAAAATTCAATTAACTTTTTTACATAATTTTAAAAGCTAATTAATTTATTTTAAAGTATTTTAATTTATCATTTTTCTTCAAATCATTTTGTTAACCTAAAACTGATATATAATATAATTATACAATAGATATAATATCATCAAGCAACTTATTTATTTTTCTTAATGTCCTAAAAAATTAGAGCAAAAAAAAAAACTCCTTCAAATAATGTCAATTAAATCTTATATTTACTATCGGAGGGAGTAATTCATAAAATATATTTGAAGAGTTAATATCGATTTTAAATTATAAGATATAATTTTCATGTTTATTAATTTTTTCCTAATTTACTGTAGCTCCCTAATAAATATATTATTAAAGAGGAAGGAAAAGGAATTAAGGAAGATAACTAAGAAGTTTTAGAAAACACACATCATATTAATTAAATCAACTAATTTTTTTAAAAAAAATTAATCAAATTAACTAAATACTACTATGTCTTAGGAGTGAGTATCAAAGTTGGAGGTCTCAAGTACTACAACTATGATATATTTGAGCAGCGATTTCAACTCTTGTGTCATGTGAACTAGTTCAAATATTTCAAATGCGAAGTTTGAAGAGTTATGCATACAGTTAGCGCATAAAAAGAAACCAGGTGTGTTTACCAATGAGGGGAGCTTTGCGTTCGTTGGAGGCGTAGACGGCACATTGGACGAAGTCCTGGGAGAGGCGAGAGCAGAAATGGTGGGTCTCAATCTGACGGCTCATATCGTGGCTGAAAATCGCGAAGGTACACACATGCATGCTGAACTGGTTGATCGGTTTCAGAGACTGCACCATCTCAGCCCCGGTGTCGATGGCCTTCTGCCCCATCGACATCGGCGCTCCCGGAGTCTGTTCCGACTGAGAACCCTTCGCTGCTGTCGTGCTCGGTGACTGGTCTGTGGAAGCCATGGATACCGTCGTCAGAAAAGCTTCTACTTTAGGAACAGAGAGAGTAAAGTGGGGATGGGTTTATATTAAGGGGAAGAAGAGGAAGATGCGTTACGTGGATGAGGGAATGGGCCCCACGTATACATGCCCGGTGCTCACGTGGCAGAGATTACTTCGCTGTGTGACCAGCTGGTGAGTGCACAGCAAAATGGGGTTGTGGAATGCATGAGAATTTGGAATTTCCTTCCTTTTGTGTGTGTGTGTGTTAATTGAGTAGAATTACTCCGTGTGAACGTCTTGTAAATATTTTGGGATCTGTCTTTAAAACCATAGAACGAGAGGTTAAACATGTATTGTATTGTTCAGATAGTGTGTGTACACTACACACGTCCTTTCGGAAGGGTTTTTCTCAACCGACCGAGAGAGCTAGACGGATCTAGTTTGTTAGATATGATCTGAACGGCCAGATTTGGCTTTGTACTAACCCCTGTTGTCTTCTTAATTAGAGTCGTTCTTCACTTCCACCAATCCCGGGTCATCCACTTCGTTGTTTTCCCGTGATAGCTTCTTGTGACTGAATTTACAATTAATGCTACGTGATTGCATTAGTCCAAGATCGTAAGAGAAATAAAAGTAAACACACTTCAATTTACTTTGATTTTAAGCATGCCATCAGCATATGGGAAAAAGTTTGAACAAATCACTACTTCGTCAATTGCCATAGTGTCACTAGGAATATTATCCCCATATTTTCTTTTTCAAGACGAGCAAGACAAAAGTTCATATTTGCTCATAACACATCTCCTTATTGATATTTGCAAAAACTAATAACCATACATAGAAAGTAATGATCCAATACCTTTATTAAAAATTGCACGCTACCCTGGTATAATTTTTTATTTGCAGATGGTACAATCTAAGCACAGGTGTCTTGCAGAATAAGGTATCAGAATAAGGTTCATATTTAGGGAAAAAAAATCAAATAATCAAAAGAGCAATGCGAAATGAAACAAGCTAACATTCAACGTCTTGCAGATGCCACAGATTCAGTTGAAAAGAGGTACTTCACTCGAGAGAGGACAGAATCATGCGCAGGATCATAAGGATGGTCTTTGGACGGAATTTCCAGAATTGCAGGAACAGGCTTGTTGTAGCTATCAACTAAAAACCTTATCATATTAGCCACCTGAAAAATGAAGGACATAAGATTAGGTCTTCAATTAAATATGCACAATACAAAGTTTATGAACTAAAGCCAGAGGATCATATATCAATTTCAAGGTACTGATTCATTAATCATCATTCAAAGCAGTGGTCAGTGGTTTGAGATGCAAATAGTTCCTCTGGAGTTCATGTGTGCTGAAGTTATTAGTCTTTCTATTCCTTATTTTTTCTTTCCTCAACAAAAAATTTGTATAAAGCCAAATCATTCAGTAAATCCCCAAAAGCTGATGAGCAAGAATGCACCAATACCTAGCACTGGAGAATTATCAAAACTCTAGGCAACCCAATTAAACGAGAATTGGCCGTGTCTAATATAGTGTAAGAAAGGTTTAGTCAAAGTCTTTATATAAGTAAATCTGATCAATATGCAGGATAAGCTATCTTACTGTGAGGATCTTCCCAAATACGCAGATCATGTTCACTTCATAAGGGGCTATTACTGGTTTTGAGTTTTGACTATATTTGCGTTTATATGGACAACAGACTAAGCCACTTGCAAATTATGAATTAGTCTCAAGGTACAAATATAACTTACATATTGGCTGATCAGCACAATCGCAATATCTTCCCTTGATGTAAACTCTTTGAAAGCATCTTCAATTTGCTTGACAGTCGTTTCTAAAAACAAGCAGATATAAAGCATAAGAATACTATAGTGCCAACACTACATTAAAGGGGTACTTCTTGAATAACAGCTGTTCCTAAATACCTACAGTACCTAGTATATTAAGGATTGATAATGATAATTAAAGCGTGCGCTCTCACACAGACATTTCCTATAACAGTCATCACAAGCAGAATTTAGTTGCTGCATGCTTTACGCATCAAGATACTGATATTATCAAATAGGTTTTTGTTATTAAATTTGAAGCAAAGAGTAGAAGGGCTTTGGATTGAGAAATTCTCCAAGGTTAATTGTAGGAATTTGATAGATGATGCCCTCAACATCTTTCAAAAGCAGTTATAAAATACATGGACAAGATATAAGATGACCTAATCAACATTTAAGATGATATGTAGCCACTACAAACAGCACACATTATTTAGAAGCAACTGATCATATTATAGGATTTAAGAATTGAAGGTTAACGGCATACTTGAGTCAACAATTAGATAATTTGTCTTCCTACGCAAGTCAACATTGCCCACTCCAGCCAGCAGAAATCCAACTACTGTGTCCTGTGTGAAATTCAGTAAAGTAGTCACAAGCAGAACAGTACATTGGTTCAGGAAAATTACAATACAGTGAGGGGCTTAGTACCCTGAGGTGCCCGCACTATTAATTTTTTGACTAGTACCCATAAATAAAATCTCAAAAATCCTAGGGCATGCTTAATATAAAATAACAGAGTTTTAAGAAAGGGAAAAGGACATACAAAATCCCTCTCCGTGTACTTGGTAGGGTATACCAGTTCTATTGGAAAACTCACTTCCATCTCCCATCAAATATGGGAAGAAAATGCAGCTTCACTTGAAAATCATCATTTTAAAGACAAATATAACCATAGTTTTATTAGCTTAAGACAAATTATCTCTGTTTTTTCAGAGGATAGGTGTCATTTACTTGCTTCTTAAATTCGTTACATTCAAATATTTTTATTTTTTTCCATCCATATCAAACATGTAAACTGGTTCTATAGAAGGCACATCTCCCTTTCTCATTCCCTTTCCAAGCATCAAACCTGACCCTAGCGTTTATAACACAGCATTGTAACAGATTTCTCTATATCATAAAAAAGTACCCATTATCATTTGGCGGGGGCATAAAATAAAGGAAAAGACACCAAGGTCCCAACCATGAACAATAATATCAGACAAGTCCCATAACTTGTTAATGAAAAGTGAAAGAGCAACAATTCACAAGTTATGGATATTATTTGTTTTGGCTGGGACCTTGGTGTTATTTCCTCTAAAATTTAATATAGTCAAAAAGTCGTTTTAAGCTTCATGAGTCGCAAACATGTATAGATGTATGCTTACTGGAAGAGTCCCTACGCTGTCCTACTAACAGAATACATTTATAATCTATACGAAAACCTCATCAAACAAAAAATGCATGTACCAAAAGAATCAGATAAAAGTATGGCATTCTTACCTCATCTGCAATCATAGCGATGAGTGCTGAACTTCTTGAGGGAATTTGAGCTCTGTTGGCCATTTGATGTGACTTCAAATAAAAAACAAAAAGGAGAAAAAAAAAAGGCGCAAAATGATGAGAGAAGCAATGGCTAACAAGTTATTTAACCCAGGAAAATGCAGCAGTGCACAATATAAAGAAAGAAGTCGTGTGCAACTAGTAAACAAGCAAGGCAAACAGAGGAGGTAGCCCAAGGACAAAACCGGGTATTAGATCCTGTGCCTGGGTAAACAAATAATAATATGAACAAAACCAAGAGACATCGTTTTGAACCATTTCTCCTTCTCCAAGAATCAACGCCAACAATCTAGAACTAGAACGAGCTCGAGGTGATTTTTTTTTTTAATTCCAGAGAATGATCACTTAACCAAAATGTGATGAAGAAAAGATGGAGGCTGTCTGGGAGCAGGTGCCAACGGAATAAAGAGTAAATTGAAATAAGCTGTACAACTTGCGGCAATACTAGCATACATTCATATATTTAAACCTAATATCTCCAGATAAACCGCGAAAAACAGATAGATAAATCAATAATTAAAGGACATTCGATTCCAATTTAACGACTAAGAACCGCCAAGTCTTATGAATTATGGGTAATGTGCATAAACACGAGGAGAGAAACACTAGATTTGAAAGAAACAGACTCCGAGTCAATCTAAAAACAACGCAGACCCCTCAACTGACTAAATGCTTAACCAATTATGCGACACATAAAAAGATCTACAACATTAATACCTAATTAGCGATCACTTATGATCATTAGATCGCAGATTCAAACACAGTTTTTGATGATAAGAAATTGAGCACATCAATAGCTAAAGCTTACCAATATTTGAGTTCAGAGGTGAACACAATCAAAATGATCCAATTGGTTTTGTCAGTTTGATTGAGTTCGACGGATCTAGTGGGTGCAGAGGAAGGACGATGAAAGGGACTATAGGAGCTCAACAATGATCCGGGCAATTTCGGTAGTCTTCGTGGAAGAAGCGGAAGCCGGTAACGACGACTCACGAGCGCCCAACTAGTACCAAGGACTGGGGGAAAACTCCAGAAATTTCATGCCCTAACCTCTAATTAAATTCCAGTCGAGGGTACCCAAAAACCACGTTCTTTCTTTTAATATGTACTGTTCTGATTAAAAAATATAAATAAATATCCTATAAATATAAAAAATATTAAAAATAATTTAAATTTAATAAATAATAAATGAGGGGTACAAATTTAGTCAATTTCAACTATTCTGTGTTGAATTTTAGTCATTCTCTCTTAAACTCTAAAACTTGTTTGGTATGAGGAATTTGGAGGGAAGGGCGTGGAAGGAAAATTTTTATAAGTTGAATTTTAAAAAATTAAAGAAGTGAGGTTAAAAGTTTTAAATTATTTTTCCATACATTTTTATATTATATTTTCTCTTTAATAAAATTTTATAACCCCACTTCTTCAATTTCATTAAATTCAACTTCTAAAATTTTTATTTTCCTTTCCTTTCCCTCCTCTCCCCTCCCATCCTATCAAATAGTCATCATTTGTTATTTACCAAGTTTGAGTAATCTTTTAGAATTTTTAATGTTTAGATAGTATTTATTTATCTTTTTCCTTTCTATAAATCACTTCTAACATTTTTCAGACAAGTTAAAAAAAATTCAACTTTGTTAATTCTTTTTATAAAATTTAATAATTTTTTAATTTTTTTCTATTTAATATACATTATACTTTATAAAATAAAGTCAATATAATAATAAATTGAGGATAATTATATATCAAATTTGTATGGAAATTTTATTTCACTGTCTTATAAATAGGATAAAAAAATTTCTCTCTACCTTATACATAAGACTAAAAGAGTAATATTTATTGAAGTCGACGTGGCTTCCCCTCATCTTTTTTCTGTTTTTTTTTAAAAAAAATTGAAGACGATATTTTGGTCTTTGAAATTGAATAACCTTGTGTGTGCGCGCCCCGTACTTCCTAGTCTTCAACATACAAGATCGGGTTCACTTTTTTATTTTAAAAATATTAAAGAAGCTATATAAATTGTTTTAAAATATTTACAATTATTATTTTTTAAAATTAATTAGTTTGATTTATAAACTAATTTATAATTTAACAATGGACAATATATATTATAATTAAGTAATATATTTAGTTTTCTTAATTTTTTTTTTAAAAAGAGTCAAATTAGTCTTATATTTAAAATCAAAGAAAGTATATATATATATATATATATTGGTGATCTTATCAAATAAAAATAATATATTGATAATATTATAATATAATATTAAGTTTACAAAAGCTATACTTGTTTGGTAGATGGCTTAAGTTTTGATGGATTGGGATAGGAAAAGGAATTGGGACAGAGATAGGGATTAGACTA
The DNA here is from genome assembly GCA_037177275.1 of Acacia concinna. Taxonomy (NCBI): domain Eukaryota; kingdom Viridiplantae; phylum Streptophyta; class Magnoliopsida; order Fabales; family Fabaceae; genus Acacia; species Acacia concinna. The sequence goes on along the minus strand of JBAGKO010000001.1, from coordinate 14,198,568 downwards.
TTAAATTATATTTGGTAACAAATAATATTTAATGGGAATATTATCATTAATTTTATTTTATACTATAACATAATTTATAAATTTACAATAATATCCTTATTTAACCCTAAAATTCGTCACCCTATCTTTTTTGCAACTAGCCGTTACAACATTTGAGCGTTTGATATTATTTTTACATTTTGTTTTTTTATCTAACTTACAATATGATGGATTAATTGTGTCAAAAATGTGAGAAATTATAAATTTGCATTGGAAAACAAAAATATATTTTATATTTGATGATATTTGGTATAAATATCTAATAGGGCTAAGCAAAGCGCCCACAACCCGATGAAATTGGCACATTCTGAGCCAGCCCAAAAAGAACCCATAATTGGTTGGGTTAAAACCCAACCCACCCATTTAAGACTTAAATGGGTGTGCTACGGGCACCCCTTTGAGTTATCCATACCCGCCCATTTAGTTATCTTATCTTTTAAAATTAATTATATATTGATTATGTTCCTGATTTTCTAGAATACTGCCCTACTCCTGACTCCGACCTTATTCCATAATCCATAAAACCATAACATGCTTGACTACCCATCTGTTTTCTCTTTGTGTAACGGTAGCAACAGTTACCAAGCAGTAGCCGCGAATTACAAACTTGCAATCGCAAGTCACAAGCAACCAATCACAAAGCATCCATAGATCCACAAATCCATATGTCATCTGCTACATTGTAGTGCCATGCTGCCATCCTTTTCATTCTTCCTCAATTATGTCACAACATTCTACTTCTTCAAATCTTCCTGGGTTAGATATTAGATTCTTTTAGGAGCTCCTTGTCTTCAAAGATGGTTGAGATACTCATATATACATAAAATTGTCTATTCAAGATACCCCATATTTAAGGACCTTGATATTGATAATTTTGATGAGAGTGCAAGTGTTGTTACTGGTATTGCCAATAACATTCTCAATTTATATTGTTTCATTTTTTTTAATTCATATTAAATTATTAATGGATATGTTCTCTCTTAATTTATTTTGTAGAGGAAGATTTAGCATCTGGAGCTACAATCCCTTCCTCAAGTGTATATGAAGATGCCTCAAGTGAATATGAAGATAATGGTGAAGTAATAAGATTTAATGGAAGCATGTCATTTTGTTAATCATCAAACATATAGAGTTGTAGTTATAATTTTGTTTAATTTAGAAGTTGGTGTTTGAACATTTAAATCATGTTATGATGGTACTTGTCTAAATTTAGGTCATTTTATGCAAATTGTAATGATCGAACTTTAAAGATTAAAAATTTAAAATTACGAATTTGGATTGATGCTTATATATGTTTTTCTTAGAAAAAAAAGAATGTCAATAAATGTGTTCCTCGTAACCTAGTTAGCTCACCCCTTTATATTCTAACCTATTTAACATGGGTTTAAATGGGTTGAGGTTCGGGTATGGGTTAGCCCATACCCAAATCCATATAATATTAAATGTGCGGGCTATGGGTTAAGGCTTGGGCTATCTAACCAACCCATTGCTCAGCCCTAATAATCATATCTATTCAAATATAATTATAATATCTTATATTTATATTTCTAAGATAGATACTATATAAGTAAATATTAAATTATCAATGATATTTAACAAGTAAGGTTGAAATTTTATATACGTAATAATTTAATATTTTTCAAAGAAATTATAAAAAATAAAAAAAGTAGATATGGTAATTTACACATAATCGATTATTCTCCAAATTAAAAGAAGAATTAACAGAAAAATTTGATAGAAACTAAGATTGTAAACCTTATTCTACACGATGAAGAATTCAATGTCAACGTAGAAAAAGAAAATATTAGAAAGAAGGGGAGAGATAAGGGGTGGAAGCCATTGGCAAATACCAAAAATCAGAGAGAAAAGAGAATATGAATAATTAAAGACGAAGAAGGCAATCAAAGATGGGGTTGAAAACAAGTATGGAGAAGTAGGATAGATTGAGCGGTAATGCGAATAATAAGATGAGGGTACTTTAGTGTAAAAATTATTATAAACAGGGACAATTTTGTCTCAACATTTTCTAATCCTTGTACTACTCTGCTAATACTAGGAGTGGGGTGGTTTGCATCAATCACACTTTCGTGGGATTCCCAATCCCTTGTACTAAATAATACAATTCCCAATCCTTGACCTAATCTCAATCCCTACCCCTCAATGCTTCGTACTAAATAGGGCTTTAGGGTTACACATGCGGGTTTCTTAGAGATTGTTTGAAATGCGTGGAGGGGTCACGAAGCTGGAATGAGAAGGTTAGTGGCTTTAAAAAAATATATTGTACTTTGGAATAAGAATGTGTTTGGAAATATTAATCATAGAAAAGCTAAGTTATTAGCTCAGCTAGGGAGGATTAATATACATTACTACAAAAAGAGGCAAAAGTGACACACATATTGTGGCATCTCTTAAAAAAACACAACTTTAACATAAATGTTTTTTTTTTTGTATAACATTAAAAAAAAAACCTATTGTGGCACTTTTTAAAAAAATGCCACAGGAAATCAATATATATCTGTAAAAAATAAAAAATAAATAAATAAAAAAGACCCCAAGAGGGGTTAAATGGGTTAGGGGTTCTCCATGGTAGTATTTTGGTGTGGGTGAAGGAGGGTCTTTTTTTTTTAATGATATATACTGACTTCTTGTGACGTTTTTTTAAACAAGCGCCACAATAGATTTGACTTCCTATAACACTTTTTTAAACAAACGCCACAATAAATGAAAATTTTATTTCCCTCCCTTATTTTTATTTTCCCGCTTGTTTTTTTTTACTCTCTTATTTTAACTTTGTCTCTCTTTTTTTTCTCTTAGTGTCTTCTTCGTTTCTCTTCCCTCTTTCTTTATTTTTCTCAGTTCCATGGTTCCACCTCCATTAAAGTTTGAGGTTCACTATTACTTGTTCTTCATATTGATCTCAACTAAAACAATATGTTGAACAGCTCTGACTTTGTTTCTTTTTTTTTTTGTTCTTTTGTTCTTATTTTGTTTCCACCTATTCTGTAGTTCTATTATATGATTTGTTCTCTTGTATGTTTGTTCTTATGTTTTTCTTCTTGTTCTCTTATTTCATAGAATTTTTTCCCTTAATCGATTTTAATATTCTTTTTCATGTTTTATGGTTAGGTTGGAATTCAACTCTCTACTTGATTTCAAATAATTAGTTGTTATACCTGGCTTTCATTGTATGAATGCCCTCATGTTGCATTGAAGGATTTACTGCAGGCTGATTGTACCTACTCTGATGATTATGGGTAGTTCTTCGTAAGGTTTTCCCTTGTAGTATAAAAAAAAAGAATCATAAGGAAAAATTAATTTTTTTTTAAAAAATGACTTTAGGTGGATGGACATTTTGGTAC
>JBAGKO010000001.1:14166881-14177296 GCA_037177275.1 Acacia concinna | reverse complement strand
ATGGTCTCGTTCCAGTTTCGCAATTCTCATCCAGTCCTAGAAAAGCAACATAATTGCATTGTGTGTGTGTGTGTGAAGCACTAAATAGTCAATGCAATAATTTAACAACGAGTCAGTGGATTGTTTCAAACAATGAAGTTTTGGAATCCTTTTTTTTTTTTTTTAACGGAGGTAAGAAAACGAACTCTGAATTGGAGGAAAGATCAAGCGGCTTTGGGCAAAGATGGAATAGGACTAATATTGGTAGCCTTAGGGTTCGTACGAATGTGACTTATTTTTTTATATGTGTTTATTAAAAATAATTTCAGAAAAAAAATGACTTATAAAAAAATGACTAATATTGATGTTACTTTTGTCTAACTTCAGCTTATTTATTTAGCTCAACCCAAACAGTTATATGATCCGTCTGAATTAGTTTTTGAGAACAACTTTTTACACTTTACGAAGTAAATATGTGAGATTAATTTTGTTTCAATCTACGCAAACCTAAGCTTTAGAAGTGAAAGCAAACTAACCTATATTCAAATAAGCTACTTAAATGTTTGATGTGTTACTAATTAAGCCCAATAAACTACCATCCAAACAAAGCCTCAACTTATCCCGCTTATATATTTTAGAGGAATGAAGCCGTTTTTAACCTAAATACCAAATACCTTCTGAACCAGAACTTGGTATACATCTGGTTTGTGTTTTATGTTTTTTTAAAAGAACTTGGTATATATTTTTTAATATCGCTACTCATAAACTCAAGGAGTTTCTTATTGCTCACAGTTAGCCATGCTTTTAATTATGCGAAAAACCTTGTGTCCGTTGGTAACCAAAATTTAGGAACATAATTAATCTTAAATGGCAAGTAAGAATATATTGCAAATTTATAGCTATATTATACTTTTAGTATATAAAGTATACTTTAGTCTCTTAATTTTTTTAAAAATTAGTTTAATAATCAAAATATCAAAACATCAAATTCATTTGCAGCGATTTGTTAATTTATTTTGTTTTAATAATCTAAATATATTATATTAAACAAATTAAAACTGAAATATTCTTTGTCAACTACATACTCATCACTTGAATTTGTTGTGTTAGTATATTTAATAAAGTTAAGAGACTAAAAGTATACCTTATGTAAAATTTAAAATACTAAAATTATAGAGGAAAAATCCCAGAAAAATGCTATTAAAATATGTAAAAGACAAATAAGTGTATCCAACTTAGAATATCCTAAGTCAAATCAAAAGAACGAATGGAAATGTGTAAATTTACTTATATATCCTTCATTTAGGACACAAGTTTCAAGAATCAATAATAATATCTTTTTTTTCGATAAGTAGAATCAATAATAATATCAGAATATAGATTAACAACATAAGAATTTAAATTAACGGTTTCATCATTCTCTTTCACAATTTCTTATCTAGGTTTATTTTTTAAGTCAAAATAGTTTCATATGTCAATAATAATATTTGTATATAGGTTTATAATATGAAAATTTAAATTAACGAATTAATAATTCTTTTTAACAACTTCACATCCCAAAAACCAATAACCAAGAGTATAATTTTCAAGGCATAAGTTTTAGGAGTCAATAACAATACCAATATATTTTGACCAAAAAAAAATAACAACACCAATATATATATTAAGAACATGAAAATATAAAGTAACGACTTCAATATCATATTTCACAACTTAATCCATTACATATATATGATGCTTCAAATTGTAATCAATGGTATATTGGTCAATTCAAAAGATTTAGACAAATATGAAAATTTCATATTCCTCCTATTGAATTGACATGATATTTTGTAAATTGGCCATACTTATTTATATTTTACCTATTTTAAAAATATTTTTATGGGATTCTCCCAATTTTAAAAGTTTACTTTAGCTGAAATTTATTTTGTTCAAACATTTAAATATATTCTGATCATTACATGCCTCTACTCAATTTTTTTTTAAAATTTTTGAAATATTTGACAAATCTATGATATTGGGTAGACAAACGTTTCCCCCTTTTTAATAGTGGATATATCATCTATATGCTGTACGAATTATTCGTGATTTATCCATTTAACATAAAAAATGTAGCCCAATGTTTAGGCTTCTACTAGATGGGGCAGGGGGAAGGCAATAAATAAATAAATAAATAAAAAATAGAGAGATGGGGTAGGGGAATGCCATATGTACGCAATCTTACCCAGTAAGAGGAGAAGTTGTTTCCAATGTAACATACCAATGATATTTTTACTTGGGAGAATTGGATGTATGTTTTGAATAAAAGAAATAATTCATTAACAAGTTTCATGGTAGTTCTCAACTTGTTAATAGAAATCTCTTCACTTGTCAATAGGAACTTTTTTGATATTATTTCTTTTATTTGGAAATTACATGTAATTCTTCTTTTTTATTTTATGATAACATCGGTCATACAGAAAGTAATTATATTATTGAAGCTATTTTAAGTAATTTCTAATTCTTTCATTTATTTATTTTGTTTGTTTGTGGAGGTCCTTAATGTTGTGTTTGTGATCTTTAGATCATTGGTAAATCATAAGGAGAAGATGCAATTTTTACAACAATGTTTTATGTCAAGAGCAACTAACACCATTAAATTTTCAATGGTATAAAAATACACATAAACATTAAAAAAAAGAGACAATTTTACCACACCTGTTAACTCCAAGAAAATGGAAGGAGGCAGAGGCTCAGAGAACATGAAGGAAGAAGGGAGGAAGGGAGTGTTGGGATGATATGGAGGAAAGAAGGGAAAAACAAGTACAAGCAAAGGGGGAAAAGGTGCCTATTGTACAATGTGTGAGACCCATTTGACGTCTGTTTTCTCAGAGTTAATAGGTGTAGAAAAATTGTTCCACTTTTTAATGTTTATGTGTATTTAGTAACATTGAAAATTTAATAGTGCTAGTTGCTAAAAACATAAAATATTATTGTTAAAATTATGCATTTACCCTAAATCATAATATAATATTTATTAGGTGTTTATGTTGAAGTTCATATAATACTTGGTTTATGAACATCTATGCAATTTCTATCCTACTTAGAAGAACCCTTAAAATCCATTAACTTATGGGTATATTGACACCTTTTAAAACTCTCAAGAATTAAACCTTTATAGAATCGTTTTTCACTTTTCAAAAAAATGCAAGTAACAAGGTATTTAATTTAGCAAAGATAAAAAGACACTATAAAACTAAGAGACATCAATGAAACTTAGTATAAATTTAAACCAAAAGTCAAGGTAAAAAACGAATTTAAACCGAAAGTGTAATATTGTAAAACAGCATTAGATGAGAATTAATTATATAGTTCATTTACAAATCTATAAAAAAAAATACACAAAGTGATGCCATATATCTAATGCATTAGTTTTTTAAAATATATAGAATCTATAAAATATTATGTTTTCAAATTTCAACACATTTTCATATGGCATTATTTATTGGAGAATTTTTTTTTTAAAAAAATTAGAATGGACATTTAAATTTTAGAAAATTGAGTCATATATATACATATTAAACAAATTATATGGTTGACATAATTAAACTTCTCTTGGTTAGTATGATTCAAATTGAATAACATGCTTAATATTTTATTTGGAAAGAATAACATGCTTAGTATTAATATAGAATATTATTCAATTTTTATTAGTTAAAGGTCAATATTAATCTACCCACAAATCGTGAATTTAACACATTTGATTTGATTTTTAATACCTCTCCACGTGAAATTAGTTTAAGCTTTTGATTATGCCAATTCGCAACACGTCAATTTTTTTTATTACGCATAAAGAAAGGTAGATTAAAGGATTTTTAATTTACTGGTTTTTCATTTTTCTAACTCTCACACCATTAACAAAAAAGTGATAAGGAAAAAATTTATATGTTGAGATATTGATTTATTTTTAAAAGTAAAAATAATTGGCATAAGAAATCTTCATTTAAAATTGATGATCTTATAATCAAATGACTATGCATAAAACAGGAATTCAATGATTAAAGCGTATAAAAGAAAGGAATTAAATGGTTTTTTTTTTGTAAAATTAAAAGACTAAAATATTGTATAAAGCTAAAAAAATAAAAGTATACTGTAAGTCCCCCCAACATTTCAAGAGTATATGAATTTTCTGTTAAAATTGCACCAACCACACCAAATTTAGTCAATAATTTGGGCAAGTAGAAAGTCAAAAAAAGGGGTGCAGCCAAATTGGACAATTTGGGCAAGTAGAAAGTCAAAAAAAGGGGTGCAGCCAAATTGGACAATTTGGTATGGGAAAATTATTTAATTAGTCTCTAAACTTTGGGTTATTTATAAATTGGTCCTTGAAGCTTCAACTATAAATAGGCATAATCATTTCACTTCAAATTCATCCCACAATCATCCTACAAATAGAGAGAAATTAGAAAGTTTATTGTAGTGTTGTTTTTTCCTTTTTATCAAAAGAGAATTGTCATTGTTTTCTTCTTGTTAGAATGAGAGAAGTTGTAATTCCTATTTTCTCATAGTGAAATTCTTTTACATTTGTCCATGGTTTTTTACCCTATATTATTTAGGAGTTTTTCCACGTAAAATCTGTGTCTCCTTTATCTTCATTATTATTTTCTCAAATTATCAATTACGATTTTGCTCTATCCGAGGATCCTATTCCACAACATTTTCATTGTCACTTTTTTTTTAATTCCCTCATCCATATTTTAAAGAAAAAAAGAATATGATACCACCAAAAGAATCTTATCATTGCCACAATGTTAAAGTTTTGTAATGTGTTGCTATGCGCTACTGATTTATGAGATTGAGAATGTGACTCTTTATTTTTACAAGAGGCCGATGTAACTATAAATTTGATTTTCCTTGTCTTTTATGGAATGGAAGGAAGGGATACACCAGCTCTCGAACCCAGGCCACTGTGCTTTTCTTTGTTTTTTAAATTGACAAATATTGTCAAGAAAGATCTCACCTTCCTCATACATATGGGTAATTCATTAATTTGTTGTTTCATTTTTTTTTCTGATTTTATTTTTCTTAACTTTTTTAAATTTGGAATTACCTATTTAAATTTTATTTATCTGATTATGACACATCACTTCTTTTCCCTACTTGTTTTTTTCCCAAAGTGCAATGGACCAATAAAAGGAAAACGCGAAGGTAAGGGTGATGCCGTTAGTGACGATTGGATGGGAAAAAGTATAAAAGTAAAATATAATAAATAAAAATAAGGTACGATGATTCTTTGATGAGCAAAAGTGATGCTGAGTGAGAAAGGCGAGGAGGAAAAGAATTTGTACAGACAAATGCAAAAGGCATAAAGTGATTTTTGCATGAGAATCGTATGCTTTTGCAAAAATATTCTTTCCACACTTGTTTGATAATGTAGAAATGTAATAAACCCATTATAAATTATCAAATATGAGGATCAATATTATGAAACGTCATTTTGAACATGGTCTCTGACGTATTCAAAAGCCACACCAATGAAATCGTATCTGTGTTTCCTACAGATACTGTTGCTTAACATGATAAGCGCAATATTGAAAGCATGTTGTATTTGAATCCAACCCTTTTTCATCGTTCATCAACATACAATTGAATAAATCATTAACTATATAGTACAAAGAAGAGCGTATAAGAATTAACTTTAATAAATAAATTGATCCCTCCAACAAAGTTACTCTGGCCTCTGGCTAAATTGATCCAAACATCTATTATAAAGTTAGAAGGAGAACAAGTGAGTTTCACCTTAAAAAGAGAGACATCCGTTTGGGCTAATATAACATGAGTGGTAAAATTGCTCAATTTTAAAATAATTGTGTCTATTTTTGCACCATTTAAAAATAGGGAAAAATTTATAGTTAAAATTGCATGTTAACCAATAATGAACTATATAATACTCTATTTAATTCTTAATATAAAACATATTTATCTAATTTAATTAGATTAAAGAAGTTAGTTAACATTACATACATTTTCTAAAGTGCCCTAGCCTTATATTTAAAGAAGTTGATTGGCAACTATAAAAACTATGACTTACATTAAGAGCAAAGCTAACATCTCAATATGTCTTATACTATTAAGCAAGAACAGGAGGAGTACAGATTAAAGAAGAACCAATAATAATTAACTTTAATAAATAAAGTGTACCCCTCCCACCAAGTTATCTCCACGTATTGAGGGCAAGTCAACAAAGTTTCCACAGACTTCTTGCGTAAGTCTTCTAAATGCACCAATCTTCCCTGTTCTAACCTCACACATTACTATATAAACCACAATCTTCCCTATCATTCTTTGCAATTCACATCTTCTCTCTGTTACCTCAAATCTCTTCTCACTTTTCTGTAAAACTCTGAACTCTCGGAAAAGCACTTAGCCAAATGGGAAAGTATTCAGCCAATGGTTTTATCAATGAGATGCTAAGTTCCCTGTCCACAGACCCAGAAGATCACAAACCTCAAACTTCCAATGGAGACAATAATGTTCCACCCATTGTTTCCTCCTACAACAAAAAGATCCGACCAATTCTGGACGCCGTCCAAAACCTCAGACGCCTCAACATCACCAAAGAAGGTATTCAGATTCCAAGCATTGTGGTTGTTGGTGACCAGTCTACAGGCAAGTCCAGTATCATGGAATCTCTGGCAGGAATCAGTTTGCCACGTGGTCAAGGAATCTGCACGAGGGTGCCTTTGATCATGAGGCTCCAGAACCACCCTGTGGCAGGCCAGAGCTTGTGTTGGAGTATAATGACCAAACTGTTATAACAGATGAAGAAAATGTTTCTGATGCTATAAACACAGCCACTGAAGAACTTGCAGGGAGGTCAAAAGGGATTAGCAATAACACACACACACACATTAACACTCAAACGGGCAGCCATGATCGAACTTGGGGCCTCTCCCCTCAAAAGGGAGAGGTGTTGTGCCATGTGAGCTAATGCTCACTGACTCCCTCTGTTTTGTAATTTAAGAATTGTTAAATTAATTTAATTAGATTGAGGAAGTTAGACAAATTTGTGGATTATAATAAATATAACATGCTTTTTAAAACACCTTAATTATTTTAATTAATTCTCTCATTATCATTTGAGGAACTATTAATTGGGGTCATTTAGAAAAAAAATTGATAAATATGGAAAAGTTATTTTATATTATAGGAAAAATTAATATGTAAGTCTTGATAGTTTCAACTAATTTTTAATTAGGTCCCTTTAGTTTTTTCCCCTTTTTATCATGTCCTTATACATTCACTTTTTTTTATCAACTCCTTGTAATTTTTTTCTTTTTTATCAAGTCCTTATAGTTTTACATAATTTTTAATTTGTATCGTACTTATATCAAATTTCTTACATTCATTATATCAAGTTCTCCAATCATATATGAACATGGGTTATATTTTTTGTATTTAATTTATAGTTAATTGATAATAATTTAAAATTAAAACACATGACCACGAGTAATTGAAGAACTTCATGAAATAGATATAAGGAACTTGACGTAAGTATTTTTCTTTTAATTACACCCTTTTTTTATTTATTCAATAAATACTACTATTATTCTTCTAAAAATATAAAATATTACATTATTATATATAATCTTAATTAATATTATAATATGAATATTAATATTTTATAAATAATCAATTATCGTAATACTTTATTTTAACATACTTTTAATGAATTATTTTAATATTCTTCATAATTTTTAATTTAAATATGTTTATATTATTTAATTTTTAATTCTAATTTTATTTATTTATATAATCATTAAATTTTCATAATAATAATAATTTTTCTAAAAATAAAATATAATTATAATATTTATTAAAATTAAAAAACGAACAAGAACTTAATTAAAATTTTTTTGAAACAATAAGGACATGATAAAAAAAAACTACAAAGACTTGATTAAAAACATGTCAAAGAATAACAACTTGAAATTATAAGGACTTACATATTAATTATCCCTATATTATAACTAGGATGAACTCATTCAATTAGGTTATATATTAAGGACCAGATGATTTATTTTTAAGATATAGATATATATTAGAGTTATTTTTCTTTCAAGATAACTTAAGCCAATTTTTTTTTTTATTATTTTTTTGATAAAAGCTTCAGTGGTAGCCTAGCCCTTCCTTGTTGCGAGGGAGACACGCACCCACCATATTGCCCACTTCGAGACTCGAACCCACAAAATCCCATTGAAGGGATGTGTGGTTTTTCAATTGAAAAACACGCTTTTGGCAAGTTAAACCAAATTGATAATATTTACGTGAGACACATGTTTAATATATTCTAACATCCTTTTGGTACTTTTTCCTTCCTTCGCCTGAACTTTTACGTCTTTAGAGTTTTAGGAGCCTCAAGTTGGTAATCTTCATAATGGTTTTGACATCACATTAGATTCTTGAGATGCAGTGTTATCTTTCTATTAAAGTAGTTTAAGTCAATTTGATAGGATTTCCTTACCATTATATACCTTTCATTATTTCTCTAATTAATCAGTCTGAGACTCTCCACTAAATGCATTCTAATAGGTATAACAAGAGTTCCCATCCGTGGATCAACAAGTGTTGGGGTGTAGTGGTAAGGCACTTGTCACTTCCCCAGGCGAACTTGAGTATGCCTGTTGCTACCCAAAAAAAAGGGTCTTGTTCGTAGGCAGCTAGATGACATCTATGACTAGATCAAAGACATGATCATGGAGTATATCAAACCAGACGAAACTATCATTTTGAACATTCTCTCAACAACTCAAGACTTTGCAACATGTGAATCCATTAGGATGTCACAGAGTGTTGATAGAACTGGTTTGAGAACTCTAGCTGTAGTAACAAAAGCAGACAAGTCTCCTGAAGGATTACAAGAGAAGGTTACTGCTCATGATGTTAACATCGGACTCAGCTATGTCTGTGTGAGGAATCGGATTAATGATGAGTCCTATGTAGATGCTCGAAAAGAGGAAGCTATGCTGTTTTTAAGTCATCCTCTTTTGTCATAGATAGACAAATCCATGGCAGGTATACATGCTTTAGCTCAGAGGCTAGTTGAGCTTCAAGTTTTGATTATTTCAAAGACACTACCTGAGGTGCTAAGAAAAATCAATGAGAAGCTCAATTCTCAACTTTCTGAGTTGGAGAGCCTGCAAAGAACCTGAATTCTGCTACTGATGCTATGGCCTACTTCATGCATATGTCAGACACTTATGAGTTGGGCCAAAATGCAAGGTTAATGACAGCCCAAGTATGAATACAAGGTGCACAATGATTAGAAGTTTACGAAACATAAAGAAGTCCTGTAAGCTACGTGATATGGACTCTGATGCTCATATATAAAGGACAAAAGTGGTTGTGAGGGGTGGATTATGTGTGGATTTCCTCTCTTTTCTGAAGATTCCTCCGTACCTCATGATGTGTGCTTTTCATTTCTATACTGTACTATGTTTTTCTATCGTTCCATAGCTATAATTCACTTTGTTGATTGGCTTGTAATTCTGAATGTTGACAGTGAAATATACTACTATTCAGAGCCATACATATATATATATACGTCCAGCCATTTACTCTCATTTCATACACGTTACATTTTAGTGCTCTCGTTTTGAACTTCCATGGCGGATAACACTCTTATGAAGGACTTATAGGTTGAGATTAAGAAGTCCCATGAGTTTATGGAGGCCGCTGTTGGTCGTTTTTCCCATATCAATGATCGTTTTACTCATGGAGGAATTGCTTAATTTCTTGGTTGTTTCTGTGGATGCCTTATCTTAAAAGTCTGACACACCAGAGTCTTCGCACATCAGTGATATTGGTTCCTCCAAAATTCTGATGATGCCAACTCTTCCCTATGTTCCTTCATCCTTTAAACATGTGAAACTTGACTTTCCTCGTTTTGATGGATCTGAAGCGTTGAGTTGGTTGTTTAAGGCTGAACAATTTTTTCAATTCTATGATATCGTTGATCCTCAGTGCTTGGTGATTGCCTCTATTCATCTTGAAGGAGATGTATTGATGTGGTTTCATATGCTGCAGATGTAACACCCCTCTTTTACGCCCCACTAGTCCTTATAGTCATTGTGGGTTAATTGATAATGACTTTGAGTCACACAGTGGAAGGTAAAAGTATTTTCGAAAATGACTTAGAAAGTTATTATCCAAATTTTAAACTTTTAAAAACCAGTTTCAAATCATTTGATCAGTGGCTCAAATTCCTTATACTAACCTTCTGGTTTACTAATTAGGATAAGTAGTAACAAAGCCATAACACACTAGTCATTACATTCTACCATTCTTGTTCACTTAACGTACTTAAAATATTACTAATCCTTCATACATGCAACTATAACAGTTTCTATCATACATGCGGCGTATTGTTACTACCGTTATCCAACTATCAAGTAAGG
>JBAGKO010000001.1:14142693-14158975 GCA_037177275.1 Acacia concinna | reverse complement strand
TTTGATTATAATGATATTATTTATTTATTAAAATATATTTATATTTTATTTTATAATAATTTTAAATTATTAAAATATATTTTTTAATTATTTTATGAATAAAAATAGTATATATTTTTATTTTATATAATATTTTTAATTTAAAATTATAATAGAATATATTATAATTATAATAATTTTTTATTCAAAAAATATTTTTTATATATTAAATAAAATAAATTTTATAATAAATTTTTTTCAGTTATCATGATATTTTTTGTGATAAGTATTATTGGAATATCAAATAAAATATAAGGGCAAAAGAGTCCAAAATTTTGACTCTCCTCCAAAACCCTCTAAAAGGAGCTAAAATGGGGTGTATGAGCAGAGGGGATGAGATATTTGGGATCCCCTTTTAAAATTTTGAATTAAATGAGAAATGAGGAGAGGGAATCCTATTCCTTCCTAAGCAAACACACCCTAAAGCATCAACACCATTGAAACTTAAAAAATCGAGTTTCATTGGTTTAAAATGGGGGGGGGGGGGGGGAGAAAAACCAAAAGGGGGAATGAGATGGGGGCAAACCTATGCCACTCCCTGATGTCGAAGAAGGTTCAGGAACTTTACCCATATTCTCAATATTTTTAGCCATCAAATATAATTCACTCCCTGATATGATTAAAATGATTATCAATTTGGTCAAATCTACCCTTACTGCCCTCAACGAATTCAGAATTTTTTTCATCTCAGCCTGAAACTCTTTGAATTCAGAATTCAGATCTCTTCCCTCTTGATTCAAACGGCGATGCAGTCTCCAGCGATAATGAATAGTGCGTGTTGCGGCTGCTGCTTCCTTATGAGGTGTTGTAGCTTCCCTTTTCTTAGGTTTCCTTAATTCCATTAATTAGAGATCACAGATCAGACCGGAACCGTGTGGAATGGCAAAAGAAATATATAATAATAATAATAATTTAAAACTGAAAATTTTTCCTTTTTGACATTTTTTTTAAAAAAACTTTTGTTTGAATTTTATAGCAACCTATTAAAAATAAAATCCCCACATAATGCTCCAAATTGATTTCTTCTCAAAATCTCATAAAAATATCTTAAAATTGCATTGATGATGATTCCCTATATATACTTCAAATATATCTCAAATATACTAAAATAATCAACAGTTATATATTTTTTGAACATTACATGCTCCTACTTCAAATTATTTTAATTTTTGTTTTATTTGACAAATCTATGATATTGGGTAGATCAGCTTTTCCCCCCTTTTTCATTGTGCATATATCATCAACGGTGTATTAATTATGTTAAGATTTACCCATTTGATATAAAAAGGTAGCTCCATGCGCAAAGCTCCTATTAGATAGGGTTAGGAGAAAAGTAGGCATATGCAATCATACTCTGTAAGAGGAGAGGTTGTTTCCAATGTAACATAACAATAGTATTTATATTTTAGGATAATGTCAGTTGTAACAAAAAGTAATCATAGTATTTAAGGTATTTTAAGTAATTTCTCATTCTTTCATTTAAATTTTTTATTGTTTGTGGAGGCCCTAGATGTTGTGTTTGTGATCTTTAGATAATTGGTGGATCATAATATAATATTAGATGTATATGATGAAGTTCATAATACGTAGTTTATGTACATCTATGAAATGCTTGAGATATCTATTTTCTAATATACAAAGGATTACTTAAAAATATTATCATTTAATCATAAAAAATTATCAAATATCAAAACAATTTTAAAAAGGCTATAAATATAATTTTCAATCATTATTCTTAGTGTTTTTAAGCTTTAAACATTTAAATTCCTCCTCTTGATTCCTCAATCTCATCAATAATTAAATCTTATTAAACTTTAACCTCAATATATTAAAATTTGGGGTGTCACATTTAAAAACTTGAATATTAAAACTAGCAAGTATCCCATTTTGAAAGTTCCTCGCCAATTTGGTCTCATAATAATTTTGATTTGATTTTGATCTGACTTACTAACCATTGATGAACTACTCCAAACAGTTCAATAGCTAGTCTGTGTTTAATAACTTTGATTAATTTCTTTTGACCATTCAAAAAATATAGTAATTTTTAGTCACCATATACTTTAATTGAGTCCAAAAATGCCTACCAAGATTCAAAAAATGGGTCAATAATGCCATTGCCGTCGATCACAGTTAACATTCGCTAGTTTTATAGCCTAGGCCCCACTTTTTGTCCAGCTGTCCACTTAAACTTGTTTTGACTTTTGATGATCCCAGGTCACCTCTCTCCTTCCTACTCAACGCTTCATCACTCTCCCCTTCACGTCTCATCTCTATCTATAGCTTTTATTATTATTTTTTCGTTTTTCATTTGACGATAACACCTTGCAGGTCCTACGGAAAGTGTTTTTTATTTCGATCAAGGCATCTAGCGCTATGGGCTAACAGCCCTTTAGATTTTCCGTACTCCGGAAACTGTGGTTTGGATGGTTTTTCAGTTTTTCTGGCTTCCATTGTTAGATTGGAGGGTTTTAAAGCTAGAGGCGTCTCCAAGTGCCCGACCCATTGGTTGGACTTTCCTTGCTGGGCTATAATCGATGACGTGGCTATAAAGTTGCAACCTTTATTATTATCATATTATTATTACTACTGAGAAATTCTTGCATGTACTCAGTACACCACTTCATTTGTGTACTGACCACTAAAATCATGACACCTCATGAGTTTTTCATTAATTGTTTGTTTTTTTAAAAAAATCCAGTACAGATGAGAGAAAATAAAGATGTATGTATTTTAAAATAAATATTAAAATAATATGGAGGGGACAATAGGCTGACATATGGACAAATGTGATGAAAAACTCATGAGGTGTCATGATTTTAGTGGTGAGTGTACAAGTGAAGTGGTGCACCATGCAAAAATTTCTCTCCATATAGAAATTTTTGGGGTGTTGCAACATTTCTATGTCAAAAATAATAATCTGCCCTTCATTATTATACAATCTAAGGAAACCAAAAATCTTTAAAAGCACGTACGTAATGCTAGAAAGTTAAATTATCAACGTGGAATTGTTCATGTTGCCACGTGGCAATTGGTACAAGGCTTTCTGCTCAATTGAAAATACCATTACCAAGGACAAATTTGTCGATATGACACATCTTAAATTCATTAGTTGTGAAATTGAACGTAATAATTTTTTCGTCCATGCTTTCGTTCAACTTCATCTTCTTCTACATATCCATCTTCAATTTGATCTATGGGTCTAGGAAGTTTATAAACATCGCAAACAATTTCATTAATCCAAATAGTCACTGGATTTAATAAGCAGCCTAGATAAGGGCTGCAAGTATCTTTCTTAGTCCAACGCCATCTCTCCCTAGATACACATGCCCATCACCCACAAATGAATCAAAGACGATTTGAAATCTTCACTCAAAGTATGAGATAACATAGCAAGTTTGTTATTATACATAGTAAGATGTTTACAATATGGTCTTTTAGAAGTAGAAAAGGGCAAAGGAGGACTTGGTATCAACATGAACACTTCTGTTGCTATGTCAAAAGAGACCACAATACCAATATAATCTTTATCATCGTACTCACCTGCCTTTGTCCCACCAAAAGATAGCTCCATTAAAAGTGAAACCATTAGAAGTAACAGGTATATACTCCATCTAAGTTTTCCCATTTCTAAACCCTTTCCTTGTCCCTATATCTAATGAAAATGCTTCCACATGATTAACCAGATAATCATCAAGAGAAACACGAATTTTTACGATCTTGTAATCGTTAACAGTACTTGAACTGAATTCAAATCTCACAAAAAATTTCCCAGTTTAACAATAATTAAAAGATGTACGCGTCAGTCTCACCTGGCTAATCGCTGGATTCCACACAGTAGAGATTAGTGAGTCCAAGACAAATCAAGTCATTGCAGGAACTATATTCATTTAAAATAAATTTTAAGTATTTATTCATTCAGAACATGTGAGGGTGTTTGTAAGAAATGTGAAAGTATATGGAAAATTTTGTAAACTTAATCATCACAAAATAAATCTTTAAATTATATTCATTTAAAATAAATTTTAAACGACTTGTGTTTATTGTGTATCTAAAACTACATTATTTATATAAAATTAAGTAAAAAAAATCAATTCAGGTAAAAACAAAAAGTAAATAAAATTCAATGAGATTATGAAGTTTAGTGAGATTTTTTTGATTTATTAATAGTTTATTTGAAAGCTTTCCTATCAATAAAAAATAAAAATAAAAACTAATTATTTTCTGATCTTTCATTTAATTATTTTTTTTCCTGTTACAAAAACGGCTAATCTCTTTTTGAAATTTCTGGCAAACAAAATCTATATTTGAAATTATATTAGATAGTCTCAAAAACTGGAAAAGTATGCTTTCCCATCATGATGATTTATTTTGAGTTGGCACATAAAAAATATGTATTTATAAAATCCATAGCTTCACAAAAGATATTTGGAAAATGACAGAAAAAACACCTCAAAAAAACAAAAGGACATATAAATATATAATGGTAACTTGGATTTGGATTTGCATAATCCTTGTAATATATGACATCCCAATTTTAAAAGTAAACCAAAAAGTTAAACGGGAAAATCTCATTTAAATTTATTTAAAATGCTCAAAGTCGACCTCAATAAGAATTATTTTGACATGTATTGAAGGTGAGATTTTATTCCATCACCACCTGCAAGTCAAAATACTACTCGTAGTAAGTAACTATTGGGCAACAAAAAGGATTTATTTATTTAAAATTGTACATTGATAATTTAATGAAGTATTTTATAAATAGGATAAGAAAATTCTTTTCTGTACCTTATTTTTATAGGCCTTGAGGAGTATAAGTTAATGTTTAAGCTTTGATTGCAATTTATTTAGAATTCTTGTAGAGATATTCTTTACATTTCATTAGCTATGACTCGTAAAACATGTGATTGAAATGTAGTCAAAACTAAAAAGTTAATTTATATATATATATATATATATATATATTTATTTATTTATTTATATCGATTGAAAGTGCTTAGTGGCCCTTTTTTTACCACTTTGATTTGCAAGTGGGGGCTGCCAAAATAATTCTACTCCGTACACTAAAGCTGGTGCAATGAGTTGGGCCCACACAAGCCGGTTAAAAGTGCAAACCTGCCATGTTCAGCCCACTTAAAACCCTTTTTCTTCATTTTTCTTTTTAAAAAATAAACTCAAATACCATTTAGAAAATAGATAAATAAATACTACCCCATAAATATTAAAAACCTTACAAATTACTTAAATTTAGTAAATGAGAAATCAGGAGCAAAAAATTAGTCAGTTTTAGTCATTCTATATTGAATTTTAATTATTTTAATTTAGTCATTATCTACTTAGTTTTAACCATTATCTGTTGAGTTTTTATCAAAGCTCCTTATTTATCATTTATCAAATTTAAGTGATCTTTTAGGCTTTTTAAAATTTAGAGAGTATTTATTTATTTTTTTCCATACCATTATTCTCTTTTCTTTGACGTTGTATTTAACCGCTCCCAATACTTTTTTTACGTGATATTTTTTATTTTTATATTATATTTATTTATAATACCATTGTTAAATTAAAAAAAGTTGAGTATATATGTTTTTGTGATGTAAGTAGATGAAAGCAAATGGGAGTGAAATTAAAAAAAGAGTGTAAAACAATTTGCTTAAAAAAATTAAATAAGTGGGCTGGAGTTTTGCCAGCCTGCCAAGGGGTGGGTTGAACAAACCTACCCCCATTCAGCTTGAATTATTAGTTGGCCGCGAGATGTTTGGGGGCCGTTATTTTCTTTTTAACAAGGGCCATTTTCTACTCTCTCTCTTTTTTTTTTTACATTAATTTTCTACTCTTTCTTTCATATTTGAAATTCAAAATCCCAACTTGTGAGATGTTACATGTCATCCTGCTTATGGAAATTCAAGTTCCCATTCTCATTTTCTCAAATATATTTTTAAAATATCTTTTTGACTTAATTCTATTTTTTCAAAAAAAATGTTTGGAAAAACTAAAAAAGACTAGTAAAACTATATTTATTTTGAATAAAACTATATGTGCTGGACGTTTATAATTTTCCAAATAAAACTACACTATTATTCAGATAAAAATTGTGCAAACAAAGGTGAATCAATATGTAAAATTTAAATTATATTAGTTTAATGAATAAATTTAGAAGATTTTTTTTTTTTTTACTTTTGGGCAAAATAAATGGCTTAGCATTTTTTTTAATGAGTTAGTTCAAGATGCTTTATAATAAGGATAGGAAAGAAAAGACTAAAGAGTATACTCCTCTGGCAGAATATATAGGGTAGAGAGAAGAAAAATTTTAATCTTATTTACAAGCCAAAGAGAGAAAATTTTTGTATAGATGTACAAATTTACCCTTTATTTATTGTTATATTGACTTTGTTCATGTGTGGTATAATGTATATTAAATAAGAGTAAATTAAGAAGTTAAATTTTATAGAAAAGGTAAATAAGTTTATGGTTTTTTTTTGTTTATGTGAAAAATGTTAGAAGTGCTTTTATAAATAAAATTAGATGAATACCTTTATACTCCCTCTGATTTTTATTATAATGCACCAACTACCAATATTTTTTTATTCTTATTATAAGACACCAACTACGTAATAAATGAGTTATTTATTACTATTTTTCTATTATACCATTATTTTAACTAACTTATTTAAATCCATATCATTAAAGTAAGGGTGAAGTTGAAAAATTTTAATAATTTTAAACTAATTTAACGATTTAATTTCCATTCCTTGATTTATGAAAATTATTGGTTTGTATCTTATAATAAGTATCACAGAGAATAGTTCAAGACTTTGATTTCCAAAAAGAAATGGAAATGGTAGAGGATATTGCGACGTTGAAATTTTGTTGCATTCTACGTGGAATGGTCAAGTGGAATGATACTCGTAATTGTTAGATTCTTTTACCCAAGCTGGGAATTGAATTTTCTACAACAAATATTTGTATCTTGGGTAGCTCAAAAGTTATAAAATCTTTAACTACAAATTTTTAATTATTTTAATTTAAAAAATACCAGTACAAAATTATTATTATGTTTTTGGCCAATGCCAGTACAAAATGTTTGAACAGCCTAATAGCTCATGAATCTTGCATATAAATGAATTTTGAATTTGGTTGCTAGTATTCATCCCAAGAGTCAAAGCGTTACGCATTATCAAAAATAATTTGGGCATATTTATACAACAAAGAGATATGAACTTTCTTTGGTTCTACTCTATTTATATGGGCAAAGAGAGAAATTTTTTATATCAACATACAATTTTATTATTAATTTATTATTTTATTAACTTTGTTCTAATTTGGTATACTCCTCTGATCCTATATTTGACAGAGAAATAAGAAATTTTTTTATCCTATTTATAAGATAGAGAGAGAAAAATTATATATTAATGCTTACTTTTATCCTTCATTTATTTCTATTGACTTTATTCTCATAGGCATAATGAAAATCAAATAGGGGTAAAATTGAAAAATTGTTGAATTTTATTAAAAAGTTAATGTTGTTTCACATTTTTTAAAATTTGTGTGAAAAATAAAGTGTCTTATATATAGGATTAGAGGAGTGTTATATATTAAATAAAAGTGACACCGGAAAGTTGTTGACTTTTATGAGATAATTATTTTTCACTCTAGTCATTATTATAAATCTACGTTGACTAATTCTCACATATCAAGAATAATAAGTTAAGCTAATAATTAAAGACCCAATTTACAACTTTACTCTTATTTATGAATGTTGTCTTTTCAACTTTTTATTCTCTCTTTTCATTTAATGAAGAGAAAAATTAGAATAATATCATTTAATACTCTCAAACTGAATTTATATTAAAGATTGAATTTTTTAGTCAAAATGGATTTATAACAGTGACTAAAGTGGTAAGTCTAAGATTTTTCTTAATATGTACGAAACATGTTGAAAGTATCTTATAAATATGATAAGAAAAATTCACCTTAACTAAATTAAGTCCATACAAATAGAATATTAAATTAATTATTACTAACTCCAGTTATAAGTATAAATAAAATACAGTTGACTTTTTTTACAAAAAGAATAAAGAAAAAAAATTAAATTATTTTAAAATATTTTAATTTTAGATTGTTTCTCCAAACTAATTTATTTTACTTATAAATTATTATATAATACAATAAAACACAATAAATAATATGATTAAATAATTTATTTAAGTATTGTACCTTAACTATAACTATGTAGGAGTAGTATATTTGTATATGTAGTACCGGTGGATTGTTAATTATGAATTACTCCAAACTAAAAGATGATTTTTTTCCCCCCCAGTAAACTAAAGATGATTAGAGACTGAAAGTTGTATTGGGTTTTTAAAAATTCTCTCTTCCCATCAGAGAATTTACTGCGAAACGAGTATTTCCGATGAAGAGTACCTCATCAACTTCCTGAGCATACGAATGGTCTCACATGATGTGCCTTTTACAAAGCTCTCTTTAGTTTTCCCATTAAAGTCTCTTCATTCCTTCACTCCAACCCATGTTTATATAAACTTCAACATTCTGATTCACTTTTCACATCTCATTCTTCCCTTCGATCCTGTTCAGCCTTTTCTGAAAAGTTCTGAAATCATATAAAAAGTGCAAATGGTAAGAGGGAAGTTATCAGCCACTTCAAATGCCATTGCCAGAACCACCACTCTTAATCAAAGACAAGATTCTCTGGCCATGGTCATCAGCGACCAACCTGAGCCCCTCAACATCATTGTTCCTCCTATAATCTCCTCTTATAATGAGAAGATTCGACCAGTTCTTGATGCAGTTGAGAATCTGAGACGCCTCAACATCACAAAGTAAGGTATACAGCTTCTGACCATTGTTGTTGTGGGTGACCAGTCTTCTGGTAAGTCCAGTGTTCTAGAATCTCTCGCAGGAATCAGCCTTCCACGTGGACAGGGAATCTGCACGAGGGTGCCTCTAGTTATGAGGCTCCAGAGCCACCCTCTGCCTAAACCAGAGCTTGTCTTAGAGTTTAATGGCAAAGCTGTTTCAACAGATGAAGAACACGTTGCTGATGCTATAAACTTGGCCACCAACGAGCTTGCTGGGAGTGCAAAGGGGATTTCTAACACACCTTTGACTTTACTGGTGAAGAAAAATGGTGTTCCTGATTTGAGTATGGTGGATCTTCCAGGTATAACTAGAGTTCCTGTTCATGGTCAACCTGAGAACATTTATGATCAGATTAAGGATATTATCATGGAGTATATCAAACCTGAGGAGAGTATAATATTGAATGTTTTATCTGCTACTGTTGATTTTCCAACATGTGAATCCATTAGAATGTCTCAGAGTGTTGATAAAACAGGCTCAAGAACTCTTGCTGTTGTGACAAAAGCAGACAAAGCACCTGAAGGGCTTTTAGAAAAGGTTACTGCTGATGATGTTAACATAGGACTTGGCTACGTTTGTGTGAGAAATCGAATTAATGATGAGTCCTATGAAGATGCTAGAATACAGGAAGCTTTGCTTTTTGAGGACCATCCTCTTCTGTCAAAGATTGACAAATCCATTGTGGGTATACCTGTTCTGGCTCAGAAGCTAGTTCAGCATCAAGCTTCGATTATTTCAAGAACACTGCCTGAGATTGTGAGAAAGATAAACGAGAAGCTCAATTCTCAGCTTTCTGAGTTGGAGAGATTGCCAAAGAACCTGACTTCTGTTGCTGATGCTATGACCGCTTTCATGCATATAATTGGACTGGTGAAGGAGTCGCTTAGGAAAATTCTCATCAGAGGAGAATTTGATGAGTACCCAGATGATAAAAACATGCACTGTACTGCTAGATTGGTTGATAAGCTAAACGAGTATTCGAAAGATCTCAATGATTGTCCTGAAAGCAATCACACTAAGGACTTTCTCATGGAGGAAATTAAGATTCTGGAGGAAGCAAAGTGGATAGGCCTCCCAAACTTCATGCCTAGACCTGCTTTTCTCGGTCTATTGCAGACCAAAGTGAAAGGAATTGCACTGAGGCCTATTCAGTTCGTTGATGATGTTTGGGATTATCTGGAAAAGGTGCTGATGGGCATCATAAGCCGCCATTCAGAGAACTATTACCAGCTTCAGAAGTCAACTTGTAGGGCTGGAGAAAATCTGATTACGAGAATGAGAGAGAATTCAAAGAAGCAGGTAATGGAGTCTATTGAAATGGAGAAGCTGACAGATTACACTTGTAATCCTGAGTACATGGCTGATTACACAAAGCTGATGGCTCAGCTTGATGCCTTCATGAAGCAAGTCTGTGATGATGAGGTTGTTCCATCCACAGTTATCCTGGATGGACTCGGAGAGGTCCAGGTTGGTCATCTGAGAATGTTCAGACCAGTTCTTCAAAATGCATTTGACTTGAAGATGAGAATGGTGGCTTACTGGAAGATTGTGCTGAGGAGGCTGATTGATACCATAGCTCTGCATCTGCAGTTAAGTATAAGCAATTAAGTGAACAGAGAGTTGGAGAAGGAGATCACTGTTGGGTTGATGTCTCCAAGTGGAGGAATTGAAAGCTTATTGCAGGAGTCACCCTCAATAGCTATTAAGCGTGGGAAGCTTAATCGCAGTGTCCAGGTTTTGAAGGAGAGTAAGGAAGTTGTGTCAAACATAATTGACAGGATTTCTAGCTATGGGGAGTAAGTGTGGTTTGAAGATCGTTGGTTTTCGTTTGTTTTTGAATCTTTTGTTTCCGTTTCTGATGTTTCTGTTTTTGGTTTGTCTTAATTAAGTAGCAAGTGCCTGTGGTAACTGATGTTAAAGTTTAGGCTTTCTCATCCCAAACCTAATTTCAAGCTTTTATTTATTTACTTTTTTGGGTGAAATCTAAATTCAAGCTTTTATCTCCCCTTGAAAGTTAGATGCGCGTTTGCAATTGAAGAAAGTATTCATTTGATTTTCATATTAAAAAAAAATGCTTAAGATCCTCAGAAACAAAATCCTCTCAATCTATTTTAAAAATTGTTGCAAACCTTTCTCAAAAATTAAAATTATGGACTTACTCATTAAAATTTCATTTCCTTCAATTCCAAATAGCCACTTTAAACTAAAATACTCCTTCTGGCAATTAATAAAAAACCTAAAATCATGCAAATGTTAATATCAATGTTAGTTCTCATAGTTTGTTCGTAATTTCGGTTTTAGTCCTTATAGTATTAACTTGTTGTAATAAGTTTAAGGATTAGTGCTTGTGGTGGTTATGGATCTATACTTAAACTCAAACTTGGCATTTATAAAATTATAAGGACCAAAATGAATAATTTATAACCATGGAGGCAAACCAAAACTCATTAAACTATAAAATGATATTAAACTGTCATTTAAAATTGTATATACACACACGTACTCTTATACTCCCTCTGGTCCTAATTATAAGGGTTTTTTTAGAGAATCTTAGGAAAATTCTATAAAAACTAATTACATTAATTAATCATATCATATATTCTGTCTTATTACATTTTGATTCATAAGTCAAACAATATAATTTGAAGAAAAATGATAAATTTTAATATCTTAAAGTAATATAATTAGCTTTCTTAGGATTTTCTAAAATGCCCTTATAATTAGGATCGGAGGGAGTAGTTTGATTTTTAGACAATACTTTTTCTTATTTGTATGCAATATTTTTAATAATGTTATGACTAAACTCTTCCGCACACGTTCCATATGCATTTGTCATATATCAATCGTTTATCTATTTTTTATATTGTTAAAAATTTATATTCAAGTCAGGTAAAAAAATTTATATCGAACATAAAAATATTTCATAGTATATATATTTATAATTTTTAAATATTAATGTTCAATGACAAATCACATTTTTAATTATGCTTTGAATTGAATGTATCATTGGTCTCTAATCTTTTTCCAACTCATCGATCTCAATATACTAATCCTAGAATATAATAAAGACATTTATAGAAAATCGTATGATTAATAATTGACATAACCTCTAATATATTAAAAGTTAATTGAATAATCAAAATTATAATAAATTTTTTATTTAATATTAAATTATCTATGATCAAATCAAAATACTCTTATTAAGAGTACGGTATTTAAAAAAAATCCTGTATTTGTTTCCTTGTGTTCATCTGAAGTGTTCCAAATAGAATAAAAAATTTATATCATAAATTCTACAAGTGTAAATACGTTATCAAGTAATAAAGAGTGAATAAAGTATCATTTCTACAAGCACTTTGTGTTTAAACCCGACTGAGCATTAATTTTACATTTTTGTTTAATTCAACAACCCATATTGAATCCAATTAAGTGAAAAGAAGATAAAAATTAAATTAAAATATAAAAATTACCACAATTATCAAACGAGCAACCTAGAGTCATTAATCTTCTATGTACTCTTATATTTTATCCCACTAAATTAATTTATACTTAATTTATTTAACAAATTTAGAGTCTAAATGTCTATAAATACATATTCATCTATTTAAATACAAACATCAATTAATTATGTAATGTCTCACACATTCAAATAAGATGAAATTTAGTTTTGAATTACTCTAATTTGATTATGCAAAACTTTTAAGAGGTACATGTCTATCCTATATGCAAATTATATCAAAATCTAGCTAATCCCACACTATTTATCTTATGATTAATTTAACAATTCCATTAGTGAGTCTATTTGTTGTCCAAATCTTGTGCATGGTTATTTGTTTTTCAAGCAAGAATCAACAACTTGTGCTTGTTCAAGAGAGTAGTATACACAGTTTATCATTGGCTTGACATGTGCCTGTTAAGTGTTTATGTCCATACTATTCATATTCGGGCTCAACATGTGCCAATTCAGTGTATATCACATTCATGTACATCTTTGGACTGGGATTGTGATTCTTTCATTTATTATTATGGCCGTAAGTGTGTTTTCCCTATTTCAGCGAGGGGGGTTGCTCTCTTTGAGAATAATTTGGTCTCAAACAATTTGATCAAGAACTCCCATAGAAGCATATTTGGTAGCCAGATGGATTGCCAAAGCTTCATTGTAAGTATCTTGAATTTGGCATATAGACCTTCATTTGAACTACTCGCCATGATGATGTATGGTGTTCAATAAAATTGCTTTTGTCTAGTGTTAGATTTTTAAAGTATCATCTTATTTGTATTTTCTTGGTTAGTCACTACTTTTATGATGTTGAACTCGGTACTTTGTTTGGTTATTAATTCTTCTTATTTCTGGGTTTGAGACATTGCATCTTTATTTGACTGCTATTTAATCTATATCTTTGATGGCAAAAAATAAATTAAGATTCCTTTCATTAAGTTCAATCCTAAATCTCCAAAATATGCTCAAATGGTGATCAATTAGCAAGCCATATATCATAAAAGCAAAATTAAATAAACTAAAATAAAATTTTTTAAAAAAACTAATAGTGGAAAAAATATCTAAATATCAAATGATTTCATCATTATTCTAGGTTATAAGGAAAATTAGCCTAAAATAATTAAAGATCCAAAATACCAAAAAAAAACAAAGAAAAAAAAAAGGAATAGAGTATTTATTCAATTTAAACAGCTTCTCTAGTCTCTTTTCTCCTACACAGGTCCTCTCATCCTCTTTAAAGAAGAAGACGAATTAAACTTGAACTTATTTCTCTCTTTTCTTATGACTCTCTAATTTTCTAGAAGATTATCAATGATGATTCTTAAATAATGCAGACACCTCCTTATACTTCCTTGCCTTTCAAGTCATGCTGTCTTTTTCCTTATGTCCTAAGTCTCCTTATTTGCCATAATTCCCAAAACGTTAACCTTCCTAAAACAACAAAAGGAAACAATATGATAATAATAAAACTAAATTTTCTTATTTAAAAAAATCATTTTCATTATTTTTTATCACTTCTTTAATTTTCTAAGATTAAAAACTTCTTTTTAATTTGAAATCTCAAAAATGATGCGCCTAATTAATATCTCATCAAATCTCACAAAAATTCTTTTAATTTATGATTGATGACTTCCCTAATATAAATATCCTAAATTTATTAAAAATGGGAAGTCATCAATTCCATAAATTACGATGTGAGCAAACATGAAGGTCTTATGAATTGTACCTAATAATAAAAAAAATTATCATCAAGGATTTGCAGACTGAGGGCAGACGGTATAATTATATGCTACTATTAGTATTCATTTGTTTAAAAATTCAATTCAGAAAAGTTTAAACACAAGATACACTTTTGTTCATTATAAAATATTGTTGACATTTAATTATATTATTTTTTTCAGCCTGAAATACATATTTTTATAAGCTTTAAATATTAATGTTAAATGGAAAATCATTTTAATTTTTTTAATTTATATAGAAATATTTATCTCAATATTATTGAAACCATTATATATTTTTTGATTTTAGAGTAAAATATTATGACCTCCTTTACATTTTGCCTTCATTACACAGATCTCCCCTCTATTTTAAAACATATACTTAAGTCCAAACCATTAACTTCATTAAGATTTTTTTATTTTTTAATTAAAAATTATATTAAAATAAATTTTATTTACTAATGTACCCTTTATAATAGTGATTCCTTAATTTTTTTTTTCATAATTGTTTAAGTAATTTAACGGTTTTTAACTTTTTCTTAATTTTTTTAAAATATTTATCTATTAAATTTTCTCTACATTGAGATAAAGACTTAATTAATTTAATTAATCCATAAAAAATTTAATTAAAAATATGGAGAATCCTAATTAAATCCTTCTAAAATAGAAAAAAAAATCCAAATTCAAGCTTACACTCTCAACAAATTATTACCTCATTAGGAATTTTAGAATTTTGTTGAAATATACTATGTATAAATTAAAAATATTCTTTTTTAACTTAAATAGAGGCATTATGATAATTTAACAAAATTCTGATTAATAATGTATTGAAAGTTTAGGTCTAAATTTGGATCTTGCTCTTTCAGAAGGATTTAATTAGAATTCTCCCTTAAAAATATGATTAATTTTTTTAATAGATGCACACCTAAATAAAAGTGTTTAAATGTTTGTGCAAATAATGTATTTAAGAAATTAAAGTTTTGAAATTAATATAAATTATATAACATCTCAAATTTATATTATTAATAACATATAGTGAAAAAGATACCTTTCAAATGTATTTTCAGTCATGGTGTCGCGGCAAAAAAAAGAAGTAAATATGTTTTTAGTCATTTACAAAAATAATAAATAAACATGGTAAAAAATTTAAAAATTAATAAATTTTATAATATATTAGAAAAATTGAACATATATGTATTAGAAATATTTTTTTTATTTGTATAAAATTATTTTAGGCAAATATAAATGTTAATGCATTTATTGAAGAAATAGGGGTATTTTGGTCAAAATAAATGTTTAATAGTCAAATTTAACGGTTAACTAATGGTTAAATGGATGAAAATGAAATCTCAAATATGTAAGGAGCGTTTATATAATATACATTTTAATTTTAAGGAAGTCTATATATGTTTTTAAAATATAAAAGAAGTTTGTGTAATTAAAGTGAAATAAAGGGTCGTAAATCTATTTTACTCGTGATTTTAATGTTACCTAAATTATACTGCCCTCGGATTATTGAGATCGTAGCCATTGATTTATAGTACACAGCAAAAGATGCTTTTTTCCCCTTTTATACTCATGAGGTCCTTCGAGTCTTCTACCGCCTCTATCTATAACCCTAAAAGCTCTCTTCCAGAATTTTTCTTATTTCTAGGTTTCTAATGTCGACGGTCACAACGAAGCAAATGTTAATGGAAGAAGAAGGCGAATTCTTTCTTCCCCACGACATTATGTTTAATGTTCTCAAAAGAATTCCGGTAAAATCTCTAATCCGATTTCAATGTGTTTGTAAAGGTTGGAGTGATCTGTTAAAGACCTCCTCCTTCATCAAAGAACACCTCCACCACACAAACCATCATCGTGGCCCTTCTCTTCTTCTCCAATGGGGTTATTCAAACTTTCATATGCTGGATTCTGACAAGGAAACCCTTATGCGTCTCAATGCACACTGGATCAATAATCATCCCCTTTTTCCGTTTCGTCTTATTGGTTCTATCAATGGCCTCTTCTGTCTTCAAGACTCACTTAATGATTTCCTTTTCTTAAAGAATCCAGCCACTAGAGAGGTCCAACAGGTGCCCAAAACTAACAAGAATAATTTATGGTATATAGCATTTGGGTTTAGTAGGGTTACAGATGATTACAAGATAGT
>JBAGKO010000001.1:14090462-14100669 GCA_037177275.1 Acacia concinna | reverse complement strand
AAATATTTAACTACGTATATGCTTATATTCTTTTCAGTTTTCAGTTAAAAAAACAATAATACAAGAATCTCCTCTGTTTGTGAGTCCATAAAAAAGTTATTGGTTTTAATTTGGCAGTAAAAAAAAAATGCAAAGGTACCAAAATGCATAGATAATGGATTGGCTTTCACCTTGAACAGGCTAGGAAATCTTTATATTTTAGAAAAAAAAATTGTACTACCTATAATTGTAAATATAATGTCTAATTAACTTTTTTTAAAAATAAATTACATAAACTAAATAAATTATTTAATCATATTATAGATTGTCTATCCTTAGAAATTTATAAGTCAAATAAATTAGTTTAAATAAAAGAATAAACATATAAATGGGAAAATTATATGGAGGTCACAAGTAAGAGAATATACGTCAAAGAAGTCCCAAAATGAGAAAAAATTATTAACAACCCCGAAGTTGTTAATAGTGTTCCTAGGGTTTCCAGGGGTGCCATTAACAACTCTATAGGGTCTGACAGTAATTTTTTTTTATCTCGAGATTTCTTTAACATATATTCTCTTACTCGGAACCTCTATATAATTTTCTCTATATAAATACTTTAAAGTAATATCATTAGTTGTTTTAATCTCTTAAAAAATTTATTAGATTTTACATTTAAGAATGAAGTACTATATGGGCTTCCATTACCCGCCCGTTCGGCTTTATCGAGCCCACTTAAACAGGTTATCACGGTTCTTAATTAACACATAAACATGGGCTATGTGGGGTGACTCTTGAGTCAGCTTGACCTGCCCATTACTCAATCCTCAAGCTGCCCATTACTCAATCCTCAATTTATTGTGATAATGGTTTGTTTGACGATCAAGCTTTTAACGAATTCATTACACTGGAGAACCAAACACATTGATGTGAAGTTGCATTTTCTCAGAGATCTCGTGAAGGAAAGATCATTGAAGGAAAACTTGATTATTGATGTCATCCACGGCAAAATAGAAGACCAAGCTGATGATATGTCAACCAAGCCCATTAAAATGCAGTAAGCTGAGGAAGTTACTGGTCGTTTATTATCTTGAGGGAGTGTCGCCTATGAAAACATTAAATAAACTGAGACATTTGTTTTTTGGCGAATACTGGAATGCATTCATAAAACTAAACTGAATACAAGAAAATCATAAAATACAACTAATATCAGTTACTGTCTTTCATCTACTTCCTCCCTCTCTGTTGAGAAAGGAGGTTGATCAAAGACACATAAATTTCTTTCTAAATAATGAGCATACTTAGTTAGTCTATTACTAGCTTCACTTTTTACCTAGGTACAAAATTCAACATCACCCTCACTAAGACATTAATTAAAGTGAAAGTTTTCTGACTTGTCAGTGTATGCCAAGGCATTTTTGGGATTTACACTATTGTTTAGGATCTTATTTAGAATATTGCTCTATTTATTATTAATTTATTTAGTCCATTGGATCTATCAGTTATTATATACTAATTTCAGTTTTAAATATAAGACTCATAATATAATAATATAATAAAAATGATATTTATTTATTTTTAGTTTCTTAAAAAAATCAACTGGATCATATATTTAATTGCGGTGTGAGCATTTGTTAATAGTTTATTTGATTAAAAGGTTAATGGTAAGAAATACACATGTGCTTTTACCTAAAATTTATCTAGCATTATAAGCTTTTTGAGGGTTTAAAAATGTTAACTCCGTTACCAATACTTGATAGTCGTCAAATGCTCTAATTTTGATTAGAGTTAAAGGTAAAAAATACTCATATGTTCTTTTTAAGGTTCAAAAATGTCTCTATAAGCATTAAAAATTGGTTCAAAATTATCAATTATGTTATAAAAACACATAGGTATTCTTTACCCTTAAATAAAGTAGATAGCATTCAATGAACTTTGGATAAAAACATATGGGTATTTTTTTATCCTTAACCCTAACTTAGGACATTTAATAGCCCTTAAATATTAGCAACGAAGTTAGCATTTTTTGAACTTTTTAAAAAAAAACATATTATATTAAATGAATTTGGGATAAAAACAAATGATATTTTTGGACCATTAACCCTTGGTTAAATTGGTTGGATTTTTTTTTTTTTTGCCTATAAATTAGTTGGATCTTATTTACTTGGAAGTCACTAGTTTCAGTTGAGAAAGTTGTTATGTTAGAGGTAAGGGTGTTTAAAAAAATCCCAATTTTGGTATTCTCTACCTGATTTTAGGATTTTAATCTTATGAATTTTCTTATCCTGACTGGGACAACCATTTAAGATCCCAGGATGATCGTGGTCCCCTTTTTTTTTTTTTTTTTTATCTTATAAATTAAAATTATTATTTTATTTGTGTATTATTACTCCTATTAACTAAGTTATCTTTTTAAAATATATGTATAACATCTTTAGTTGAAATAAAATCGCATATATTGCGATACTAAGTGTTAACTATATATTGTATAAAGATAATAACGAAGATGAAAATAATAATAATAAACATAATTTCTAAACTCTAGATCGATTTTTGTAATTATTATGATCTTATTAATTGTTAAATGATTATTTTTAATAATAAAACATAAAAAGTTTTTTAATAATTTTTTTAAAAGAAAAAGAACCAAGACAGGGAAAATCCCTTGAGATTTTCTTGTGACCGGAATCAGGATTGATTTCCTAATTTCGGCCCCTTACCTGAGATCGAGACTGGGAGTAGCAAATCTCGATCTCAGTCTCCAGTTTATACACTTCTAAGTAGAGTAGTAGCCAGAGTCATGGCACATGGATGTCGTGCGCTCCATTGTTTAGCAACCATGGTTTGAATCTATAACTATATAGCCTTTGCTTCAAATTACTACTCGTTTCGGTCTTAAATATAAGATCGCGTTTTGTGTCTACAACGAAGTCTTATATTTATGACCGGATGAAGATTATTATTATTTTTACTTATTTATTTTTGAGAAAATTTCAAAAAAAAAAAAAAAGTAAGTTAGTGGGACGAAATTTGAAAACCCCATATTAACCCTGAGTAGGAATTTAAAACTTTTAGAATTTTAAAAATTATGTCAAATTACTTAAATGCCTATATATTTTAATAGTTTAAATATTTATATTAACACTTCAATAGATATTTAGGTTATGTGAACTCTAACTGTTAATATTTAAAGGCATTTTGATAATTTCACAGAATTCTTAAAATTTTAAAAAATTTAAATTTCGATCTAAAATTTTTAAATTTTAAATTTTTAACATATTAAATTGTTTTTTTAATATTTTATTAGTATCTTTTAAAAAATTTTCCCTTCTTTCTTTCTTCTTCGGTTTTTTTTGTCCTCGCCCAAGAACCTTTGCGAGTTTGCTTCAAAGTTCAAATTAAATCAACCAGTTCTTCACTGTATTTTCCTGAGAGTTTGTTGTTTATATCTTCCCTTGTTTAACAGCCCTGATATATATATATATATATATCTCTGTAGAACAATCGCGCTGAATTTAACGGTTAACGAACCACACACACACACACATATTTTATATAGCATTTGATAGGAACTTGACAAACCCTAGCCAAAGCTTCGATTCTGATCGCCATCTTCAAATTCAATGGACCCTCCAGACCCAATCATTGAAGATGACGACGGCGTCGTATTCTTCGACGCCCTCGATCACTGGCCCTCCGACTCGGACTCGTTGGAATCATCTGCTTCCTCCTCCGTTTCCACAATCTTTGACCGCCAACCCATTTCGGACGATTGTCGGCATTCGCAACCTTTGGTGGACAGAAGACGACGGTTTCCAAGTCGCCGTGGGTCATTTGGTGGGAGAAATTCTTCCATAAGCAGCGAGAGCGATTTGACTGTCAATAAGGCGAGGTTGAGCTTCATTAAGCAGCAGAGTTTTAATAATTCCGCAAATTTAGATGAAATTGTGAATATGAGTATGGCTGAGAAGTGCGATCCAATCCAAGAGCAAGCCGAGTCCTCTACGGTTACAAATGAGCCGAGGGAAGAGAAGCATAAAGGATTAATCATAAAACATGACGATACAGTTGATGGTGTGGCTGACTCAGGTACGGAATCGGGAATCTCGTCACCGGTTTGTCATACAGTTGATCATGATATAGCTGAGTCGAATGATGGAGCGAGTATCTCGTCATCGAATTTTCTAGAAAATATAGTAGGATTATTGATTAAGGCTATTGGGTTTCAAATTCATTTGTTCGTTACGTTAACAACTTATCCTTTGTTGTTTCTATATCATTCTTACATGCTCTTTATCAATCCGTGCCGAACAATTAGAACGGGCAAGCGATTTGTAACGAAGGTTTTGTCCAGAGCGTGGAGTGGTTTTAGTGATAGGGTTGGTCCACCAACTCAACGGTTTCTTGGATATAACAAGCCAATCGGGAACTTTGCCTTACGGTATGGGTGGGGTCTCTTGTGGTCACTCTATGTTTGTTTCATTTTGGTCAGCCTGCTGTTTTCATCGCTTGTAATTAGTGGGTTTATGATGAAGTTCTACATGGAGAAGCCAATTCATAAGAGAGAAATTTTGAATTTCGACTATACAAAGCAGACTCCCGTTGCTTATGTGCCTTTCATGTCGTGCACCGGCATTGGAAATGGTGTAGACTCTGAGAGCAACGTTGAAGCTGGCAACTGTTTGAAGGCGCGAATAATACCTCCTAGACAGAAAGTACAGGTCACTGTTTCATTACTTGTGCCAGAGTCTGAATACAACAGAAACCTTGGAGTATTCCAGGTAACTGCCTCATTCAATTCAGTAAAACTAAATGTGGTTGGCCCTGAACTTCTCTGCAATCTTCCCCCTGTAATTTTACCTAGCCATTTTTAAGATGTATAGTTCTAATATGGAGAGGGACGGAGAAAGGAACTGAGTTCTACTTAGATTTATTTCAGAAAACCATTTGATTTTTTTTATAATGATAATTTGCAGCTTGTTACATGCAGTAGATTTGTTAATTTATTATGGAACATAGTTAAGAACCGAAGTGGAAAATTTTGTTGTTGAAGGGGAACAACAATGTTATTGTGCTAAGGTAAAACAGTAAACAATATGTCTTTGTTTTCTTATAGCCTATAGAATCATCATTGAAGGTACAAATAACATTGCTGGACAAGGGGTGCTAATGTTATTTTTCTGTGCTAGAATACACCTCCTGGAGAATCGTTGGACTTTGCTAGCGCTGTACTGAACCAAAGACTTTCCTTGAATTAGTGTATAGATCCAAAAGGAGAAGCAAACACATTGTCTGCTATTAAAAATAGAACAAACAGAGAGTTATGATTATAGTTGGTAAATAACTACCAGCAATGGTAATAAATTTCAAAGAGACATTTTACAATGATATGGAAAACGGAGAGCTATGATGGCTAATATGCTAGTTGTAACCGCTTTTTTGGAAGCTTTAAGTGATTCTGGTCTGCATGCTGGTTTCAACTCTGAATTGCTGTGATGTTTATCCATGATTTGGTGTTGTTAGAAGACAAACTTTATATGGTCTTAAAATTTTCTAATTGAGTTCTATGCTTATATTTGTATGGAGCTCAAAGTTTCCATAGGTATAGCCATTGAACTCATTTGGAAGGAGTTTAAGTTGTTTAGACTTTAGAGGCAATTTTAAGTACCCTTGGGCCTTTGCTAATTATTAAATTCAAATAGAGTTGTGAGTTCTTACTTTTCGCATCTCTTCCATGTTCCAAGCCGTGTACTCTTGCGTGAGGATTATGCCAAGTTATTGATTACAAAAGTTCATATGGGCGTTTGTTTGCATTTTTCAAATTCTTGATCAACTGGTGAGGTGTTGGTGATTGTTATATTTATCAAACAAATAAGGCCTGAATCAATATGTCGGAATGTGTATGAGTTTCCAATTTTGATTTTGTGCTACTCTGTAATTCTGTGTTTGAAATTAATTTACTTTTTCCAGCAGTAACTCTGTGCTGACTAAAAACTTGCTGTTTCTTCATAATTTATATCTTAGTCAGACGATTGCAGTCCATTGCTTCATTGTGCTTGCTTTTGACTATCTTATTTGATTTGCCTTCTTTTAAAGGTGAGGGTAGATTTTCTATCTTTGAATGGAAAAACCATTTCTAGCTCAAGCCAGCCAGCAATGTTAAGATTCAAAAGTGAGCCTATCCGCCTGATCTTGACTTTTCTCAAGATGGCTCCGGTTCTTACTGGGCACATATCAGAAACTCAGACTCTAAATGTGAAGATGAGAGGTTTCATTGAGAAGAGTAATTTGCCTACTTCTTGCTTGAAAGTGACTCTTGAGCCTCGAGCAGAGTATCGACCTAGTGCCGGCATTCCTGAACTATATAATGCGTATCTAATTCTTGAGTCAGAGCTTCCCTTTCTAAAGCGTATCATGTGGCAATGGAAGATAAGCATATTCATATGGATCTCAATGGCAGCATTCATTTTTGAGGTACTCTTGCTCTTATTGTTCTGTAGGCCAATAATTCTTCCTAGAATAAGTCGAAGGGTTGATTCTTCTCCCACAGCAACTACCCAAACCACTCCTCCTGCAGGAAGTGGTTAGGTATTACATGGCTTTGTGTTGCCCATTTTTTCATTAAATTCTTTTCCTATCAATCTCCACATGTGTTATGTAGGTCAAATATGATAAATTCTAGTTTACATACATGACAAGTTTCGAAATGATCGATTCTCGAGTCTCACACGTTCAAATCAAATATAGACATATCCATGTATGTGAATACCATATTAGATAATTTTTTTTGCTCATGTTAGTGTATGAATGACAGAAATGGAACCTCCCTTTTCTTTTCTCTTTTGGGTCGTGTTGATTTTAAGGGACATGATGGTTATATTTTTCCTTCTTTAGGACCTGTGTGTGACTCCCCCTATATTATTCAAAAGATGTTAATTTGTTAGTATCCAGTCTAACTACAATTCCACCACAACCTTGCCATTAAACTGTGAGTGCTTCAAGTGGTTCAACAGCCTGTCCAATTTTCTTGAAGTTTTGATATTGTCTCAATATAATATTTTTAATCTGTTCTAACACTTAGATCTTACTCCTTTCGTTTTAAATAAAAAATTCAGTTGAATTTTTTAAAGAGATTAAGGAAAATAAATTACTTAATCACTTTATATGTAAAGTATTATTATATTATATATTAATTTATATTTGAAGAAAAACAACAAATTTAAATGATTTAAAGTAATGTAATTAGACTTTTAGGATTCTCTAAAATATTCAATTGAGTCCTACATTTAGGATCAAAATCTTATACTCTTTTCAATCTGAATTATAAGATTCAGTTGACTTTTTTTGTTTTTGTAGAATTCTAAAAAGTTAAGTACATTATTTAATCATGTTATATGATCTGTTTTATTATATTATATATTATTTCATAAGTTAAATAATATAGTTTAAAAAAAATGATAAATTTTAATGTTTTAAAATAATGTAATTAGTTATTTTAATTTTTTTTTAAAAATCAATTAGACTTTAGAATTAAGATCAAGTGGATTATTTAGGAATATAGGTAATAGATTAGTATGAACTATGAAGAGAAGAACTGATTCCTTTCCGCCCGACCCAAATACCACTCTGGTCATTAAAAAAATATCAAAAGAGAAAAAGAAACCCGACTACTCGGAATGTGTATAATTCAAGACAAGAATTGATTATTTTCCAGCCCACGAAGATGTGGCTCCATTCAGCTCGCGGGCTGGCCCGTGTGCTAGGCCCTTACGGCACGCCATCCCAACGTGAATTTTTGGGTGACTTAGTACGGCAAACATGCTTGTTTTTATTTGTTTTTTTGCCAACATGTTTCTACCTGTTTGTGATGTCTTTATTTAAAGGAGTTAAGGGGTTTAACCTTTAATATTTTTTAAAACTGTATAAGTAACCATTAATAATATTTTAACGCAAAATTAATCATAAACATTATAAAAGAGAATAAAATTACCATGTCCTTTAACCTCCGTTTTCTAAAATAGTTATTAATTTATACTAAAAGTATAAAAGTAATCATACATTTTTTTAGATGTAACAATAACTAAAAATTAACTTCTTAAATATTAATTCACAAGTTTTTATATTGTTTATGTAAGTTGGAGTTTAAGAGGATTTTAATTATCAGATGGCTAGGGGTGATGTGGATTATCTTAACCCTACTATATGTATATGTGATCTTCTATCGATCCCTAATTTTTCTCTTAGACATCTTACCTTATAATTTGTGAAGTGTTGGTTGTGGATTCTAAAATAGGATGTTTGAGAGGAAGATTAAGTAAATTCTAAGGTAGGATGTCTAAAAGGAAAATTAAGAGCCGATTGAGGATTGCATATGTATATATTAGGGTTGGTATAATCCACCTTACCCCTAATCATCTAATAATTAAAATCCTCTTGGACTCCAACTTATATAAACAATATAAAAACTTGTGAATTAATGTTCAAGAAGTCAACTTTTAGTTATTTTTGCATTAAAAAAAGGTATTGTTACTTTTGTATTTTTTATACAAGTTAATGGTTATTTGAACACATTTTTTTCATAAACTATGTCATGTTAATGGACGTGGTTGCTTTTACTCTCTTTTATAATATTTATAGTTACTTTTACACTAAAAAATTGTTAACAGTTACTTTAGCACTTTTTCAGAAATGTTGAAAGTCATTTAAGCACTTTAACCTTATTTATAATACTCTTTTGAAGCCTAGCATGCATGAACATTGAAGCATATTTATTACTCCTTCCGTCCTAAAATATAAGAGACAACCACAATTTTTGCTCTGTTCCAAAATATAAGAGACATTTGAAGAATGTCTTGCACTTTAATTTTTTTTTTCCAGTTTTGCCCTTTTTTAATATTATATTAATGCTTGTGCTGACCATAAAAATTTATAATTCCCAATGAGAGAAAGAGGGGTAGGGGGAGAGAGAGAGTTATGGACTTTAATAAGGGTATTCTCTCTCTTATTTTATATCTCCTCATTAATAAAGATATTTTAGTAAAAATTAGTAATAATTTTGACATACTTATTATTCTTAACTGTCACTTCAAATCAAGAGATTCGGTTAAACGTCTCTTATATTTTGAGACAGAGGGAGTACTTTATAGCTGCTTCAAGGGAAAAAAATTATATTTATTTTTTAGATAAATTATATTATGATTATAGCTTTCCAATCTTTGCAAATAGATTGCGATGGCTCAATTTATCTTACTGGGATTCGAATAAACATACATGTAAATAATATACATACATACATATCTATCTATATATATATAAAATATAATATTACTTTATAAATAATCTCATAGAGAAACAGCATCTTATAAAGCTCACGAGTTGAAGCAGCCCCACATCAACAAATATTTCAACATTTTTCTCCTTTTTTCATCATCTAAAGTTACGGTTTTAATTAAACACTGACTTTAATTAATTATCTCATATCTCATAATTAATTCAGTTGATAAAGGCAAAATTGTATGCATCATTTAATACAAGTCTATCATGGAATTGACTCACGCCACTTTTGAATTTTACTATGACTGTTCTGCTTTTAATTAGTGCCCAGCTTTCATGTGATTTTTGCATCCGTGGGATACTTCTAATAGAAGAGACACGGTTTCAAAATTGAAAACTCACTTTTATTGTATATTTAAAGGCATTTTTGTTACTCAACCATCTCTGACGGATAGCATTGATTATCTTAAACTATTTATTAGAGCAATGTGAACCAAAAATTGTCAAAATCGTTATAATATTTTCCTCTGACTAACAGACCGATATGAACGTTAACAGTCAATTCTAAATTAAATTGCCTTTGTTTTTAAGGATTTTGTCTTTTTTTTTTTAGAATAACTTATAAATACCATTTGAATTTTAAAATATCAAATCATTGATTTTTTAAAAACTTGAGTTGTTAGTTGCGATATAAGTTAAGTTAATTCCATTACTCTTATAGGCTGTATGACTGATTTGAGATTTTAAAATTCAAATGGTATTTATATAACATTGTCCTTTTTTTTCTCCTCCTAAATTTTTTATGAATAAGAATTGAGCTTTTGTTTGGTTTAAGAGGGGAGGGGAGGGGTGTCAATAATAGATTTACTATTTTACCTTTACATCTAATTTCATACTTTTATACTTATATATTACATTAGTTTACATTTAGCTTCCAACTAAGTTATTTAATTAATTT
>JBAGKO010000001.1:14056741-14083422 GCA_037177275.1 Acacia concinna | reverse complement strand
ATCCAAATAAGTTTTTTTTGTTTTTTGTTTTTTGTTTTTAAAACTGTTTTTAAAAATAGTTTTATAAAACATTTTTTAAGAACAAAAAATAGAAAATAGAATTAAACAAGCCCATACCCTCAAGGGTTTTAAGTTTCTTTGAGGTATGCTATAAATTGCTCTAAAGAATTTTAACAAAAGCCCTAATTAGATCCTCTAAATATTGTGTCATTATCACTTTAATACTCTAGATATTCACCTTTCATGGGCTGCAAAATCTCTGCATTCTTTTGTAGGTTAAGCATTGAGTAAAATCCTCTAATCACATCTACGTCTTGTCTTAATTACACAAATCTCCTCTTTATTTTGAAAATCAATACGGATCTTCCTTAAAATTAAATGTATGTTATACAAACA
Organism: Acacia concinna; assembly: GCA_037177275.1. NCBI lineage: Eukaryota > Viridiplantae > Streptophyta > Magnoliopsida > Fabales > Fabaceae > Acacia > Acacia concinna. The sequence goes on along the minus strand of JBAGKO010000001.1, from coordinate 14,083,026 downwards.
TCCCTTATATTTTAATATTCTATTTCCACTAACCCAAGTGACCATGTTAAGTTTGACTTTTAGACTTTTATTTTATCAAAATACCCCTTTTTAACAATAGACTTATTTAAAGGCCAAATAATATTTATAGCACCAAATTTAGAGATCTTTTAACTTTCTAATTTGTAAAAAATGTATTAATTTTAAGATTATAACATTTATAAATTTAATTTTTCACCATTTTTTTAAATTTATTTTTTATTAAATGACTAAAAATATATATCAAACACATTTTTATCTATCAAATATAATAATTGATATATGTTTGAGATATTGTACAAGTAAATTAAATTTATTATTTAATATTTTTTTCTACAAACATTTAAACAAATTTACTCAAATTTTTTAAAATTTTGTGATATTTACAATATGCCAATTAATATTTGGGATTTAGTATTAAGGGTAAATTAGAAAATAATTTTTTATATTAAATTTATTAAAAATATATTTTTAGAATCTTTTTAGAATATTCTTAACGAAGTTAACAATTTGGACTTAAGTCTATGTTTTTAAAATAGAAGGGATGCCTATGTAATTAACGCAAAACATAAGGGTGCTCACAACATTTTACTCAATTATGTGGAGTTTGCACAATTCCCTTGGTTCGTGTGGCACCTCTCTTGAATATAAAGGATCATGATGGTTGTAAATTTTATACTTATGTTGTCCCTTTCCCATTCTATACTTCTAAGTCATTGTTTCTCCTTTATAACCAAATAAATTTTAAAGAAAATCACCGAGGTCCTAAGTAATGAATTTAATCACCAAAAGTCCCACAGTATGTTAGCATCATGCAATTACAAGTTTCATAATAGGAAATGTCAACAAGGCCATGCTATTCACTTGATGTGAGATTTTTTTGGTGATTACATTCATTCATTGGGACATTAATGTGATTTTTCCAATTTGTTAATGACTCTATAACACCATCATTTGTATGCAAGAATTGTTGTTTTGTTATTGTGCTATAAAGCCTCATTTTCACTGATTCAAAATCATAATGCAAGTTGGGGCAACAAGTGTTTCAGTCTTGAGAAGCCTTTAGCAGGCTTTCTGGCTAAGTGAGAATTGGGATAGCAAGGAAATGTCTATCATCAACTTGCTAGTAGCCTAATGGAATTGAAAGATAGGTTTGAGGATTCTATTTAGAAGTTGAATGAAGCTGGATGGGATACACAACAATTAAATTTGAAGATGCCTAGAACAATCTCCATTGATGATAATATTGACACTCCTTTACTCCTGAAACCTGAGAATGTTTCATCACTGTTATGATCTTTAAAACCAAGGCCCTTAGTTTTATATTTTTAGCCTTGTTAGCCCTATGTAATATCGCTTTGTTAGTATTACTAATTTTTGTGTAGAAGCTAGTTATGCTAAGAGGATAAAATTAAAGGATCAAATAAGGTACTTCAAGAATGGTTTTCCCATATGCTTAGTGAGAAATTTATGTTTTTATAGAACAAATCAATCATAAACATCTATGTATAAGTATATCTCATATTGGAATAGCGTTTAACTTGTATGTCTATTTATGATTTATTTGATTTATAAGTTGTTTTTTAGGTTAGATGAGCATATTTTCTCTTTACTAGTTTCAGCTTGCAAAATGATGAACAGTTTGAATTAATAAGATTTTTGTACGTCCCTTACAACACTATATGAAGTCCAATTACAAATATTGTTAGACTTACATTTTTTTAGGTGAGCAAGGTGAAAAAAAGGCGGTTTGAATATTACTAATGCAAGATAAATTTAGGTCACCTAATAACTTTCACAATATGCATTCTGCATAACTCAAGTGGCAAGCAAATTCACCACATTAGGAAGAATAAAAAAGAAAATAAGAGAAAGCTTAGAAACCTCAATGGTGAGGCTAGGAGTAAGTGAGTGAGGCATCTCCTATTTATGAAGTCATGGTGAGCACTACTGAGAATATGCAATTTGATGTGGGATGATCCTTTGCTTGTTGAATTAATAGTTTTGAAATTAATGAGCCTAAACCTTTTATAAAGCACAACTTTCAAAGCCATATGGTTCAAAATGTTAGTTAAAAGTAATAAATATGTAAGATATGTTTTTTTTTTCATTTCCATTTATATCTTGGTTTATAAAGAGGATGCATGAGAGAAATATTCCTTAGTCGCATCCCAATACCTCTAGTCCTAGGAAATATTTCAAAGAACCAAAGTCCTTAATTTTAAATTCATTGTGCAAATACTCCTTCACCTTGTCAACAGCTGCAATATTATATTCAATTATCATTAAACCATCGATACATGAAAGGATAAATACTACATCAATTTTGATTTGTTCATAGAAAAGAGCATAATCATACTTTGAGAAAAACCTCCCTTAATCAAGGATTAGGTCAATTTCTCGTTCTATTATCTTGAGGCCTGATTAAGGCCATAAAGGGATTTTTCCAATTTGCATACCTTGAAACTTTTGCTCAAAACATTAGGGAATAACCATATAGACCTCCTTATGTAGGTATCCCTGCAAGGAGAGGCATTATCCACATCACTTGGCAAATTGACCAATTATTCATAGCAACAAGTGTAAGCAAAATTCTAATAGTGATTATTTCAAATACAGAGGAGAATGTTTCATAGAAGTCCATTCCTTCTTTTTGGCTATTGGAGATTCATTTGACAAAGATCCCTAAACAGAACTGGAAGAGTGGGAGCTTCGACAAACTGAGTTTAGGGTTGAGTTTTAGTGATGAAAGACAAATTGGGATAGTGAAGACATGGATGACCTGGAAAACTTGCTAGAAAAGCAAGGAGCCTAAGATTTAGCCCACACTCTGACACCATGTTAAACTGAGAGCATAGAAGGATTACAAGGAAATATATGGTATTATCACTTTATATATATAGATAATAGTTCAACACTGTATCAAACATAACCTAATAAGGTCCTAAAGCCGCCCAATACAACATAATCACTACTACAAATAAGTGTTTTAACGTCTATTTTAAAACGCTTTCGGCGTCTGTTTTGGAGGGGTCGTCTATGTGGGAGACGTAAAAAGAATGCATCTGTTTTTAAAAAATCAGACGCCCATTTAGGCATATGTTTTTTTAAAAAAACATATGTCTATTTGGGTGTCTGTTAAAAAAAAAAGCCTATTTATATTTTAGTTTTAAATCTCAGAACCATCCTAGCCACTCTTCTAAGGGATAAAAATTCAAACGAGGCAGATAATATACAACTATGAAAATAATATAATGCATATGCATTAACATGCATTAACAGGAGCATTAATAGGAGCAATATCAAATTAACTGGAAAAATAAAATTTAAAGTCACCTAATGTAATGTAAAATTAACAGGAGAAGGGAAAAAAATTAAAGTCACTTGTACCTGTTGCTAAGAGCCAAACGCTTCGAGAATTTGGTGTACCTTCTGCTCTGACGTCAAAGTTGCCAAGTAATGTAAGCAAGTGTTTAAAGGAGGAGAGTCGGGTGACCTGAGAGCTTACACAAATAGATGAATAAATGAATAAAGAGAGTATATAAAGTGATTATTATGAAATACAGAACATATCAGTTGCTTAGTTGTTGAGATCCGAGCGCTTCTTTTAGTTTGGTGGAGTTTCTACTTTAAAAAGTCGAACTTGCAGGTGACGAGATAATCCATGGCTGAAAAAGAAGAGGCAGGTGGGCCATGAAAAATAGGAGGAAATCGTCAAGAAGAGAGGCGAGCAACAGAAAAGAAGGGATAGACCGTGAGAAGAATCCAGCAAGAGAAAAGGGAGGGAGATGGCGAATGATTTAGCTAAAAGAAGAAAGAAATATGGCAGGGGGACATAAATGTGGAGTCAGAAGCGCATCAAACCCGTGATGCATGTCTTTTTTTCAAAAATGACACTAAAAGGGTGTTTGTTTTTTCAAAACAGATGCATAACACAAAATCTGTGTCTCTTTTAAAAAAATTGACGCACAAATATATGTGCATCTATTTTTCTAAAAACAGACACATATTTGTGCCTCTGTTTTTAGAAAAACAAACACACATAAATATGTGTCTGCTTTTAGAAAAACAGACGCACATTTATTTGTGTCTATCTTTTATAAAAACAGACATAGATTTTATGTGTTTGTTAAAAAAACAAACGCACATTTTGAATTTGTGTGTCTGTTTTAAAAAAACAGACGTATAACACTTTTTTAAAAAAAACAGACGCACTATGGTGCCAAAAATTATAATTTTGTGTCTAATATTTAGGAAAACGGACGCCAACTCATCCAATTTATTACAATACTGCCACCACGTTAGTTTTAACTTTTTTTTTATAAAAAAAATAGACGTCCTTTACAGATGTTATATTTATTTTTTGTAGTAGCGAATAATCATTTTCTTTAATTCTCTACTACTCTTTAATTATTGTTGAGGGAGGGATAGATTAGGAAAAAAATATCAAATATATAAATTATGTATTAAATTTAAGATAAGGTTAACTCTCCAAATATATATTATATATTTTTACATAGTATAAAGTATATATTTTAGCCTTTTTATTTTAGTTTTTCCTTGTTTTTTTTGGCCCATCCTAATAAGATTGGTGATAACATTTTTTTCCCAATTCCCCCTTCATTTTTTTTTTTCTCCCCAACTTTTCTTCCTATACAAACCGTGGGTTACAATTTTCTTCCAAATTCCACAATTTCATGCAGCGTGTATGGTACGATTTTTTTTTTTTAAATTCTTGCATGCAAAGCCCTGATTCTGCAGAATTATAATTAATTTCGCCGCAACCTGTGATCAAATTTGAATGTGAACCTATTTTCTCATATTAGTTATAATCTAATTAATTAAAATATAACAATTCATAAAATAATTTAACACCTCTCAAATATTAACTAATATATTAATAAAATTAAAAGATTTTATAAGATTGTTTTCTCATTATTTATGAAATCTTAATTTATGAATTCATTTATTTGAAGAAAAACAAAAATATGAAATACATAAATAGCCAACTAGGATTAATATTAGCAGGATTGTTGTATTTTAGCTGGTTATACCATAAATAACGTGATAAATTAGATTTATTCACACAAGAATTTCTCTTGAACTAAAGTATTAGGGGTAATTAATTAATGAGCCTCCCAATCATAAGTGACTTAATCACCAAATAGTTCTAAATTCTAATAACAAGTGAGGAGTGTAAATTTGTTTTCATTATTCCTTGCATGGTAACTTTGTCATTACATTCTCAATCTTCAATTGTTATTAGATTTTTGAGTAATTAAATACTCATGTGATCCTTAATATAATACATAATTAATTTTTTGGAGATTAAGGAAGAAAAAAATTATTTAAAGTATTAAAATTTATCTTTTTTTATATTAACTTAATTTTGTTTTGCTTAAATTATTTTATACTAATTTTTTTATACCAAAATTTTTATACTAAATTATTTTAGGGCATTAATATTTATCTTTTTTATACCAACACATTTAGTTTCTTTAATCTCTCTAAAATAAGAGTTATTAAATCTGCCATAACACCATTAATAAAAGGTTCAATTAGGCACAAAATTTTAAATATATATGTGTGCGCGCGCTTTTTTTTTTTTTCAATATTTATATGCATATAATGCCTTTGACAATAGCAATGTTTTTAATTCTTTCATCATTTTGTATATACATTCTAGTTTGTTGGTCCTTGGACATGATTCATTTCACGGGCAAGTTTGGCATGTATGTATCATTTTTATAGTACTCCCTTCGTGGTAGTATATAAGAGTTCAAATGGATTTTGTTGGCAAAAAAAAAATGGATTTATCCTTAAATATAATTTTTTTTTTTGAGTTTGTCTCAATAATAAATATATATTTTTTATTTTGTCATCAATTAATTATTATACTACATACATTCTCTTTCATAATTTTTTTAATGGTTAAAGTATACTTTTGATTATTTAAGTTTAATCGAAGTCTTCTTTTAATCATTTAACTTTAAAAAATGTGTTTTAAGTCCTTTTAAGTTAATGCATTTAACTTCACTGACGGAAAATGCTGACTCAATAAAGTTAAAATGCTTATATAATTTGAATGAAGGCTTTAATGTTGACATCAACTTAAAGTTTCATTAGGGTTTTAATTATTTTCATATTTACACATAATTTAAATATAAGAATATATCATTATTTTAACTTTGCTTAATATTTTTAATCATTGAAGTTAATGTTAACTTAAAAAAGTTAAAAAAAAAAACTTTTTTAAAGTTAAAGGACTAAATGAGGATTTCAATTAAACTTAAAGGACTAAAAATATACTTTAGCCTTTTTTTTATTATTACTCTCTCTGTCTCATTAATAAACAACGGCATTTTTAGAAAAACAATTAAATTTCCTACATAATTATTATATTTAACTATTTTTAACTATTTCTTAGAATTTCATAATTTCGTTGAAACGCTATTATACAGATAGGATAAGATTATTGTGTAGTCCTCGTTGGATTAACCATATATTCTCTCTCAAGTTCTCCGATGAAACTAGCATATATCATAAAATTTAATTATGACAAAAATAAAAAGAAAGCAGAAAAACCATTATTTTATCCACTAGGCATGATTATATGATCTTACCCACTTTGAACTAGCAATTCCTTTTTTTTCGGTGTTCAATTCCTCTTTTTACGTGAAAAACGACTGCCCAAACAAGCTTATCCCATGCCTCCTTTTTAATGCGTTCACATTAAAATCTCTATTATTTTTTGTTCAAACCATTCAAATCTCTATTCACACAATGCATGGATTCAAAAAAAAAAAAAGTTATTTGCCACGAGATATTACATACACAAACAAGTCCTATATTTATTCAACACGTTAACTTGTGTTTCTTTTGATGAAAAACTCACTAACTATTAATACCATGATAACTTTAGGAATACACATTTTGATAAATTTTAAATAAACATAATATTATTCTCAATTACTTTTTTTCCCTAGTTTTTAAAGTACAGGCAGTTTTCTAATTTAATTTTAAAACCAATTCCATGTGATTTCAATCTTATTTCTGAGAAGAATAATATAATTCATCATTACTTTTTTTTAACCATTTAGAAGATTACATAACAATCAATTTTTAAATGACACTTGAACTCGTCAACTTTCAAATTACAGATGCCAAAATGAACAAGATTATTATACGTAATACTTGAATAAAATATAAAAGTTATTTTTCACAAGGAATTCATGCATATACTATCGATTTTTTTAATATACTAATAATTAGGATTCAGGATGGATAATATTTTCCCAACTTCCTATTTATATTCCATCATTTTGTAAGCATACATCTCCTAAAGAGTCCACACGTGACTCTTCCATTTCTTTTAAAACTACAGTAACACTACAAGACTATATATTCCCCTTTGAAAACTGGAAAACTTAAACAAAGACGAACAACTATTAAGAGACAGTGATTTAAATACAATATTTATTATCATCCAAAATGATCAAAATCACTGGGAGGAACCACCACCCTTTGAAGCTTTGAGGAAAGAAGCACTCTTTGTGATCTCTCTCAATGGCTTGTCGGTGTACCTTATGATGTTATACACCCACGCCCCCGCCACGGCTCCGGCCACCGGTGCTAGCATGTAAACCCATATTCCGTCATACTTGTGCCACACAATTGCCGGTCCTAAGCTTCTCGCCGGGTTCATCGACGCTCCAGTCACCGGCCTATCACAAATCACACAAATACATACGTATACCGAAATGAATACCGTGCTCAATACGCCGATACTACTAGTGCAATTTACAAATTGCATTATGATTTTGTGCACACAAAGTAATATTGGAAGACATATTTATATACTTTATTCAAAATTTTCAAATTATAATAAAGAAAGGTTCAGAAAGAATGGAGTTATTAAGTTTGGTCAAATGTATGAATTTGATCACACTCATACACCTTGTATAAAAGTCTAGGTACATATGTAAAGAAACCAACAAGCCTTCATAGTGGAAAAGGGGTTTTGACTTGTTCATATATAGGTCTCATGTTTGTTATACAATATCTTTGAGAGAGCTATCCATATTAGACTCAATATTGGACTAAATTTGAACGAGACAGATAGCCATATAAAAGAGTCCACATAAATATTTTAAAAAAAAATCTTTAAAAGGTTTCTTAATATTTTCTTATCCAAAAATCACGGATACAAGTCAACCCAGGTACATATTTGGGGCCAAAAGACACAAAGACATTGGAAGGGTAGGTGGGACCCACATGGAAGAAGGACCCAAAACGCACCGTCTCATCTTTCATTCTCTCTATTTTTTAATGGACAGAAGGTCAGAAAAAAGAATGAAACTATTTTCATGGATCCCTCTTTAGTCAAACATTGTAATGAGATCTCAATTTGAAGAAAAATAAAGAATCAAAATAAGCACAAATGATTGTGTGGATTATTAAGATATGGGAAAGATTATAATACCCAGAAAACATGACATTAAGCAACACGGTTGCCCCTACCGCAAGACCAGCCAGCTCACCAATCTGCAGAATTAAGAGAAACACACAAGACATAAAAAATATAATATTATTCAAAAATCAATTTTTGATACGTTTCTGATGTAAACTCTAAGCATACCACCAAGTGATGATTCAAAGCAGCAACAGTATATTTAATCGCATTTAGTCAATTTCATTTCCATTCTTTAATATTTCATCGAAGACTAACAAATTATAACGGCAATCTCATTCGCCAAAAGCGTCCATCAGAAAAGTTAATAAACCGAACACAGAAAAAGAGAAAGGAATTGCGAGATTACCGCTCTGTTATCTGTAGCCACACCAGAAATAACAAACATGAGGTAGAAGGTGATGATGAACTCAACCACAAAACCTTGAAGATAAGTCCCAGACACTAATGTTCCTGCGAAGTTGTCTTTGTTTCCTTCAAATATAAGTCTCAGAGTCCCACTCGCAAGAGTCGATGCCAGAATCTGAACTGCCACATAAGCTGGTACCTGCAAAATCAAAATCATATATATATATATATGAATCAGTTATAACAACAATGTCAACTTAACTTCATTTCGTAGAGCAGATCGAAGGAATTAAGGTAAGGTGGTTGACCTGTTTGAGGGGAAAACGTTTGGTAGAAGCAAAAGCGATAGTGACAGCTGGATTGAAATGAGCACCGGAGATGTGGCCAACGGAATAAACTAGAACCATAACGACGAGTCCCCAAACTATGGAAACCCCTGGATGAGTTACTTGGTTGTTGTAGCCCTCATCCACCATCACCGCTGCTTGGCCGGCGAATATCAGAAAGTATGTTCCGGTGAATTCTGCCACCAACTGTAAATAAATTTGAATAATCAAATTCCGACAACCCCAGATAGATTAGCCTTTTAGGGAGATTAAAGTTTTAGACTTTAGACATCCCCAGATAGATTAGCGATTAGGGGAGATTAAAGGTTCAAACTTTAGCGAGAGAGATTGAGAGAGAAGGAGGAAGATGAACCTTCTGCAAGAAATGGACGGAGATTCCGGAATCTTCATTGGATTTGTCATTGACGTTCAGAACAACCTCGTGGGTTCCATTTGCTGCAGACGCCTGAGCCATCACCGGCGATCACAAAAGACGACCGAGCAACTGTTAGAGAGAGATATAGAGAGAGAGGGTAGAGGTTGGCTCTGAATCTGAGAGAACGGAGGGAGGAGGGGAGGCCAATTTATGGGGAAGGAGGGGAGGCCAAAAAAGGCTAAGGGAAGAAGAATAGGAGAGAGAAAGGGGCTTTAGAGGTTTTCACTTTTTTTTTTTGGGCTAGAGCTTTAGAGTGTTCTCTTAGAGTGGAGAAAGGAGACCTGTGGCCGATTGGGAGCATCTAATTAAATAATTAAATAAGCTAATTTAATTTATTATTAATGAGAGTTTCCTTAGGAGACATCGGTGCGTACTGTGAAAAGTTTCGAAGTAATTTATGGAGTTTTGTGGGTTATATAATGCATTCAAGGCTGCTCCAACCACCCACCGGAATTGCAGAAAAAACACATCAACATCAGTTTCCCTGAATAGCCACCTCATTTTCTTTTTCACACGTCTCAAATTCCTAATAAAATTGATTGTTTTTATAAATAACTCTTCTCTTCCTCATGTCGAACCTTAACCATGTGGACGAGGAACTTATACTTTTAAACCAACCAATATAACAATCAAACATTAACATGAGTCTTAAATTACCGTCACAAAGTGATCTTGCCTTAAAATTATACAAGTTTTCAATTTTTTTCTCAATTTAATATACATTATATTATTATCATAAATCTCACAAGTTAACTCTTCAAGTTTAAGATTTTAACTTTTATAACTTACAAAAATATGTTAACTTACGTGGTGCTAGTTATAAAATTTGGCAAACTCACAAGTTCATACATGAGTTTACTTTTTTTCTACCTTACCACTTTATAAAATCGTGTCAATTCAATTTTAATCCCATATGAGACTTTTCAATATAATATCTTTGATAAGTTTACATATAAATTTTATAGAAATTTCTTTATTAAATATGATAAATTATAAATTTTAATGGATTTAATTTCAATTATTCATATTTATTATCCACCTTATAAAATTGTGTCAACTCAATTTTCTTCTCATTTTAGATTTTTCAATATAATCATCTTCCATAAGTTTACTTATAGAAATTTCTTTGTTAAATAAGATAAATTATAAACTTTAATGGATTTAATTTCAATTATTCATATTTATTATTAAATTATATAACTTTAACCTCTTTATTAATAAAAATAAACTTTTATAATTTATGAATTAACTATTCAAATTTAGAATCCAATTTTTCATTCTTGTTGTGAGTTTAAGCTTATTAGTTTGACAATCTCACATTATATCCCATGATAACAAAGTCTTTACAGTATTAATATATTTTTGCCATACAACACAATATTAATAAATGAATGATACAATTGTACACTTATAACCAAAAAATCGCACTCTCTATGCTTTGTAGATAAGGCTAGAGAAGTACACTCCCATAATAAATAAATTTAATGAGATGAATTATATTAACTTAAAAAAAAAAATTATCTTCTTATCTTATAAATAAGATCAGAAAGGCACTTCATAAAATTGTCTTTGCTTTTTTTAAAAAAAAAAATTTCATATTCCATAATCTTATTTAGTTTTGGACAATGCTTTGAACATGAGTGTTTGGCAAGAGGATACATGCATGTGCTTGGCTAAAAAAATTCATAATATTTCTTTCCATGGAAAATATACTAGAAATATTTAATATTAAAAAAGAAACTAATATCTTTTAAGTAAAAAAGGGGAAAAATTTACAAAAAATTATATATAATTAAAATTTGCTTATCTCTTAAACCAAAAAAAAAAAAATGAAAGTACCCGTTTAACTGGATTGGTTTTTAAACAGACATTTGACAGTAACAGTGACTAAAGGGAATTAATTTCCAAATGCCACTTTTTTATATAGACACTGGAGTATTTGTTTTTAGATAAACGTGAATGTGAATATCATCAAAGTAAAAAAAAAAAAAGAAAAAGAAACGAAAGAATCAAATGTGGAAAACAAGTCTGGATATCCCGTGAACATGACTCATAAAGTAAATTTGGATAAAGAACAATTAATTCTGGAGGTAAACAAGGAAATTAAATTATTTAGATAAACATTAAGTTTGTTTCCCATATCAACATGACTCATTTGGTAAAAATTGGATAAGAAATAAGTACACGCAAGCGAATTTTAGTAGTAATTGATTTCCAGGTACTAATTAATGTTATATATATATATATATATACTGTTGTAACGTAACTAATAATTGTTATTACTATAATTGTATGGAACAGATACAACTTGTAATTTTATCCATTTTTTGACGACAAATTACAGCTAAGTATGAAACATTTAAACCAGTTAAGATGGTTAGCAAAAAAACAAAAAACAAACAGTTAAAATATTCGTGATTAATGAAATCAACAATTTCGACCAAAAATAAAAAGAAATCTACAATTATTCGTGATTCTTGAAATAAATGAAATCACTATTCTAATACTGACAATACATGCCTTTTAGAACGTTATTTGGTAAACAAGTGCTAGGTATTCCATAATTTAATGTATATGTGAGAAAATAAGAGATAATTGGTGGGACAAAAAACAAAGAAAAAGAAATATTTGGTAGAGGAAGAAGATTTTTCTTTTTTGTTCTATTTAATTATAAGGTCCTCATTAAAGTTTTGATATAAATAAACAATTTTACATTTTACTTATTATTGTGTTGACTTTGTTATTATTTGGTATTATGCATATTAAATAATAGTAACATTGGAAAATTGTTGAATTTTATAGAAGAGTTAATGAAATTTAAGATTTTTTTTTTTGTAGTTTATGTAGAAAATGTTAGAAATGTCTTATACATAGGACTAGAGGAATATATAACAGAATGCATTAATGAGTGAAAAAGAGAGAGAGAAATTGATGAGTGAATAAACAAATATGCTTTCTTTGCCCAAAAAAGAAAAACAAATATGGTTTTTCCGTTGGCACAAAAAAAATGTTTTCTTAGTGTTGGAAAATTATTAAATCTTATAGAAGAATAAATGAGATTTAAGATTTTCTTTTGTTTATGTGAAGAATGTTAGAAATCCCTTATATATATATGATTAAAGGAGTATGTAACATAATGCATTAATGAGTGAAAAAAAGAGAGAGAAATTGATGAGTGAATAAAAATATATTCTTTATTTGCCCAAAACAGAAAAATAAATACTCCTCTAATTCTATATATAAAGCAGAGAGAAAATAATTTTTTTGTCTTATTTATAAGGTACCTCATTAAATTTTTAATGTAAATGTATAATTTTACCCTTCACTTATTATTGTATTGACTTTGTTTTCATTTAGTATTATGTATATTAAATAAAGGTATAATTGGATAATTGTTGAATTCTATGCTATAATTAATAAAATTTAAATTTTTTCTTAATCTGTGTGAAAAATATTAGAAGTGTTCTATATATAAGGCCAAACGAGTATAGTTTTTCGTTAGAACAAAAAAAAAAGGTTATGAGTTACTTGACTCTAGTTGCTAGTTTATTTTGTTTGTGCTTTGCTAAGATGCTTTGAGCTAAACCCTACGTATTTCATATATTTCAGTTGGATCATGCTTTTATTTATGTACTCTTCTTAATTATATTATATTTATAAGATACTTCCAATATGTTTCATGTAGACAAAAAAAAAACTTAGACTTTATTAATCCTACCTTAAAATTTAGCAACTTTTAAATTGGACTAAAAAAATACATTCATGTATTTTATACATGCCTTATAAATAAATGGTAAAATTGTATATTTTTATAAAAAAAATTAACTACATTCCTTATAAATTGGACTTAAAAAATGAATTTTTTCTCTGCCTTATAGGTTAAACTAGAGGTACTTTTTATTTTAAGCTAAAGTATACTTTTAGTCCTTTAAATTTAGTTAAGATCCTCTTTTAGTCCCTTAACTTTAAAAAGTGTGTTTTTAGTCCTTTTAAGTTAACGGTGTTAACTTCAATGATAGAAAATAATGAATAAAGGTAAAATAATAACATATTTTTATATTTAAATTATGTGTAAATAGGAAAATAATTAAAACCTTAATAAATTTTCAAGTTGCTGTCAAAATTAAAGGCCTCTATATTCAAATTATATCAGCATTTTAACTTTGTTGAATTATCATTTTCTATTAGTGAAGTTAACTTAAAAGGGCTAAAAATATATATTTTAAAATTAAGGAACTAAAAGAAGACTTAGACTAAATTTAAAAGACAAAAAATATACTTTAGCCTTTATTTTATCATTATAATAAAATTTTCCTTTAATACAAAAAAAGAATTAAAAATTATGGAAGCATATTTTTCCAGCCAACAAACAAATGGAAGCATTGAATGAATATTTGAATTTTAAACAAACAGATGGAAGCATTGAATGAATATTTTAATTCAAGGGCCTAGCAATAAATAAATAATAAACAAAAAATAAGATAGGAACTTCTCTGGGTCTGATTTTCCGGCTTAAAATATTTAATATTTGAAATAAATAAAATAAAAATGATTATATATAAAATTATGTATTTTTAATACATAAAAAAAATTATTGTCCCTGAAAATTGTTGTAAATTTTTGTAGAAATATATATATTTTTTAATAAAAATAATAAAAGTTGGATCAATGGTAAAGAAGAAGAGTTATGAAACACTTCAAAATTTTAAAATATCCTAATATAACAAAAACAAAATCAGTCAGGCAAAAAAAAAACAAAAACAAAAACAAAAGCAGTGATTAATGTTAATATAAATATAGGTGTCTTTTTTAATTCTTTAAAAATAATTTATTTTTACTATTTAAACAGGAGGAGACTAATATAGGGCTCTGGCAAAAAGGAAAAAGAAAAAAAGAAATTGTAAAGTGACATATAAACTGCAACAATGTTTTCTTAAAAGTGACATATGAAAAAAATGGAATATATAATTAATTTAAAGTTAAATTATTAAAACTAATAAAATTTAAATAATTTAAATTTTATTAATAATTTATTTGTATACTTTAAAATAATTTTTATAGAATATTGAAATACACACACACACACACCTAAAAAGAAACACTCGAATATATCTTCCACACATGTATATAAATAATTAAATATACTAGAGATCCAGATCAAACTCTAGTACCTTATTGTATACGTATTGAAAGAAGCAGGTTTGTTTTTACAAATTGTCTTGTCGTTCATTTGTCTTTTTATTGTACACTTTTTTTTTTTGCCAACTTTTTTATTGTACACAGATATTAATTAAAACGAGGAAAAACATAGAGATTAGAGAGAGATTTGCAGTTTCTGATTCGTTTGGTGTTAATTTCATAGTATGGAATCTAAAGTGCGGCACTCTGTTACGACAATAATAATCTACAACCGATAGAAACAATTGAGATTTGAGAGATTAAGTAACCAATATTCGATCGATTACGTTAAAAAAATGTAAAATCTGCTTGTCGTGTTCACTGTTCACCTAGGATTCCCATGTCAATATCACTCATTATTCCATTAATGTCAACAAATTAATAACTAACCTATATTTTGCACTAATATTCGTTTATATATTTTCATATTTCTTTAGGCTTCTTATGGTGATGTTAATTTTTTTAGGCAACAAAGTGAGTTAGGAGTTTCAATTGCAGCAAACCTCATTTTATGACTACATTTCTCGGTTTTTGGTGTTGAAATTTGATAACTATAGTCATATATATTGTTGGCTCCAACTTTCACATGCCTATTGTGGATAGTTGGCAATGGCAAATTCAAAGCACAAGTCATAGTAGAGATCATGCAGTTCGTTGTATCATTGACGGCTTTTCTATTTTCATCTTTTTTTATTAGTGTTTGTAGATATTTTTCCTTCTATGAGATCTTTTCATGTAATTTCTTTAATAACTAATATGGTTGTTTTATTATCGATAAAAGCAGCGGATCTTTTTAAAGGTTTCTTTAAACAATCATTTCTTACAATGCCTTCGTTGTCAATGGCGGCATTTTTCCACCGATAAATTCTGATGTAGAAATTATGGAGGCGGTGAGGTTCTTATTATCTACGGCAATAGCTTCCTATCACCTGTTTTAAGATTAATGTTATTTTTAGAGTTTTCTTACATTATTGTATGTTACACTTTCTTTTTGAAAATATTTTATTTTAGGCTTGTATCTCTCGTTATGTTAGTTTTAATGGAATATTATTTTTTGGCTAAAAAATGAACATGATTTACTTTCATTATCTATATCTAAATTAGTCAACTAACTTTTAAATTAAAGATAAATGGTAATATTAGGTTTTGCCGCCCATGAAGATTGCTCCTAATTTTCAATACATCTTTTTATTAAATAATTTTTTTTATTTTAGTTAGAAAAAATTGGTCACGTATGAAAATGTAGCCTGTAATGACCATTGGGATTGCCAAAAAGTGAGGATGATGAATCGATGATGTTTATATGTGTCTAGAATTATTTGTTTAAAAAAAAAGGAGAAAAAAGAATTATAGCCTGACAAAGAGACAAACAAAGTACAAAAACATTATCATTCAGTGATGATGTAGTGAGAAAGCCTTTTCATTTGAGGATCAAAGATTCACTTCACACTTCTTTTATTTGCTTTTTTGTCTTTAACAGCAACTTAATTAACATTTCATATTAATGCCATCTTTTGACTTCAAAAATTCTTAATATTTCACAATCACAGTACCTTTTTTCTTCTTTAATTCCATCTTTCATGCTATCTGATATCACCTCTATGTCATGCCATACGTTGTCCTTCGTCAATGAAGTATTGTGCATTTGTGTGTGTGTGTGTCTGTCTCTCTCCAAGTAATTATGTTCTTCAGTAATTAGATATAAGTGATATACTATTATATCGTTTTGATTCATTCAACTCTGTAATCAATATTTGCACTTCACAATTGACTTGTCCTGAGTTTTCTTGCTCCCTCCTATCATTGCTTACCTGTTAATAAATTCTTTATAGACTACATAGAATTAAATATTCAATTACCATTGAATATAAAATTTGAATGCTTAAAATATTAACAATTACCTGATGAGTGAGAACATTTTCCCCTTTTTTTAATTTATAGGATCTGAACTATGGACATTATCCGCCATCAGCCTTTCTCTTTATTACAGTACATGAATTGAGTTCAAAACATTTAACAAAATTATTACATGAGTTGAGTTCAAAATATTTAACAAAACAATATGATTTTTTACATGTTTGATTTCATTGATGTAAATAAAAAGTGTAATTGCTAATAGCATATGTGAATAATAAGACTTGCTTCTTTCTTTCTTTTTTTGCCCATAGTAGGACTTATTCCAACATTCTATATATAATGCTCAATATGCGTGTGTTAGAATGGTCAAAATATATGTAAAGGTGACACTTTATAAAGGGGCATAACATAAATAGTGGAATTCTAACTCCAACCACTCTTCATGTTTCCATATATCTACCCATTGATCAAAAAGAAGACGAAGACCAAGTCCAAAGCATTAAACAGGGGTCTTTACAACGCGCATGCACGAAATTTCTCACCTTCTTTAATATTAAAAAACCATTTCATCAAAACATTATCAACAATATTTGGATTAAGAGAAAGCGACTTGATTTTCTTTAACTCAAGGTTATTGTCGAAGCTACTTGTAGAAAAAAAAATTACAATCAGCTTCAAAAAACATTCAATTAGACTCAATAATACTCGAGATATCAAGTACTGCATTTAGACCTAAATATAAGATCTAGTTGACTTTTTAAAAGAATCTTAATAAAGTCAATTACATTAATTTAAAGTATTTAAATTTGTTGTTTTTCTTCAAATTATTTTATCCGACTTATAAACTAATATATAATATAATGATATATTACATATGGTATGATTAAGTATAATTTATTTATATTCCTTAATTTCTCAAAAAAATCAATTGGATCTTATATTCATGACCGGAGAAAGTATTAATTTAGTCCTATTTATAAATTAAGGAGAGAATGTATTTTTTGTCCTCTTTGTAAGGCATATATTTGTTTTCATAAGAATGTTCAATTTTACCCTACATTTATTATTGTGTAAATTATTTTTTAGAAGTATGTAACTAAATAAGGGTGAAATTGAGAAGTTGTTGAAATTTAAGACAAAGTTTATGAAGTTTAAAATTTTGTTTTTATCCATATGAAAATGTTGGAAGTACCATATAAATATGACTAGATGAGTAACTTTATTTAGAAAAGAATTAACTCAACTTTTTATACTCAACTTTGTCTTCATTCTGATTTTGCTTCCTCAAAGGCAAAAATGGTCCAAATTTTATTATATAGGGATCAATATTTTAAATAAAATAAAACTTGAGGAACCAAAACTTATAACTTTAAATTTCAATGATGAAAATCAAAATGAGTTCGAATTTATTAAGGTATAAAAAATTATATCACCCCTAAAAAAATCTAGAAGAAGAATGATCAACCCTTTCACTGTGAATTGTCCCAATCTTTATGTTTTCTTCTCACTTTGACTTTGTCTCTCACACTGCTTTCATTGCATTCCATATAGTAGTTGCCCTTACACGTTCTATTGTTTTTGACTTTGTTTCACACTGCTTTCATTGCATTCATATACTAATATTTTATTGTACATTTAGTTATATATTGAGCTCCCATGATTTTTGGATATCACAAAAGTAAACATCCAAATTCAACTCTCATTAATTTGTTTCATTTAATTAGGATAGTTGAAGAGTCTGGCAGTAGTAAATTTCCAGAAATCACGGACTGAGCACTGTGTGTTACTCAGACAACTTCTTATATTCGTAATAAAATAAAATTCAGTCAGACTGAATCCAACCAACTTATATATTTAAGTGAATTGAGTTACCTTTGAATATAGATGCACTGTATTACTTTATCCCAAAAAAAAAAGATGCCCTGTAGTACTTTAGTTAGCTACGGTAAAGGATTATCCAAGAAATGTACCACACCATGGTAATTAAGTTAATGAGAAAAAAAAAAGGAGAGAATTAAGTTCTAAATTTCTAAAGATCAATAGTAAGTGTAAAAGATAAAACCTCCTCTTCTCTTCTTATTTTATTACATTTAATTATTTTTTCTAAAATACTTCTTATTTTTGTAAGATCTACTAGTCGCTTCTGTTCAGTTGAAACCAACAGCCAACCGTATTGGGCGAAAATTCGTTAATTTGAGAGTCAAATAATATATTTCTTATGAATCATGGCACTTGGCACTTGGCACTTGGCAGACAAAGACCGTTATGTTTTCTACTTTTTGTGGAAAAAAGCATTTTATTGTATTACTTTTTTGGGTTTCTTTTCTGAGTCATGTGATTTCTTATTTTGCCTTTTTCTTCTTTTACTTACTGGTTTGCAAATTAGGATCAATTCCGCTTGCTCTACCTACGGTTGTTACAGCCTTTGGCGATATTTACTCTCTCTAATCTTTATATATATACGAATATAATTTTAATTTTTTTTGAATATGTATGATCCTTTTACTAATTTTTTATTTTTATTTCTAATTATAATCCGTGGCTATTCATTCTCTCAAATTCTCACCCTCACCCTCTCTTTAATTAACGATATAGGCATCATTTGTTGTCTTTAGTCACTGACTTTATTAATCTACATAGATATGTATTACTTTTTAAATTAGGGATAAAAATAAAAAGAAACATTAAAATTTATCTTTATTCGGTTATTTATACTATCAGCTTTTGTTTTTTTTTTTGGCCCGCGGTTACTTGTAGGAGTAACTTTTTTTTTTTGGCCAACGGTTATGTATACCTTTTAAATGATTTTTTGACTATTTTAACTTCTAGACGATTAGCATTAATTACTTATGATTTTTCTAACTTCTTCTGAGTTTAAATGTTTAACTAACAATTTCAGGTATAATTTGCATATATAAGGAAGAAAAATATTTTCTTTTTTTTCCCAGAAAAGAAAAACAAAATTTCATTTCTATTGGTATGAAGAGAATTTTTGTTCAGGTCACCAAAAAAAACAAACAAACAAACAAAAACAAGAGGAAAATTGTGGTCGTTTGCATGAGGTCACTATGATGTACTATTGCATTTAATTTGCTTAATTGGGAGCCATTCGCTCCAACACATCAGGGAAAATGACAGTGAGTATTTAATCTAGGATCAAGGTTTCATACTAACCCAAAAAATATCATGGACTAAAATGCCCTTGCTAAGTTTTTTTGTTTTTTTAAACTTATGTATCAAAAATAAACTATTTTGGACCAGTGACCTAATCAAGGGTTACTAGCTACAACCACCTTATTATAGTTTTTTTCAAGAGTTTTGTCACAACAAACTCATCTACACACACACACACACACACACACATCATCAAATTTTTTATATGCATATCAAGAAGGATAATATTCCCCAAAAGATATATTTTACAAACTAGTTTTTGTAATCTAAAAAACACTGATCTAATTGTGAATTTTTTTATTAAATTATCTTAACTATACCCAAAGGAGAATAAAAATATTAGATTGTATTTTTAATTAAATTAAGCTCATTAACAATATATATATATATATATATATATATATAAACTACGCTTAAAGCTTGGTTAAAGCAGTGTTGCTCGATTTTAAATTTAAAGAATGGTAGTATTTTAAAACTAATGAGAAATTTCCATGTGATTCAATTCCAAAGTTATTATGAGGATATGAATATAATCATTTTTTTTAACAATTTGTTTAGTTGAATGTCGATCTTTATTTTAGAATGTCGCAAGTGTTAAAGCTAACAGATGTGAAGATGTAAACGTGAAAATAAATAAAATGAAGTAAATAGGATTATGGTAATACATACAGTGCATGACTATACACTCAGGTGTTTTAATTCTTAAGGAGTTGCGAGAATTATGCCTAAAAACTAAATTTATAAATTTTTTATTCCTAAAAAAAACTTCATGAGATTTCACTTTTTTATACGTATTCCCCCTTGAACCCACAACTCTCATTCTATATGAATGTAATAGAATAGTAATATAACCAGACAATTACCCACCCCACAAGCAAAATAACTCATGACAGTGATTTAAAGATTTAATATCAACCAAATGATCAAAATCACTTGGATGAATCGTAACGGCATGAAGCTTTGATGAAAGAACTACTCTTTTATTTTTTTTCCTGTTTTTCTTTTGGGTAGTAAAGAACTACTCTTCTTGATTTCTTGTATTGGATTTTTTTGCATAAACCATGATGTTATACACCCACGCTCCGGCCACTGCTCCGACCACAGGCGCTGTCATGTACACCCATATTCCTTTCATTTGTGCCACATTATAGCTGGTCCTAAACCTTCTGGCCGGGTTCATCGATGCTCTGGTCACCGGTCTATCACACCAATAAATACATATACCAACATAAATATATAACATGACCAGTATTTCTTAAGCATAGATTATTAGTTCAATTAGTGGGTTATATTTGAGAAATTAGAAATTCACATTATATGGATTTAGATAAAAAAAAAATGCTAGAATCACCTATAAAATTTCATAAAATAGTATACGTACAAATTTTCACTTTGGTCACAGTTATGAACTCAATATTGTAAAAACAATAAGCAGTCTACTTACATGTATTTTACTCTACACCAATCCATATGCATACACACTACAAAAAATTTGGTTTTTGGAAAGTACAAAAGTCGCCACCGAAGGTTATCGGTGGCGACTTTTTGTCGCCACCAAGTCGTTGCCAATGCAACTGTGGGCGAAACCCATAGGTGGCGACTTTTGTAAGTCGCCACTGAAAGTGAAAATAAAAATCACAAAGTCAAAGTCGCTATCGAAGGTAGGGTATCGGTGGTAGGGTATTGGTGGCGACTTGTGTCACCACCAAAGCTTGGTAATCTGTGGTGACAAAAGTTGCCACCGAAGGTAGGTAATCAGTGGTATAGGTGGCGACAAAATTCGCCAACAAAGCTGGACTATAGGTGGCGACAAAAGTCGCCACTAAAGGTGATTACAAAAAATTTGACTTTTTTTGCCACTGAAAGTCTTAGTGCCCGTTTGGTTCACGGAATCTGAGGGAATGTAATGGAATGTAATACAATGTAATGGAAAGTAATGTAATGATGATTAGATGAAGTTGTTTGGTTTGTTATTAAGAAAAGATGATACATAGACATGAACACGTTTAGTTGGATTACATTAAATATGGTAATATATGATAATAACATATCAAGAGACAAAATTACCCCTTGTCTACATATATATGTATAATGACTTGAAATTATCTATTATTTTATTAAGTATGTACAATAACCGTATTCCTACTAATAATAATAAATTAATGGACAAAATTACCTTTTGCCAATATGGGAAAATAAGGACAGTTTTTTTTAATATGGCAGTGGAAATTGAAAAGGCCGTGGGATATGTACATAGGTTTTTTTTAATTAAATTCGGTGGAGATTAAGGTGAGTTTCTGAATCCCCTCTTTATCAAACAAATGGCCAATAATGCTTGAAAGCCCCTCAAGTCTTTGAAAAGCCGACAGCAACGTGTCCTTCAATATTAGCCTCAAGGTCTCCACGTATCCACCAAATCCCTATTATATTCTCTAGATCCTTCTCGCTTCTCATTTTTCGATTTCTCAGCCTTACCTCTTCATTTTTTTATCAATTAAAACAATGCAAAATTATCACCGGGAAAAAAAACCTTCTTTACCATTTTTCCTTCAAAGAACAAAATACCTTGTACTAAGGTTTTGCGCCAGTAATTTGCTTGAGTTTGGGGTTTTCTTTCCTTTAATGTTTTTTAAGGTTTTGTTATGTTAAAAGAAAGCAAGCAGATATTAAAACCAGAAAATAATTTATTACTATATTAGGCCAACGGAAACCAGAGGGAAGATGCGAAATCAATAGTTGGCTAAGAACAAAAACAATCAAAGTAGAAAATGTAAAATCAGAAGCTGAATCAGTGTACGAAATGGCACCATAAGATGATCAAATTGTGAGAACGGAGAAGAAGAAGAAATGTGACCTTGAGAGTGTGTGTGTGTGTGTGTGTGTGTGAGAGAGAGAGAGAGAGAGAGAGGGAAGGGGTTAGGTGAGAGAGGAGGAAGAATGACGCGAGATGGCGCACAACAGAAGCAGTTGTGGGAGGTGAGGCAATATGATTTGATGATCTAGGTAGGGTTTATTTATAGGCAATATGGTAAATTAAAAAGTTATAATAGTTATATGGTCTTTTTCTCTAAATTACAAGATCCCTGCATCCTGATTAATGAATATTAGCTGTGTAATCGTGATTACATTAAATAATGTAATCTAGATTACATATGTAATCCTCTTTATGTTACAATAAGTACAACCAAATGTCGTAATTAGCCTGATTACATAGGATTACATGTAATCATATCCCATGTAATCGAACCAAACGGGATGTCAATGGAGAGTGTGAGGAATAAAGAAAAAGGTAAATACCCAATGGTAAAGAGAAGACACGAGCCATTAATTGATTTTGCATTTTGAAAATGTTTTAGATGGAAATTTTTGTTTGACATGTGTTTTGTTTAACCCATTTGAAATATATGGTGGTTAATTTTTTGTTGGTTTTGATTTTTGGTTGATTTGAAATTATCTCTCTTTGGTGGTCAACTACAAATTAATGAAATTTCTTACAGTAATTGTTGAATTAATTGTCATTATATAAGGCATTCGCTTATATTGGAAATTATGATAGGAATCATGCTTTTAAGTATATAGTAGATAGTAGATGAAGTCAAGTTTTTCTCCTTTATAGAAATTGGTAAGTTTTGATTAGGGTTAAGTAGCAAATTTACTTTGAAAGTATAGGCCCAGGAGCAATGTTGCCCTGTAAGTTTTTTTTGTTTCAATCTTGCCCTGAAAATTTTAAAATGAAGCAATCTTGCCTCTCCGTTAACTTAAAGCTAAATTTGACTTTAACTGTTGACTTTGACTATTTCATTTTTTAAGGCTTACATAGATGATGATTCATTTAAGGTTTTAATCCAGGTAGCAGTGGATGAAAATTAAAAAAAAAAAATAATCCACATCTACCACTGATATTCATTTATTATATATAAATCACTTGACATGACAGTTCTCTATGTCAAGCTTCAAGCAAGTTAACTATTTTTTTTTTATTTTTTTAAAATAATAAATTAATATCTGTGGGAAGATGTCGATTTTTTTCTTCTTTTTATCCATTGCAACTTGTGCAAAAACCTTAACTGAGTCATCGTCCACATAAGCCTTAAAAAAAAAGTTAAACTTAACAGTCAATATGCATTTTTGTCTTACTTTGACCATTAAGTTTAACTTTTTTATTTTAAAGTGAGGCAAAAATGCGCATTGATCATTAAGTTTAACTTTTTTTTTTTTTTCATTTTAAGGCTTACGTAGAAATTATGATTAAACTAAAGTTTTAGCCCAGATTACAATAGATAAAAAAGAAAAAAAAATTGACATCTACCCATAGATATTAATTTATCATTTTAAAGAAATAAAAAAAATGGTTAACTGCTTGAGGTTGAACCTAGAGAACTGTCACATTAAAGTGAGATAATAAATGAATATCAGAAGGTAGATGTGGATTGTTTTTTTTTATCTACTGCCACCTAGATTAAAATCTTAGCTAAGTTATCATTTACGTAAGCCTTAAAAATAAAATAAAAAGTCAAAGTCAAACTTAACTTTAAGTTAATGGAGGGGCAATATTGAGACCAAAAAACTTCCCGGGCAACATTGCTCCAAGGCCTATACTTCTCGAGTAAATTTGTTATTTAACCCTTTTGATTATTCATGTTCATAGGGGATGCCATAACTATTGTTGACCAGTTAGTGAAATTCTCTCACAAGATAAATGATAATTTTTGTTTGCTTGACCTCCTCCTTTTGTTTAAGAGGTGGTGGTTGATAATAGTTAGTCACAGATATAAATTGTTGAGGGTAATGAATTCTATAAAGTTTATTTCCTCTCTCGTTGAGGAAGGAGGAAGAGCTTTCTTTTTTATGAAGCTATTTTGATAGTTTTATTTTTATTCCTATTTAGTTAAATATAAAGCTATCACATAAAAGAAACAACTAAACAAGCTTGCAAGCAAAACATTGCATTGCAGAACTTGATGGATATATATGTAGTTGAAATGTTGGGCCAAATACGTTTTAAAGTACTTATGGAACATTTTAAATTACCTCCCATATAGGTTGAGTTATTTGTTAGTCATTACAATTCATTTTTTTAATGAAAATCAATTTCATTAAAAATAAAATAAAATGAGACAATGATAAATGTGAACTAATGAACTAGCTCAGCATGGATCAGAATAAAGATACTAAAAAAGCCATTTACATCAATTTTTCTAACCTTTGCATGACTCAACAGCATGACAAAGTTAGAATTTGATACTTAAAGATATTGAGTGTCCCTAATACATCTAGACTTTGACATTGCGTTTTGCCTGACTTGTTGAAGGTGGCCACTAAGTACAATAACTTCCCTATTAGGGATTTGAAAGTGGTTGTATGAATTTGAGAGAGAATGAAAAATTAGTTTGGTGCAATAACATTAGAAGCAACCAGTAGAGACAATCATCTTCAAAACAACCCGGTGGCCACAAGTACAAAACTTCCCTAGTAGTTTTGTTTTGCTAGGTACATGTATCTTCTTATTGAAGGTTTTTTTTTTTTTTAGTGAACTTATTAGAGACAATTATATTCAAGACAACCCATTCATAGTTAAATTGTGTTTTCTATAACCGTTAAATTGTAATTTTAAATATACGAATTTTCCATATATAGAAATATAAAGAAGGCCTATGAAATCCACAAAAAACACAAGAGGGCCTACGAAAGTTATCTTCCACACATACGTATAATATAAATATATGATGATGACTATTGGGCTTTAAGGTTAATATTTTTTGGATCCGTGGACTAAATGTACTTCTCCATTTCACAAATTGGTCTGCTAATTGAGCCAGGCCCAATAATATTTAGTTCAAACAAGGATTATAAAGAGAGACATTGTTTGTAACGTAAGTAGAAACTAGCGATATGGGGAGCCTCACTCAAAGAGCCCCTCTATTCTCTTGGAGTGTGTTTGGTTGAAAGTTTTTGAAGGTTGAGTTAGGTGAAAGTAGGATTGAAGTATAAAAAACTTCCGTTTGGTTAGGAGTAGAGGAGTGAGGTGAGTTGATTTTTCTTTTTTGTCATTTAATGAGAACCTCCCCTAAATTACCAAACCTCAAAATTATGGGTTTTGTAAGGGAAGAGAAAATTTATATTTCATTGTAATAAAATTGCCCATAGCATTTTTTTAAAAATGTCATATGTACCCTTGAAGAAAAACTCATCTCCTTCTCTTCAAACTCTGACGACATTGTCCAGACGCTGTTATTCTTTTTACTTACCTTCTTATGTAGGACATGATCAGTAATACACCTTCCACATATATAGAAGCAACCAAAGCCAAAACCATGTTTTTAACAGAACCTACACTTTAATTTAATAAACACATGTCTAAGAAGCCCATTCATTATGAGTATTTGACTGATAATTAAAATATAAGAAAAATGACAAAAGTTTTTCAAGGTTGGGTTATAATTATGTTAATAAATTAATATTAAATATTAGTCTTAAT
>JBAGKO010000001.1:13982030-14012451 GCA_037177275.1 Acacia concinna | reverse complement strand
AGTAATAATCTATCCTCCTCACTCTTGCATCCTCCTCACTCTTGCATCCAAATGCCTCTTGTAACATACACGAATTACCTCAAATGAATTTATATCATATTATTTTTAATAGATGACACTGTATCTTTTCTTCAAATATGTTTATTTTAACTTTTATCTTGTAACTTATGACCCTACATCCATCTTATCAATTTCATCTTAGCTACCCATAGTCCTTTTTAAGGTCTAATTAAACATTACTTCTCTATTTTTTGATACTCCCTCTTATCTTAATTATAAGAGCTTATTGGCTGTTTTTTAGAGAATCTTAGAAAAGTTCTAAGAAAACTAATTACATTACTTAATTATATCATATATTGTATTTTATTACATTATATATTAGTTTATAAGTTAAAATACATAATTTGAAGAAAAATAACAAAGTTTAATGTATTAAAGTAATGTAATTAGCTTTTTTATGATTTTTTTAGGAATCTCTAAAAAAAGTGAACGAGCCCTTATAATTAGGACTTGATGGAGTATAAGATATATTTAAGTAGTTGATCTTGACTCTAAGTATAAAAAAGTTTTTATATTTATCAATATTTTTTAAATTTACTTCTATTGATACTCCCTCAACAATAATTAAAGAAGAGAGGGAATGAGAGGATTAAGGATAAAGAGTAGAGTGTTTTAAAAGACACATCATGTTAACTAACTTAACCAACTTTATTAATATAATCAAATTAATTAAATATATCTTATTAAAGACATGAGAGGGGTATGAAATTTTAAATCTATAACAAGTCCCACTTAAATATGTATGCTGCTCTCCAAAATGTGAAGTCTATTTCTTACAGACAAAATTGCTGTCAGAATGAAGAGTCGGAATTGGGCTAATATTCATATTCTTCTCCTTCCAAAGCTTTCCCTGGAGAGTCAACAAGAATATTAATGGTCACGAAAGAACATACTAGAATTAGGTATCCTAGTCAACAATTTGAATTGTATTCGTTGTGGCAGGGGCAATAATAAATCAGTAGATTTTTTTTGCCCAATATTAATGTGTTAAAGAATTATTATAGATGGGCAGTTTTTATAATTAGAAGGGATTTAACAATATGCCAGTGAGGTTTACTATATGAAATAGGCTGGTTGCCTATGAATTTCAAAACAAATATTTGCTTCAAATTATTGTTACATGCAACAAACTACTATAAATATATAGTATTTGACACTATTTTATCGTCATATTTAAAAATTCTTGGTAGTCAAGAATTTGAACATATTTTAGTGTTGACTTGTGAGTTAAAATTTAACGGTTAAAAACCGTCAATTTTAACCATTGTATAAGCACTTTTCAAACTTTTGCCTTATATGGCACCTTTTTCAATTAACCGTCATGCATGATGGTGAGATGAAAAATTGTGTATTCATAATAGGGACTAGACAGGAAGTTCACTTTTTGGATGATGCTTTAAAGTGATAAAGCAATAATTAAGATCTAAATGCTATATATAGATGTTCATAAGGGAATTTAAATGAAAAAGTGCTTGATGTCGATATTATGATTACTTTTTGAAAATAAAATCGATCCTTATAATTGTATGTGCAAACAAAATTACTTCTTACCATTTATTTTTTATTTGTCTTAGAAATAAGTAATTGTTTCAATAGTTTTCTGCTTCTTCTTCTCTCCTTTTTTTTTTTTAAACGAACTAGCAAGATGAGGGTGCGGATTTTACGCAGAGATTAAACAAATTAAAAGTATTAAAATGAACCACATACTCTCTCATATCCTAATTATAAGGGCCATTGGTTTTTTTTGAAAAATTCTAAGAAAATTCAAAGAAAAATAATTATATTATTTTAAAATATTAAATTTATTATTTTTCCTTAAATTATGTTGTTTGACTTAATAAAACATAATATATGATATGATTAAGTAATGCAATTAATTTTTTTATGATTTTCTTAGGATTCTACAACAAAATCAACGAACCCTTATAATTAGGACCGGAGAGAGTACTTCATTTTTTTTAAAATTATATAGCTTCTTGGAGTTTTTATGACTTGTATTAATAACATTGATGCTTCTCTTAAATGATTTTTAAGTTCAATTTAGTTTCAAACTACTTCTTAAGATAAGGCTTAGTTTAGATGGAGTGAACAAAGGAGCAATCTAGAGATAATAATACAAAGGAAAAGTTTTAAAAATAGTAAAAAATTGTTATTTTTACAAAATTTCCTTCCTAATATTATCAAGCACCAAAAAAAAAAAAATAAAACAAAACAAAATCCTTCCCATCCAAATTATGGGTTATGGTGGAAAACTTCAAAATAATATTATTTTTATACAAAAATGTTTTAAGCGATTAGTATAAAGAGAAATATTTGTTTTTTTAAAAAAATTCAAAGGTAAGTTGCCGTCGAGACTTGGTTGTTCGGCCAGCAACTCACAGTTCACGCCTCATGGAAAGATTAGTTTTAACTTTCACATCAGATGATGTATTAATTAAAATTTAAATGATTTCTGTTTGCTTTTTACTTGGTGGGCAAGTTGCTTCTAATTTAAAACTTTGTTGAGATAACTTTAACAAAAAAATGATGAGAAAGCAAAATAAAAACTGGAAATGAAAGGGACAGCTATTCCTACCCGCCCGCAAATAAATTAGAAAGAGATAAGGCCTAACAAGAGTGTGTTTTGGGTCACTCTATCAAACATATCTCTTTGCTTTTTGGTTTTATGTCAAATATTTGTTCTGTACAATATAAAATTACTTACATATATTTTTTATGGTAAACGTGCGCTCAACACCTGAACTATTTTTTACGATGTAATTAACACCCTAAAATATTTAGAGGTTCTGAGGTGTAATTAGCACTCTCACTAATAAATATATAAACTATTGTTTTCTCCAATGTTAGCATTAAAAATACCATATAAGTATTTAATATGTTAGCTAATTTATAATTAAGATACCCTCTAAATTAAAAGGAAAAACAAAAAGTTCCACTGAAAAAGTTCTTCCTTTGAACACTTTTTTTCTCATTAAAACTTATCATATTTGCAGAATTAATTAAAATCTAAGACAATAGAATTTTTTTCTTAAAAAAAATTCAGGTGCAATTTTAATTATAAATTAGTTAGCATATTAAATATTTATTTAGCACTTCTAATGCTGACGTATTTACAGAAAAAAAGACAGTTTATGTATCTTTTAATGAGGGGTGTTAATTGCACCCATTTAAATACATCAGGGTGCTAATCACACCTCTAAATATTTCAGGGTGTTAATCGCACCTCAGAAAATAGTTCATGATGCTAACTGCACTTTTAAATACTTTAATGTGTTAACCGCACTTAAAAAAATAGTTTAGGGTGTTGAATACACCTTTACCCTATTTTTTATAACTAAAATCACTTAACATATATCATTATAGGGTTAAGGTTTAATATTATCTTGAGAGTAATAACTTAGGGGTACTAGGTTTTCAAATTTTTTTAAGAAGAAAATTCATCCTAACCGCAAAAAAAATTTTAACCTTTAAAAAATTGATGTAAAATGACGATACTTTTAATGTAACATTGTTCTTCATTTGTTTTTTAAATAACTAACACTCTTAAATAGTTATTTTTATAACAGAATCACACTTTAAACCATTATTTTAAGACAATTTTTAAGGTTTGATCTTTGACACTTGAATATATCAAGCATTTTGCCCAATAAGGGCATTGTTCAAATTTCCTACAGAAGGCAAATTAGCATGAATATATAAAGCGTTCTATAACTTTGTAATACAAACAACAATAATAAAGTCTTATTGAGGGAACAAAAATAAAAACAACAACAAAGTATTATCAACAACCAAACATTTTACAAAGTGCTAGCTTCTAAGAGGAATTGATTAATTTATCCAAAAATATACGTGACAAATAAACTTTAGAAAATTTTCAGAAAAAGACCGCTGAAATATATAAAGGATGATTCAGTGCTACGAAATTGAAAAATTCTAACTTTATTTATTTATGTAAATGCTACTGGATTTTTACAACAATATCTTAATTCACAAAAAGAGTATTTCAATTCACAACAACTCACAGCTTAAATATATAGTATCTAAATGCATCTGTTGTTATGAATTGGGATATTCTTATTATAAAAATTCAGTGGTATTTACGTAAATTAAGTAAATGTCTTTAGAGTTTTACAATAAGAGTATATCAATTAACAACATTAGAGACATTTAGATATTACGTATTTAAGCTGTGAGTTTGTGTGAATTGAGATACTTTTATTATGAAAGTTTAGAGACATTTAGATACTCGTATTTAAGCATTAGAGGCATTTAGATACTTTTCGTAATCCTCATTAATTCGGTTCATTCACGATCAAGCAAGTTAATTGTGTTTAGTTAACTATTTACTTAGAAAATTAAAATGATTTATGGATATTATATAATTTCATTCGTTAGTGGCAATTTTTACGGTCAAATTAAGAGGGAAAAGAGTTAGTAACTTATAAGCTACAACATGGTGAAGTAAAATTCAAATCTCATAAAAAAAATATTTATAGAATATTATTAACTTATACAATTTTATTTAATTATTTTAATATCAAAATAAGATACAATCACGCTGTCTTCCAATCATTTCCCACTACCAAACCACATAGATTGAAGCCACGTCTCCTCCTATCATCAAATCACACGCTTCCTTTAATACATATCATCCATCACACTCTTCCGTGCATACGTGTGTGGAAAATGTCTTATTTTATTTTATCACAACTTTTTTAATACTGTCATAATTCATTTTAAAAAATAAGTTGGGGCCCACAACGTGGAATTTTTTGCAGCAGCCTCTCTTGAGAGTTTTAAGCCCATACGTCGGCGTTCCAATGGAAATGAAGGAGGATTTTTTGGAGGTGGTATGAGGTCCACAAGTTTTTTTTTTTCTGTTTTTTTCGTTAATTTTTGTTGGCAAACATGTCACAAACCTATTACGTGTGCCTCTTTTAACAAATTAATAACCAATTCTTCCCTTATCTATCACATGATTGAGACTTTTATCACTGCTTATGAAACTTTTCTTCATTACTGCAAGTAATACTCTTACATTTATCTTTTAGCTATCTAATTTATTTTTAATTGGTTCAATAAGTTTTTATATAATACTCACCCTTATCTAAGATATAAAACTACCCCATCAAACCTAATGAATAACGTTTAATTTATTAGTTCTGTCTTAAATTTTAAAAAATCAATCATATTACGTTCTGTCTTTAATATAAAATCTAATTTGAGGTTAAATTTAGTTATAATTATAATTTTGAATCCATTTTATCTTCTAAATTTATATATTTATTTTTTCAAAGTGCCCCTAATGATGTTGGGTATCAAAATGTTTTCATATAACAACAGTTATATTTATTACAAATAATGAATTTAACTAATTTTTTAAAATTATTCAATTAATTATTTGACTCTTATATTATAAACCAAATTAATAATTCTCTAAATGATTAATATTATGAATTAATGATTATTCTTAGGAGGTGCATTACATTTTGGACCTAGGGGTATATATTTTTCATGAAAAAATAAAATGATTTTAATTAATTTTATCATATAAAGTAAATTACAGTTTATAAAAAAAAAGTGAAATACAATGCCTTAGAGCTAGACATAAAATTCAAATAAAAATTACAAATATAATATAAATAAAATCCTAAAATATTGTTAATATACTCCATATGATTATATTAATAGAACACAAAGGCCACGAGGGAAGAACATATACCAAAAAAAAGGCTCACCACCCAGTCCTCCAACGTACAAGAATAATCGAAGAAGAAACCCATAGTTTAATAATAATAACAATAACAACAACAATAATAATAAAAGATTCATTTAAGTTTTATTGAATACATGGATTCGTTTATTTTGAGTCGCCATTAATTTCTGCGAAACTCCTATCCATAATTCATGGGTCAAACAAAGATGACCCTAAAAAAGGAAACTTTTTTCTTCTGTATCTCCGCGTCTCGCTTTCCCAGTCCTTTCGTTCATATCTTTCCCTTTTATTTTTCATTATATTTTAATTCATCTATTATCGTTACTTTACCTCCAAGCTTTCATTTTTATATTTTTCTTATAAAAAAAGAGAAAATTTCTCTTTCCTCTTTGGAAAAATCAGACCACAATACTGTTCAAAACTGGTCAGAATCCTCTGGGCTTCTTGCATGAGTGGCGACACATCGAATTTTACTTGCTTGGGCTACTTATAGGTAACACCGGTCAGAATGATTTGTTGGGTCTTGCTTTCGGAGACAATATAAGCTACTTTGATTTTCAGCTTTGAGTGTTTGAGCATCTGAATGGCTTTGATTTCTTGAAGGCTTTGTCTTCCTTATCTCGACACTTCTGAAGGATATATAGAGTTGTCCAATTATTGGCGTTTTGGAATGAATTATAGATTGGCGGATTCTGGTGAGGAAGAGTGAGATCCTCGTAGGTTTTTGTCTTCGGTCAAATTTCACAAAGGAGTAATGAGTTTTCTCCTTTGATCTGGAATTGCTCATTATATATCCGGGGATTGAAGATTATCTATTTTGTGGCAGATTGGGAATTTAAGTGGTTGATTTAATTGACTCTTGGATTTTAATTGGGTGCTGAGTTTCTCCGATGGATGAAGCTCAGGTTGGCTCTGGTTCCTTGCCTCCTTTCTTGGCGAAGACTTATGAGATGGTGGAGGATCCTTCCTCGGATTCGGTAGTTTCATGGAGCAGCAATAATAGAAGTTTTGTAGTATGGGATCCGACGGAATTTTCAAGAGATTTGCTACCAAGATTCTTTAAGCACAATAACTTCTCCAGTTTCATCAGGCAACTGAACACTTATGTAAGAAGATCGAATCTTCTCTTGTTCTTGTTGTTTTGGTTTGTTTTGCATTTCATTTTTTCCTTTCTGCTGCTAATAGCTTAGACTGCGTTTGATCAATTGTTTTTTTCCTCTTCTCCTTTTGAGCAGGGTTTCAAGAAAATTGACCCAGAACGGTGGGAATTTGCGAATGATGATTTTATAAGGGGTCAACCACACCTTTTGAAGAGTATCCATAGGCGAAAACCAGTTCATAGCCATTCTTTTCAGAATCAGCTGGGACATGGAGCTTCTCCATTATCTGAATCAGAAAGGCAGAATTTCAGAGATGAAATAAGGAGGCTTAAACAAGATAAACAAGTACTTGCTTTAGATTTGCAGGGATGTGAACAAGAATGGCAACCTTGTGAGATACAAATACATTGCTCAACCGACCGTTTGGAAAAGTTGGAACAGAAGCAACAACAGATACTCTCTTTAATTTCTCAAGCTGTGGAGAAACCTGGGGTTGCTTTGAATCTCTGGTCACTTTCAGAATCCCCGGATAGAAAACGAAGGTTGCCGAGAGGAAGCGGGTCCTCGTGTGATGAAGCAAGCATTGAAGATCCTATAGAGACTTCCCAAATGTCACCTGGAGAGGTCTCCATACTGACATCAAACTTGGAGCGATTGCATCAACTGGAATCATCTCTGTTATTCTTGGAGAACATTGAAAAAGAAGTTAATGATTTTGTTCAAAGTTCTTTACACTTGGAGTTTGATGAGTCTACAAGTTGTCCTGATAGTCCATCTATATCATGCGTGCAACTAGACATTGAAACTCAGCCCAAGTCATCTGGAATCGACATGAATGCTGAGCCTGCTGTATCTGCTGTTCCTGAGGCTGTAACGCCTAAAGAACGAGTAGTGGAAACAACCACAGTGACGACTGGTGTTAATGATGTCTTCTGGGAACAGTTCTTGACAGAGAATCCTGGTTCATCAGAGACACAAGAGGTGCAGATGGAAATGAAGGATTCTGATACAAGAAAGAATGAAGGAAAACCTATTGAATTAAATAGATTTTGGTGGAATATGCGGAATGTAAATAATCTTCCAGAACAGATTGGGCATCTTAGTCAAGCAGAAAAAACTTAATTTCAGTTTATTACCATCCAGCTTGTGATGCCCAAAGAAAACTCTAGGTATGATTTGTTTGCTCTGTAACAGTAATATTTCTCATCTTCAAATGCTGAGTTGAACGTTTCTTCCTCAATTGATCTCAGTGGGTTCATTAGACTGGTAGCTGGTTTCTGAGTTTCTTTTTTCTTTTCTTTTCTTTTTTTTTCGATTTTTTGGGATGGGGGGTGGCAATTAGTCTCTTAGTTATATTAGGACTAAAATTTTATGAAATAGTGATATTGGCATTTTTGTATTTTACCATGTGAATGAAATTATCTGCAGTTACCCTTTGATGCCTTATGCCGCGAGAGTGACTTCTGAATTATATTAAACATGATGATGTGATGTAATTTTCAAGAATTAAAGCTTGGTGTTGCCATTTGTGATCTACAATTACTAATGTCCTATGTAAGGAGGAAGAGGCAAGGAGGATCTAATTGTGACAGTTCAATTGGGACAGTGAGAGCATTTCTGCGTATGTAATGAAATTTAACTGTAAATAAGACAAGTGAGAAAGAATACATAATGTAAACTTATGCGCAAGAGTAGAAAATCCTGTTGATTTTATTTTAACTATTTAGTTCTTCACATACTGACAAGATGTTACTGGAAACAAGGATAATATAAAATACTCCCTCCAGTCCTACATATAAGACCTTGTTCTGTATCTACTACGAGGTTTTATATTTAAGACCAGAGGAATATGAGATATAAATATCAGTTCTATTTATTTCTCCCTTCCACCACATTAGTAAATCTCTCAAAATCTGCTCAATACTATGTGGCTTACCACAATTAGTTCCATGTGGAAGAACTTCAATTTGAGATATAATACAGTAAAAAGTTCAGCTTAGTTGCTCAGCAGTGACGCTCATTGTAGCTGAAGTTCAACTACATAATAAATCCTATGGCTATGTAAAAAAATATTTTTTATATTATTATTCATTGTATTGACGGTTTTAATTAATGTCACTTGCTGTAGCCCATATATAACAACAAGAAACAGCCTTATCCCACTAGGTTCTACAGCCTTTATGATTGTACATAAGTTTTACATCAGATATCTATTTTTTGTAGCAATGCCTTATCCTTATTTGTCATGTTTTGAACGAAAGAATAGCAAGTTCTGTAAATCTGTTGACATTGGGCTGCTGTCCAGCCATTTGGCTAAGTTTCTGATATGATCACATTCCTTACCTGGGGAAGGTCCGTAAAACAATTGAATTTGTTTTTAGTCATTATTTAGTTAAATATAATTCCTGATACAAATAACTTGTTATAGCAAAAATCTGATGACTAAATAGGATCGTATGAGGTATGCGATATCTGCTAGACCATAGCGCATTTCAGGGCTTTGATACTGTTCCCCCCCCCCCCCCCCCCCAATTTTAAAAATTAGACAAATTCACAGAAGGCATTGTTTGTGCGATGTAAATTTTTCAACTGCACAGCACTGCATTTCAATAATGGGTCAAGCAACAAAATGATAAATAGAAAATGCAGCATCTGATGTATAATGATATCAACATCATCATCTATATCAGTATCAGTATCAATATTAACATAAAAATAAAAACTCTAACAAAGCCAAAAAAAACTCTAACAAAGCCATGCTATTCATAAATAAATATCATCGATTAATACAACAACAATAAAGCCTTAAATCTCACTAAGTGGAGTTAGCTACATGGATCGCATGGCTATATTTTAGTCATCAATTAATAGAAAATATAAAAATTGCAATCTTCTGTACTGCTCACAAGTTCATCATATTCCAACTCATGAGCCCCCCATCCAGTTAAGTGAATAAAACATGATTTGTGTGTTCCAGGTGGCTATAGAACAGAGTGTTTAGATGTACTAGACATCATACATAGTAGATAAAATGCTGATACAATATGAAATAGATCAAATGCTATGAAGTTTATACTGAATTTTAGGCAAGAAAATATAAGGATAGGAATGGAAGCTTTACAAGTTTTACTTTCTTTACTGCCTCCCGGCTAAGGAGCGCCTCTAAAGATCACAATATAATAGTATGCCGCATTAGCAGATTCTGAATCATAGTCTCTGCCTCTCTGGACTCCAGATTCAATCTGCATGCTCTGTATAGTAATGATGCCTTGTTCTTTACGTTGTATTATTAGATGATCTGATATCTTGTTTATTCTTAGCTTAGCCATATGAGAATTGGTACATTTTTTTTCAATCTTAATTATTCTGAAATCTGAAGTGAGAGCTTCAAATATAAAAACTGATAGTTGGGAATGAAAAATTCTTTGCTCTATGGTGACAAGCTGTGCACATAATTTCTTATCAGAATCAGGCTGCCTACTCTTGCTTCTGGTTGCTGGACAGGCAGTTTTATTTTGTTTTAATTTTAGGTTAAGTTTGTGAAAAAAATTAAGAAAGATTATTATGGTTCAGGTGACAAGTGCACGCATGCCCGTGTGTGTGTGTGTGGGGAGTTCCATAATAATTGAAAGGCTAATCATGTTGCTATTCTGTTCCTTAATTTATCGAAGTTCTGTAGTTGTGTCGTGTTTACACCACACTATGTAACTTTTTAATTTCATAGATGTCTGGAGATAATCTTCTGTTGGACCAGTCTGTTTCTGAAATGGGAATGAAATCTATTATTAGCTCGTATTAGAGATTGACAAGAGCAGTTTGATTTAACAGTGCTTTGTATTATCGTTTCAGGTTTCAGTATTTTGATCGGATATAACAATTGGTTTCAAAATTGGGCATTGCGTCAAAATCCGGTTGAGGCTTGTGGATAAGAAAGACAATTTGAATTGTCAAATTGCAAGCTTTTGATGCCTATCATATAAAAGCAGATAATGAAAGCTTCCCATCTCTCTCATTTGAGAACTTTACTTAACACTGGCTTTTATTGGATGGCTTTTTGTGAGTTGGTTTGGAACACAGATTCCATATGTTGATAAGGAAACGGCCCGACCTTGTACACTAAGAATCTGCATTCTGTTGCGTCCAATGAATTTGAATTTGAAACATCGATGCTTTGTGAAAGTGATCGATGAAGCACAAAGGCATTATGCGATTCATGTAAGCGAACCTCACTTAGTGAGAGAGAATGCTGCTTGCAGAACTTGCAGATATCTCAGTTCTGTTAGGATGTTATTTTACTCAAAGCATTGCTTTGAGTGATTAGGAAAGAACTTGCAGATGAAACTAGGAAAGATATGGGTGGATCTGAAGCTTAAAATGATTGTTAGAATGTAGATGTAATTGAGGCTAGCTCCAGTTTTTTTTTTTTTTTAATCAGTTCCTTGTTTTTATTCTCTGTAAAACTAACTCTTAGCTTCTAGCTTTTCTCTAATTCATGTATTATTCATTTCCTCTTTATCAGTCTCTCTGTTACTCCAGGTACAGGACATTCCCTCGTATGGCCTCTTAGCTAAAGCCAAATATCCAAGGCTAATTTTTTCTTTTTTCTTTTTTTTTTGGTTTTTTGCCACCTCAAGGCTTAACTTTTCATACTATTATTATAAAAGCTGATAATTATCTGTATTTGTAAATTAGAGTCAAAGTCTCACACTGGGGTTTGAATTTTCTTTATTCACTCATTGGTATGGTACAGTGCATACAAGGAAGTTGCTTCCGAGCTGTAATCCATATCTGTTAAAGTCAAAGTCAAAATCGGTTTTGGTCAAAGTCATAAATTGAATCTTCCCCACTCAAAGTTAGACTCTTGATTGGTATGCGTATTGAGTGTATTTTTATTATCGTTCTTTATAATTCTAGTTTCTTTCTATTCTTTCTTTTATTTAAATATCAAAGAGGTAGTTTTTATTTTAAAATTCATTTAAAATAATAATAATATAAATGTAAAAAATGTAATATTAAAGAAAAATATAAAGGCATATGAAATAATATAAATTTCATAATTTACAATAAATTATACTACCTACAATCCTAAATATAAGACTAAGATTAATAAAACTAATTAAATTAATTTAAAGTATTAATATTTAACTTTTTTTCCAAATTTATTTGTTTGACTTATAAGTAGATATGTTATTTAAATGATGCACAACACTTAATATACCCTCACACATGTTCCAATTTGTAGTATAAGAAACAATAAGAGTTTCATTTTTTACTTCTTACTTTCCCATTTTACCTTATTTAATCATCATATTTAATGTCAATATATTA
Organism: Acacia concinna; assembly: GCA_037177275.1. Taxonomy (NCBI): domain Eukaryota; kingdom Viridiplantae; phylum Streptophyta; class Magnoliopsida; order Fabales; family Fabaceae; genus Acacia; species Acacia concinna. Next base: position 14,000,247 of record JBAGKO010000001.1, on the reverse strand, counting down.
ACACTACACTTTTATCTCTAATGGAAATTGAAATAGTAAGGAAAAAAAATTAAATGAAGTTTTCAGAAGATTTGAAGAGTATTAACATTTTGTTTTAATGTTGATTTATCGTTATTTTTTATATGCATTTAATTTTATGATTTTTAGATTTTTCTCTTTTTAATTCCTAGGGTTAGAGTTGCCGCTATAAATTGCTCTCAAAATCTCATTATGTAGAGCTCTTATGAATTGAATAAAAGTTTATTCAGCTTCTTCCTTGAGTTTCTCTTCCCTTATAGATTAGTGTGGTTTCCCTTCTCTTTTGTAGCTGTTCTCCCTCCTCTAGTCTCTCTTTTTTCTTTCTTTCTTTTTTTCTCTCCCCTATTCTCTCATTTGTACCTCCTCTATCTCCCCCCATTCTCTTATTATGGGCTTGTTTGACGCTGGCGGTCACCAGCGTTTTTCAACTTCTCCTAAAAGAAAAAAGTAACTTTGTCAGATTTGGTGTTTGGGAGAGGTGGCGTTCAATAAGTAACTTGTATGAGAAAGCAGTTGAAAAACATAGGCTGAGCCATCTGACTTTTATAGGCGTTAGCATCCTCTCTCTCTCTCCAGCTTCTCACTTTCTCTCTCTAATAAGTCACTTTATTTTACTCCCAATTCAAATACAAGTAACTTATTCTACTCTCAATAAGTCACTTTTTCTACCCCTAATCTAAACACAATTGACTTCTCATAAGTTACTAATTTTTATAAGTTCCTTATCATAAAATACTTATAAAAATAAGTCACAATCAAACGGGCCCTATATTACATCAATTTTGGCATCAGAGCCAAGTTCCCTCCATTACTTTCACTACCCAAAGAAAATCAATCAAAGACTTTTCCTTCTTGAAATATTTTTTTATTATTCACAATATTTAGTTTTGGTTTTAGTTGAGGAAAAAAATAGAAAAGAAGAGTGAAAACAAGAGAGAAAAATATATGAAGAAACAAGTGTGAAAAAAGAGAGAAGTTTTATGCTAACCAATTACAAGTATGGGTTATTGAGTTGCAGGTATAGGTTATGGAAGAAACACTTTTGCGAACTACCATTATGCATATGTTGATTCTCATCGATATACTCATATTTATAAAAGATATCACGTCATGAAGATGAGCATATGAGTATGCCAATCGAAGATATGAGTAAGTTGATCCAATGAGTATGTTAGTCGATATAAGTATGTCAATCATCATCAATATAAATTTGGAGGCTATTGTTGCTATGATGAGGACTATAGCATTATTGAGAAACATTGCAAGTAAGAAAACAGAATATGAGGCTGCCAAAATAATTCACAAGGCTGAAGCTGAAGAACAACAATAATGGGATGGTATAAGAACTAAAGTTCAAGAGCTTCGGAATATCATACATGAGTGGAAAGAGGAATGGAAAGAGGCCTCATCCCAAATGAGAAAATTAACAAATATCAAAACTCTTTTCTTAAACTCAGAAGTTGAGGTTGTTGCTCTAATGGAAACATTGTTCCCTTCTCATGTAGAGCCCATTTGTGCTATTGAAGTGACGCCACTAGCATCTATCCTGCAATAGGCAACACAACAGGTAAGGCTAGACACTCTTGTAATTCAAGGAAGTGAGAACTCTAGGCTTGTTGTCATTCAGGATCAAGATTCTCTGAGTAAGGATCGGGTCATCCAAGTTACACAAATGCAAGTGGCTCATTCTCAAATTGTGGATGACAAGAATCAACTTCATCATATTGTAGGTCCACCTCATGTCCATGTTACATTTTCAAATGCCACTCAACTACTTAGAGGGTCACTTTATGAGTATCTTGTCTCTTGGAAAGACTTCCTAGATATTTACATTGATCAAGCTAGTCATTCCATATTTCCATGCAAGGCTCATTCTTTTGGTACATCACATGTTGGAGGGTTTTCCAAATCAAAGTTCATATCAAGCTGACCACATTTATGATTTTCTCTTTCACTATCTCACCAGTTGGAAAGGATTTCTAGATCGAAGGGCCACACCCCTCGCTCCTCAGCTCTATGCCTTTATTTTAACTCATTAGGAGCTAAGTTCTTCAAATAGTGGATAAATGATGGAAATGGAAATAAGAAGGGAAAGAAAAAGATTAAATGGAGATTCAATATAAAAGATTTGAAGTTTAAAGAGAAGATTTAGGAATAGTTTGTTTTAATGTGGATTCATTGTTTTATTTATATTTAATTGTTATTTGCATTTAATTTTATGATTTTTAGATTGTTCTCTTTTTAATTACTTGGGTTAGAGTTGGAGTTATATTGAATAAAAGATTATTTAGCTTCTTCCTTGAGCCTCTCTTCCCCTCCCTTTCTATTTGTCTGATTTCTTTTCCCCTTTCTTGCTTTCCTCCCTCCCCTAGTCTCTCTCTTCTTTCTCTCCCCTATTCTCTCTCATCTCTACCTCCTTTTCTCTTGCTGTCTTGCGTTACTCTTCTATACAATCTTATTCATTATTCTCTCTTTTACACTACTTTTTATTATAATAATTTTCTTATTATCTCTCTTTTATTATAATAATTTTCTTATTATCTCTCTTTTTCTTTGTATCCTAATAAATAAGAGTATTTGAGTAAAATTGGGTTGTCGGCTCACAACTTATTGTTCTTAGCCTTCAGTTTAACGTTTCTTATACTATCAAAGGGAAGAAGTATATCGCAGTGACTTCTCCCGGAGTCACCATTGTTCTTCATCATCATTTGTGCTTGTACTGTTGTGCTGATGCGATCATCGCTCCATTTTCCGTTGGAATAGTTGGCATTTCTGCATTTGCAATTATTCTTGCATTATGGTTCTAATGCTACTTTTTAATGCGTGTACGTGATAGAGAAATGAGGGCAATACAGTGTGATGATACGATCGTATTCTTTGTTGTTATTACGGATGCAGATGATTTCACCTTTCTATGCATAATGCACGATATATGCTTGATTAAATGACCAAAGTAAATGGTCTGTTTCTGGATGGCTACTTAAGGTTAAGGGGTAGGATTCAAAAAAGACGAACGGTATTGTGTAATAAAGTGAAACGAACTCTGCTTCAGTGAGATATGGGAGACCTTACAACTTCCAAAACATATTGAGCTATGGATCTAGCAGAGTTCGCTTCTGGGGAGCTATGGAGGCGACGTCTTCAAGCTATATGTTACAATCACGAATATGTATATGAATCTACAAGAAGGTAGGAGTTCAAGGGTTGATACAATATAAGTTACTTGACATCGAGCCTTGTTGCAGCATGATTAAAGTTGATGGCAGCGTATTTATGAATCCATGGAAGGTTAGCAAAAAACTCGCTTCTGGCTTAGCTAACTTTTAGAACTGCTTTAGGTTCTTAGCCTTATAACGCTTATCAACTCATTTGGCACACTGTGTAGTGTGTAGCTGTGACATAAATGCAAGCTTTGAAAGCTGTTAGGTAATGGGTCTCTAGCGTCCTTAAGGACTTGTGTTAAATTATAGGGGTATAGACGCTGTTATTGGATTGTGTACCTGGTCCTATTTGGCCCCCCATCAATTCCCTATTTAATTTACTCCAATTTGTTGCCTATAACATAGCCTTATGTGTAGTATTTGATTTGTACCATTTATTGATCTCACTGGCAAAATAATTTCTTGACAATACTACTTAACCGCTTCAATTCATTGTGCTATATGATACTTGAAACTATGTAAGAAAAGCTCTGACCCAACGGACAATAATTAGCATAATTTGCAAAAATGCCTGATAACTTGACTGTTTGAATTGATGTTCATATGTGATTTTCAAAAATATCAGAATATATAGACTTAGAGGGCAAACTGGGCTTGTTCAATCACACGTGGGGAGTTAGATTTAACTTCTTCTCCCAGGCATTCACAGATTTAACTACGATCATATTGCTGTGGATTTAGCAATTTATCAATCTTACTATGTATCATCAATATAACTTCTTATGATTTGGAGTCCTTCCCAAAGAATTTCAGTATCCCTAGAACTTGATTGTTTTTAGGGAGAATTTCAATAAAGGACCACAGTTGGGAATTAATATCAGTACGACCCATAAATAAGTGAATGTGTCATATGAATACGAATTTTTCTTGTTCATACAGCCCATTCACTTGTTTATGGGCTACGCTGATATTAATTTCCAACTGTGGTCCCTTACTGAAATTCTCACTTGTTTTTAACCCCAGTAGATGATGTCAAAACTAATGCCCACAAATTGCTACATGTATCCCAACATCAACTATATATACCCTAGGATACATACACAAGGAACTGTATTTAGCTTGAGTGGATGTTTGAACCTAAAATTTCTTGATAACTACTCTAACCGGTCACTGGTAGATCACATTTAGTGGCGTTGCAAACTCTTGTTTGTAGTTGCTTGGATGATGAACTTAAAATAAAATCTCAAAGCAACTCATCTTGAATTTCATGCAAATGATTTGAAGGAAGGAATAGATTTTAACTAAGAACGAAACATTAAGAGCACAAACAAAAGTTAGCAGATTAACTACTTGAATTTCTGCTCAAGTTTGCTGTCAATCGGAAAGAAGTTCTAGTCATAGCAACATTGCTTTTTTCACTTAATTCCCTTACTAAGTACTAAGTTCATGTTAAACCATACCTGCCGAAACACCTTGATGATGAGATCATGATATTCATCAGAATTCAAAGTCAGATAACATGCTAAAAGCTCTTCCATTTCTTCTGGCTGGCTGATCTGCTTCTCTCTGATCATCTCAACCATTGAATCTCTGAAATCTTGTTGTGGGTCCAATGAAAACTTTACTACAGCAAAGCTATCTAAGCCTGGTGTTCTCTCCCTGATTTTCTCCTTTGCTTTCTTCATCTTTAGTTTGGCTTTTCTCATGTCTTCTATTGCCTTTACTTTACAGATTTCGACATTGGAGCTCATCCTTGGAGAAAATACTTTGACCTTAGAGCTGTGCATTGATTTCCTCCTTTGGATTTCTCTGCTCACTTGAAGTGCATGATTCTTCTTTTCAGTCTTCGCCTTCAACTCCTCAGCTAGATGTAAATTCTGTCTCTCATGTTTCTGAAAGCTCCGAGTATTAAATGCATGATCTTTCATTCTTGCATGGCTAGACTTCTTGAAATCTTCTAAATTGGAAAAAGATTGTCTTCTTGGTGTCCAAATTGTTCCAGGTGATCCAAATTGTGTCGTCTCTTTCTCTAGTGATAAAGCTGATGCTTCCTCTGCTTTCCTTTCCACTCTCAAGACTTGCTCTTGCAAAACTCTTTGAGCTTTCCTCTCAAATCTCCTCAAGTTTTCAACTTCCTTTTCTCGATTATGCTCATTCATCTCTGGTGAAATCTTCGTATCATTTGGCAAGTTTCTTTGATCCTCCTTGAATGTTGAAGTCCCTTTTCTTCTTTCCTGTTTCTCAGCATTCCGTGTACCACCTATATCCAAATTGTGCATCACTGGTTTCACAGTATTTTTGCTTTTCTTATCTTCATGGCTCTCCTCTCCAAATGAAAGTCTCCAAAAAGCATCATCTTCCCCACCATAAAACCTACCACCATTACCACAACTATACTGCATTGAAGTAACTGATGGATAATTCTGCAGACCCTTTTGTTTCAATTTTCCAGAAACTAGCTCTGTGCTGATCCTCATCTTTTTGAACTTGGCCAGCCATGAAAGAGGTGACACACGAGAGATGAAAGATGGTTTGGATGAAGAAGAAACTGTAGAGGATTTTCTTCTGCCCCACTTCATTATTTGCTGGTATTCTCTTGGTGTTTTTTGGATTGGACTTTGTTGATTTGATTTGGGCTTATGCTAGTTTGAAATGGATAGAACAAAAGTTATGGCTGTCTGGAAGAAAGTGGTATATAAGAATAAGAAGGATCTTTTTTTTGCTGCAGTGAGTGGGAAGGTTAGGCTGTTAAATAGGAAGGCATGTTTCTTACTAGTTTTATTTTATTTTATTTTTTTTCCTGCTATGTTTTCAAAAGAGACACCCGCCTCTATTCTTGTGACCCCTTAACAACTTTTCCTACTTTCTAGTGTGTACTGATAAAAAGAATTGTGCAAGCACTGGGGACCACTTTTCTAGGCCCACAAAGTCATAGTGGGACCTGTTTTAAGGTCCACAAAGTAATATCGCCACTATTTTGAATGTCGTTTTTGAGTAAATTAATAATTTGGATTGTAAAATATGTTATTTTTTTCTTTTAGTTCTCTATATATTAGACTCCTAAGGTAATATTGAAATGAATTTATTTTTATTTTCTCAAATTGATCTCTCGAAAGCTATGCTTCTCAATTTAGGGCCCAAAATATTATTTCCAAAATTAAAACATCTCTTCATGGAGGTAAAGATAGAATTCATGTGCTTGCACATGTGTTGAAGAATCCACAATTTTTTTGTTTTTGGTTTGTTTCAGATGACTGTTTTGGTTGTGCTTAAATATTTGAAGAATTAATTGACCTTTCTAGTACTATCTTGAAAAACTTCATTTTGGATAATAATCTTTTAAAGACTACATCATTAGATCACTCTATTATGAAATTTCTTATATGTTGCATGAAAATTTTAATCTTGAAGTATAGGAAGAAAGTAATCTTGAGATATATATTCAGATTAAAGAAAATAAAACAGAAGAAAACTTGAAGGATTGGAGTTCAACTAAATGTTTCTGACCATTCATTCACTTTCCTTCTCATTTTGTCTTCATTGTAAACAAATTTTCTCAGCAGGCATTAAGTTTTAGTGACCAAACCAAAGAGATAGATTCATTGAGATAAGAGCAAATACTGAAGAAGATAACAGTAATTCCAATGGACTATTGTGGCTACTTTCGTAATCATATATTATTAGTCAGAGAATTACAGAGTAAAGGACACAATGGATCAGTTTGAAAAATCAAGAAAACATACATACAAGAGGTCTAAAACATGTAGCCCACAATGTGTCATTTTCATTAACACTTGGGTATGAGGTGGAAGGTTGTCTTTAAATGGAGATTAGCTTGCATGATTATGTAATAAGAAGCATGTGTATTATAGAAGTTTGTTTATACATAACTTAGCAGGAAACCATGTGGAGTGGTGTCCTATTTCACATAAAAGACAAGAATAAAGGAGTTGTTAAGAGTTCTCTTTTTGTTTATGTTGATGTATAAGGATAAGTTTTCTATTCTGCCAGCAAAACCTTTGCTTCTCTTTCTTCTTCCTTTGTTTCTTTTTCTGGCTTTATTTCTGTACACAATATGTCTCAATCTTCCAATTGAATCATCTATGGTTTGTACAGTGTGAGCTGTTGCTAGGTTTTTTGTGCTTCCGTCTTGGGATGACCTTCTTTGGTCCCGCCTGTCAACATATGTGTACTGTTAATTATTCTAGGTTAGACCACAAAAAAAAGCCTTCCCTTTAAAAGCTAAGTTAGATGTGTGAGTAAGAAAATTTCACTAGATAAGTGGATTTTTCTTTCTAGAAGCAGTTATGGGTTATATTATGTGAAATTTCTTTTCCTTTTTGGTGAAAGCTAAAGCATTCTCAAGTCATTTTGAATTGAAATATAATTGTTATTGAGTCAGGAGCGTTAAAGTTAAAGCTCTCTTAACAACTGCACTTATTAGATTTGAACTTAAGTTCTCTTTAGGAATTAGACTATTTACCATCTCAACCAATATTCAACAATTTGGTGAAGAAAAATGTCATAAAGCTTGACTTAATTATTTCATCAATATTAATATGAAGCAGAAAATTTATTCCAAACTACACGGTTTATAAATAATAAAAGAGTCAGAATAATGCACAAGTATCAACTTAGTTTTGGAAATAAAGTCAATGATTTTTTATTCCATAAAAAATTATTACTTAAAAAATGTGTCCAATAATGCACAATTACAATTAAGTTAAACCACTGCTTCTTATCCTAAAAAGAAGAAAATATGTTTTCTTTGATTCTATATGTAAAACTCTATATTGATTACAGATATTAAAAGAATTTTTATTTGAAAAATAGTTTCTAATATAAATAATTAAAAAAGATATTGAAGGAAAAACAATATCTTTTTGGGAAAACTCATTTGTAGGTTCATATTCTTTTACTCAATTTTTAATTGCTACTTGTGTGTTTTTTTAATCTTGATTAAATGTTTTAACTTTGCTTTGTTAGTACTATTAACTTTTTTACAGACGCTAACAGTGCTAATAGAGCAAAGTTACAAGAGCTAACGATATTGATAAATCCAAATTAATGATTTAATTGAAAGTAAAAAAACAGATAAGCACCAAATTAAAATTAAGTGAAAGTATATGTACTTACACATGATTTTCCCATATTTTTTAAAATAACTATGTTGTGCAAATCAGTTATTTAACTTACATATTTAAGATGGACTAATAAGACATTATTGGATTTTTTTTATTTCTTTAAAAACATCCTCGAATTTAAGCACGCTATGGCTTTTGAAGTGGTTTTAAGGTTTGAGTTTGAATTGAGTAGAATAGTTAAATTTGGGTTCGACTAGGACACATTTCCAGCTTCTAATTTGGTATGCATAGAAATGTCTAACATTTGATTCTTAGCTTAATAATTAATTTTCTATTTCTTGGTCATAGTTCAAAAGCTTTGCAACCATATCCACTACAATTTCAAATCTCTTATCCCAGGCTCATTTTATTTCTATAAATTATTTGAGGTCAAATAAGAATATTTCGAGTCTAACTCCAATTTTGGTTTAGTCTTGAATTAACTTTAATTAATTGTTATTTTATTGGCGATATTTGCTTCAGATTAATTATAAATAATAGGGGTTGTATAAGTGCAAATAAGAGAGAATACCTTGTGTGACGGATTGGACAATTATTCTTTATAATTCGGATTAGTTAACTCATCATCAAGCCCACCACATAGGGCAGTTACATAATTAACTTAGCGTAACGAGTTTTTATCTTTGGATAATCAAACCTTTCTTTTCTTTTAAAGATGGTAATATGAGTTGGGTTCTCAAATCTAACCCACCAAACTAATAAAAAGTGATGGGTTTAGTTGAAAAATGTTTTGACTTCTTTGAAAGTGGGTATTTTCCCTTTTTTTTATTAATGGGAATTGATCCAAGTGGTAAGCGGCTTGGTTCGGCTTAAATAAGGTCTTGAGTTTAAAACATTGTGTATGTAGAAAATTTCTATTGAATGGGTCGAATCCTGTGATGTAATCAGGGCAAAACCTCAATAAAACGAGTGGCCCCGAAAAAAGTGGATATTTTTTAATTTGTAATTGTATTACTTAAATTTATGGTGGACTAGCTCATGGATTAGCGGAGTGGCCCACATTTTCTCTAATAAAAAGTTTATTGTGAGTTTAGTCTTAGAGGCACGTCAGGGTAAGTGTGCCTTGAAGTGCACTTAATTTCTTTAGTCATTTCATTTAACCATCACTTTCTTTGAAATTTACAGGTGAACCATGAACGATTATGCAGATTGAGATTCTGTATACTATTTAGTTTTCACCATATCCATTTTGATCCTTTAGCAAAAGAACCCATATTATTTTCAACAGTGTTTCATTAGATATTTCTTATTTTAAGAACAGGAGACAGAGTATTAAATGACTCATTATTATTCTGGTGGAAACCTATGCTTTGGAGGTTCCAACAAAATATGGACTGGGCCACCAGTTGACAACTGGGTTGGATTTCTGTTTTAACGGGCAATTTTTTTTATATGAATCAAATAGGGAATGTGGTGGTTTAGCCCAGGCTATAAGTGTTGTTCCGGCCTAGTACATATAGGTTGGGAAAAAGAGCTGGATTAGGTTGAACCAAATCACTTTTTGGTGCATCAATTCATGGATTGTGTGGACTAGCCTATGCATCTATCTACACACACACACACACACACATATATATATTTCGCTTTTAAATAAGTGGCCAATTAAAAGAGGAAAAAATCATTTGCAATCGAATTTCTAAACATTGCATGGTTATAATTTAAAAGAGATCCATTCAAACCCAGAGTTGAAATAAATGGATGCAGATGTGCAGAACCTCAAGCATGGTAGAATAAACACACAGATCATCATAAATTTATTAGGAGTTTGTTTTAAAGATATTTGGAATTATATATTTGTTAGGAACAAGTATCTTTCTATTAGAGGTAATCTTATTAGATGCATTGTTGGACAGTAAATGCAGACACATTTCCTTATGAGAATTTGAACATTGGTTCACCACTTCAAATTTTTTAATTTGTTGTATTTTTGTAACTTGTTTTTTGTGGATTAAAAATGTGAATTCAAGTACTCAATCAATGAGAATTAAATCTGACGTAAAAGGGTTAGTCTATGACAGCATGACAAAAGAAAATTCACTAATGAGGATTGGGTATTATAATTAATGTTTGAATCCCCGCAAAAGTTGCCTCTAATGAAAAGATATATATGTGCCTGTTAAACAAAAGGTGGACTAAATAGGCCAATTCATATTCCCAACTCTAATTAGTAATTGGAATCAGTGGTGAGTGTAGTGACAAATATGATAGAATGTAAGACGTCTCTGTCAATTACACTATAACGGCTTGAGACCAATGAAACGACTACCGACCAATTCAGTATATGAAATGACCAAAATATTGCAAGGTCCTTAACCCATCATCACTTGAGGGACCTCAAACCATCAATGGTATTTTTTTATTTCTCTTACTTTTGTTGAAGTTTGCTAATCAAGCAAGCTTATTTTCACACGTATATATTGGGGGTCATAATGGATATGTTCATATATGTGTGTGTAAGTTTTAAAGAAAAGACAGGTTATTATAACCCTTATTAAAGTTATTTGTAATTCGTTATCACGTACAAATAAATTCATTCAAATAATAAACTTTCCCTATCCTTATTAATTTTTTTTTCTTTTTTTTCCGTACATTTTGTAAGTCATTCTCACTTATTTCTCCTGTTGTTTAGAATTAAATAAAGATAAAATTGAAAACCATCATTAAATACCTTACAACTTCCCCTACAAGTGAGTCATAATAAAAACCATAGTGGTAGTAATTAAAATAAAACCTAAATTGGAGAGTTGATCATGATCTTAAATATAATATCTATTTCTCAAATATGTTATTTTTTCCTAATTTACCTTCATTAATTAATACTCCCTTAACAACAATCGAGTAATAAAGAAATTAAGAGAATTAAGAAAGATAATTAGAATATTTCAGGAAAAAAACGTCATATTAACTCACTTAACTAATTTATTTAATTAATGAAATTATATAAATAGGTCTTACATTAAGTAACGAGAAAAATACCAGTTACTTAGAACTCATTCTCACATATCAAGGAAAAGGAATACATTAAATTGATAAAAAATTTTGAATTTACCCTTATTGAAGTTTTATCTCTCTTAAAATTTACATATCATTCTTATATCTCCTTGCTCTTTCTCTCTTTCCAACAAAAATTAAATCAGGGTAACATTAGAAAATAATCATTAAATATTCTATAAGTGACTTGTACATTGGACCAAAAATTTTCTCTACGAAGGTACTATTATTTTGTACATTATTTATTGACTTATTGTGAAAATATATTACTTTCTTGCCACTTTTCAATATGAAAGTCTACTTCACTTTGAATTCCATATTCTCTTCCTTTGGTTTTGCTTGTCTATTTCTTTCAGCCATTCTCGCTATCCCACATAGGAGGTAGACGCTTGAAGCAATTTTAATTGGAAGCATTTAATCCTACAATTGTGCTAGAAGGCAGCTTCTACATAGATCATCTCAATAATTTAAATTAATAGTGTTTGTGAAGGGACAAAATGGAAAGTGACTCAATTTTAATGCTTCAACTAACTTATCTTAATTCCAAAGAGTTAATTAGAAATAACTAGTATACGAGATCGGAATGGCTGCCACAATTCAATCATGATTGTGACAACTACTTTGGGCCTATTTGGGTAGAAAGGATTTTGATGATAAGTAACTTATGAGAAGTGACTTCAGAAAAAAGTTAATTATAAAAAGTTATTTGTGTTTGGATAGGAAGTAACAGAAGTTGAGAGAAAATGAGAGAGGCTTCGAAAATAAGTCATTTTTTTAACTTCTAAAATAAGTCACTTTTTTAGGTAAAACTCCTTATTTTCACTGCTCTACCCAAACATCCATAATATAAAAAGTGATTTAAATGTGATGATAAGTAATTTATCCCTCCTTTCCAAACAGACACTTTATGTGTGCGTGTATTTCTTGCCTTGAGCATTAAACAAGCATTAATAATTAAAAAAATAGAAAAAAAGCTGAATAACTTTCCAATAAAGGTGGAATTCAAGCATTGATAAGCTCCAACTCAGAGGTTTAATAACGAAGCTATATTTCTTCTTTAATTTGTTAAATGCTTAACTATTGAAGAGTTCTTCTTTCCAATTGAAAAATTGGCCTCATTATTTGATGCAAACCCAAGTGGGAAAAGATCAATCAATAGTAATTAGTTGCACCTAACATGTTGTCCCTTTTTGCTATGTTCTGTTAATTGTTTTTCAACAACTTTCTTCTATGTCATTGAGAAGTATGCTAAACATAGTCAATGTCGCTGGAAAAAGAATACATTTGTCTGCTGTCTTCTTGTTCCACTGATTATTCTACCAAAATTTCTTTGATAAGATATGTTTAATTAAATATAAAGATCTTGAATTAATTAGGAAAGAATACAGACAGACACAACATTTTAGACAGAAAATGTTTTGAATTTTTCCTATATGAATTGTTCGTATTTTTTAACATTTTGATGTTGAGACAGAAATGTACAATGAAAGTCATTGGACTCGCTGGTAAGAGAAATATATCAAGTAATATGAAGTCATATGAAAAGGTAGAAGAAAATTAAAGAGAACACTTAATAAAGTTATTGAGCAAGACCTTATCTAAAGATTTGATTTTTAATAAAGCACAGTGACTTTATGTCATCCATGCAAACCAACCCCACGTAGAGAAATAAGACTTCTTGTTGTGACAGAAATTAGGATATTGAGTCTCTAGTGAATTGAATTATTTGAATAGTAAAATATGTATTATGTCTCCATAGTGAGAAAGTTAATAAAAAGATGAGTATCTCTTGTAACATTGTCTGTGTAACATTTCTTTTTCTCGCTTTAAAGATACTTTACAAGTTCCACACGTCCACCCAGATTCTCTTGTAATGCGCTACTTGAATAATGTGTTGCTTGATCTATACATAATTGGTTGCCAAGTAATAACTATTTGGACCAGCAAGTAGTTGTAAGAAAAGCATAGGTTGTCACTTTCTTCATTGTTTGGTAAACGAGTTTTGACAAATTTGAACAAAGTACCTTCCCCTGAGTGGGAAACATGCAGCAATCATTTATGACATTGGATAAAAAGATAACTGTAAATGTAATTCACCACCAAACATAATTGCAAACAAATAGGAAAGTGTCAACTTCATTAAACAACATGAAGAACGGAAACATAAAGCTGAAAACCAATAATTATAAGTTATTCCTTTGAGGTCTATACTTGTTTTTGTCTGACAGAACATGCTGTACATGTAATGAGGTTTCAATATTACTCTAATGGCCAAACAGAGGATCCCCTGTTTTCTTCTTCTTGTTCTTCTAGTTTTTCTTGCTCTGTTCAGGGCTCTTGTTAATGCTTCTGTAGATGGGTATGTATCAGCTGTGGGTGATCCAGGAATGAGAAGAGATGGTCTGAGATTGGCTATAGAATCATGGAATCAGTGCAATGAAGTTGGAGATGAGGTTCCTCAAATGGGCAGCCCTAGAGCTGCTGATTGCTTTGATATTTATAATGCTTCTTCTTCACAACCAAATGGTAAGCTATCAAATCTTAAATTTCTGTTTTCATTCTCTGCCTCTACATCAAAATGTGTGAACTCAATACATATAAAATGAAGCATCTTGTATTTAATACTTACATTATTGTGATGTTCATATCTTGTTGTTTTCTGAATAATGCAACAACGAAACAAAGAGTGAAGAAACTTTATTTTAAGAAAAAGTCCTTCACAGTGTGGATCACCAAAAGAAAATCTTTTGGAACCAATTGATTTATCTTTCTGATGTTCTTCTGGTTCCTATACACTTGTTCCCTAAAAGGCTAACAATGGTGTTGTTCTAGAGAAGAACAGCTCTCTATCCAGTTTTCCTCTCTACAGATTGGTCCACAAGGTCACAGAAGAGGATAACAGCCTAGGTGCTGGAGATTCCTTTAAAGGGCTACAAGAAAAGGCCCTTCACAATGTGGATCTCTATGTTACAGAGAAAGAACTGTACTTGGGATCAAAATGTGAAGTTAAAGAAACTCCAAATCCATGGCAGTTCTGGATGATCATGCTGAAGAACGGCAATATGGACTCTTTGGCAGCCAAGTGCCCTAAAAATGGCTTCAAGGTAGGACCTTTTGCCAATGATGGTAGTTTCCCCTGCTTTGGGACAGGGTGTATGAACCAGCCATTGATTCATCATGACTACACCAAATTGGAAGGACCCAATAGGACTCTTCTTAAGGGAAGGTTTTATGGGTCTTGGGATTTGGATGCTGATTTGAGCTTAGGAGGATCATTAGGGCAAAACAAGTCTTGCTACTCTGTGACTTGGCAAAAGGAAATTGGCAAGGAAAGCTGGGTTTTTCACCATGTCTTGAAGACCTCTGAAAAGTATCCATGGCTGATGCTTTACTTGAGATCTGATGCCACATCTGGTTTTTCTGGTGGATACCATTACCAAACTAGAGGAATGTCTAAAATTGTGAGTCACTTTTTTCTCTTTCTTTAGTCTCACTCATACTTTGCTTCCTAAGAAATTCTTCATTATAATGTCTCCTTGTGTGTAGTTCCTGGTACAAAGAGTTAATAAGATAGTAAAATGGGTTTTGCAGCTGAAATTCATTACTTGTAGTACCCACTTTAATAAATTCTTATTACATTCTTTTCAGCCCCTAAAAGCTTACTCATGTCATTATTCCTTTAGCTTTTGGTTGTAAGCAAACTTACCTTGTCGCAATGTTTGATCAAATATGCACGTAAATATTCCCTCTTGATCTTTATTATAAGAGTTACACAACTAAATTGTGTAGATTAGGAAAATGAAATAAATTATCTAATTATAACAATTGAAATTTACTCTCTCCAAGATACCCATAAAATACTTGTATGTAACATTGTATTATCTATCAAGGTTAGATAAATTAATTTAGAGAAAAATTATATATATATATATATATGGACAGAAAATGGGTTACAATTATAAATTTTGGAACAAATCCAACCCCATCTAGCTCTTATACTAGGGTTATTATCAATAAAAATTCATAACAAGCCAAGTTACTCAGAAGTCAGGTTTCACACAATACATTGGAAAATGTATTTAGTTAGATTTGATATAAAACTGTCCGATATAAAATCTGCAGCATATTGAGTATGAATATGAATGGTTCTTTATATTCCAGATTCCAGAATCACCAAACTTCAAAGTGAGATTCACTCTGAACGTTATAGAAGGAGGAGGAAGTAACAGCCAGTTCTATCTGATGGACATAGGAAGCTGCTGGAAGAACAATGGACAACCATGTGATGGTGATGTAACAACAGATGTCACAAGATACAGTGAGATGATCATTAATCCAAACATAACCTCATGGTGTCACAAAGACAAGCTCAATGTGTGTCCACCATATCATACTTTCCCAAACGGGACACGTGTCCATCGCACCGACGCCTTACACTTCCCTTATGATGCCTACCATTTGTACTGCTCTCCTGGGAATGCAGAGCACCTTGAGGTGCCTTACAGTTTGTGTGACCCTTATAGCAATCCTCAGCCACAAGAGATAGTTCAGATTCTGCCACACCCAGTTTGGGCTGGGTATGGGTACCCTACGAAGCAAGGACAAGGGTGGATTGGTGATCCTAAGACATGGGAACTTGATGTTGGAAGATTGTCACACACACTTTACTTTTACCAGGTTAGAGATTTTCTTCTTCTGGTGGATTGGTTTCTTGTTTAATATGGATACAGATTTTTAACTAGTATAGTTAGTTTTTGAGTGGGGCATATCATGACATGAGAATTTCTTTTTCTTTTTTTTGGTCAGTAATATCAAAATTCATCAATTTCTTCTTTTCACTTTACTGTTTTTTTCCCTTCCCATTTCAAAATCTTTACACGGCAAATGAAACCGTACATTGTTTTATGTATTGTCTCAATATGTCCAAAGAAAAATGAGCGGTTTTGAATTTATTTCCTTGTCCAATACTCTCTTGCCTTCTAGAAAAATTGTTTGGCACGCCCATTACAAAAATCACTTTGGAGAGTAATAAATGCTAATTTTTCAATTTCACCCCTGTAGTTAATGCTTAAATGTGGTTTATTGTATCTTTCACTCTTCTTTAAATCTCACTTAACAAGGATAAAGTTGAATTTCTTTTTTAAATTTAAGATAGATTTAATGAGTTAACCACTCTTTCTTGTTTCCAACCAAACAATTGAAAGTGACTTATATTTTAAAACCGAGAGAATACAAACATATACACACTTGCATGTAAATTGTTGTTGATTAATAAGAATGGTTGCAGGAGGCAGGGACAAGTCCAGCAAGAAGAAGATGGAGTTCTGTTAACATTGGAACAGAGATATTCAAAGAAGCTCATCAAACTGCCATTTGGACTGTCTCTGACTTTGACATTCTTATTCCCTCTCCATAACCTTCATTTCCTTATTCTTATCTCAACACTACTAAATCTAGGCACTTCTCCAACATGAGATTCAAATATTTGTTCAGCACGTCCCTTCCACTAAATGAAACCCGTGAGTCCCATTAGAAAGAATAAAATTTGTGTGTGTAATAAGTATAATGATTTGCAGTTAGAAAATAGACAAATCATGGGGACCCCAAATCAACCAACTTGATATGCTAGTTGGTGTTTGATAAGCTAAGGGGAAAAAATAGAATCAATAAAGCAATATTGAGAAGCTTAGAGTGATGTTTTCATGATTAAGACCCTCCCACTTCTCCAACTGAAGGATATATCTATACATCACACAAGATAAGTTCAACCACACCAATCCTCAAAATTCCCTCCCACAAACTCCCAATTGCTTCTCAATTATGTTTCTTCTTTATATCCCCCTCCACTTTCTTCATCATCAGTATTTCTAAACAAAAAATAAAAAAAATAAATTCATTATCATATTTCATAAAACTATCGCAGTAATAGTTCGTTCTCATCTGTGTCTGATTATTAATAAAAATTGGAAACAAATAGATATACATGTTTTACAAACTTCAAAAATAATGAGCTAAATCTCTTTGAAATTCAATTATGGAAGGCCTTTTTTCTGGAGATTGAAGTTTTTTTTTTCGTACTTTTTTTTTAAAAAAATAAGATATGTGTCGAACAACTTATAAGATTTATTTAAAATGAAATGAAATGAGAGATGGGAGAGGGTAAGCCATTTTCATAGCCATACCTTTCTCTCCACTCACTTCCCTAAAATATCATTTCAAATGATTTCGTGGAGTAAGAAATAATTTTATGATATTATTTTGAAAAGTGAAAATAACATGTTATGAAATTATAATTGTAAAAATACAATATAAAAATTATTTAAAACAATTGTTTCTTCATCATAATTACGAACCATGAATTTTTCTAATCACTTCCAAAACATGATAGAAGTAATTATGGTAACTTTTTATTCATGGACTGTTCGGGGCACCAGGTAAAAATATCCCCACATTAGGAATTCTTCAACTTCTCTGAATTCCAAGGCCCAAGGGTGGTAGGTATGAGATTGAATTTAGCGTCACAATTTTCATATTTTTTTAAAAAAATTTTGCTCCTTGCTTGTCAAGAGAAAATTTTAGAAAAATACCTCCTTAAATTCAAAAATTCTAAAAAGGATGTTAAAATTTCAAAAAGACACTAAAGTACTATGGACCAAATTGAGTTTTTTTCAAATTCGCTGACATGAGCATTGATCATCACAAAATAGCGAAAACTATTATTTTTCTTGTGAAAATCATTATTCAAATAGCGAAAATCCAACACTGTTCACATCCCGGGTAAATTCCTCTCTTTCCTCTGTTAGATGAATAATGTCAGTGTCAGATGAACAGTGTCGACAAATTAGGGGGGAGAGAAAGTGATCAGCATGAACATTACTTTTCTTGCGAAAACCATTACTCAAA